>JBCFXG010000044.1:402500-882500 GCA_039720435.1 Amazona ochrocephala | reverse complement strand
TTCGTTTTATTGAAAGAGGAGGCGGCGGCAGCTGCCAACAGCGGAACAAACCCGACTTCATTTCTGCCTGAGAGGGTGCGCGGAACCCTCCGACAGGCCCCTGGCCCCAAAGCCCCCCCGCCCCATGTCCCAGCGCTCGCGCGCCTGGGCGTGTCTATGTGTACGAGTGTACGCGTATGAGTGCAGGTGTACGTGCGTGTGTACGAACGCGCGCCTCTCCTTCCCCTCTCCTCCTCCCCTGTCGATCGCCGGCGGTTCGCGAAGAGCCCGGACGCTCCCCCTTCCCCAACCTCCCGCGCCGCCTTCTGCCGGCGGGTTTGCCGCCCTGGGGAAGGCAAGAAGGAAGGGCGGCAGCAGGGAGAGCTTAGGACCCGGCGGCGTCCCTGTCGGCTCCCTTGCCCTAGGCGGCGGACGGAAAGTCCCGACAGGGCGTGGCCTCCCGTCCCTCTCCTGCCGCGCTCCCTGCCGCGGTTCCAAAAATCAAATGGGGGGGGGGGGGGGGGGGGGGCGGAGGGCGTGGGCCGAAAAAGGAGGAGAGAGGAGAAAAGCAAAAGAGAAAAAAAAATACCGAGAAACCCCCAAGCGAAACACACGGAGAACTCCTCCGAAAAATAAAAGAATAAAAAAAAAAAAAAAGTATAATAAAATAAAATAAACAGAAACACACCCCCCACCCCCGTCACACGCACACGCCCACCACCGCAGCCCACCTGTGCGTGAGCCAGGCTCCGCGCCTGCTCCCCGACCACTGTCTCCTGCCTGCCTGCCTGCCTTCCCGATCCGGGGAAAGAAGGATGGGAGGAAGGGAGTTAGGAAGGAACGAAGGAAGGAAGGAAGGAAGGAACGAAGGAAGGAAGGAAGGAAGGAACGAACGAAGGAAGGAAGGAACGAACGAAAGGACGGCAGCGGGGATAGCTTAGGACCCGGCGGCGTCCCTGTCGGTTCCCTTGCCCTAGGCGGCAGACGGAAAGTCCCAGCAGGGCGTGTCCTCCCGTCCCCCTCCTGCCGCGGTTCCAAAACTCAAAAGGGGGGGGGGGGAAGGGGGCGTGGGCCGAAAAAGGAGGTGAGAGGAGAAAAACAGCAGAAAATAATGCCGAGAAACCCCAAGCAAAACGCACGGAGAACTCCTCCGAAAAAATAAAATAAAATAAAATAAAATAAAATAAAATAAATAAAATGAAATGAAATGAAATGAAATGAAATGAAATGAAATGAAATGAAATAAAATAAACACACACACCACCCACCCACACACCCCCACCCCCGTCACACGCACACCCCCACCATCCGCAGTCCACCTGTGCGTGCGCCAGGCTCCGCGCCTGCTCCCCGACCACTGTCTCCTGCCTGCCTGCCTGCCTGCCTGCCTTCCCGATCCGGGGAAGGCAGGCAGGCAGGCAGGCAGGCAGGAAGGAAGGAAAGATAGCTTAGGACGCGGCGCATCCCTGTCGGCTCCCTTGCCCTAGGCGGCAGATGTCCCGTCCCCTGCTGCCGCGCTCCCTGCCGCCGCGCTCCCTGCCGGGGTACCAGAAATCAAAAGGGGGGGTGGGGGAAGGCGAGGGCGGAAAAAGAAGGGGGGAGGAGAAAAACAAAACAGAATAAAGCAGACCGAGAAGCCCCAAGCGAAACACACGGAGAACTCTCGTGGAATAGGAACTCGCTGCTCCTCTATTCGAGACAGCAGGGTTTTATCGAGGGACAAAGTCAAGAAGGCAAAAGCAACAGCGCTGGGGGCGGGCGTGACGGTGGCCAGAGGCGCACCCACCGATTAGCGTTTGTTAGGGGTTTCTATACTTTCGCTATTGCATTAGCCATATACACCTTCATCATTCCTGCGTATAGGCGGGGAATAGTGTAACTAGCTTCAGAAACTTCCTATCCTAAGTCTCCTCCTCTCGGCTCCTGCACACTGCTCTCAGGTGATGGAGGGCCGGGGTCTTCTTGAGCTTGAAGAAAGCAGTCTTCCGCCGGCGGGCGGGCGGGGGTGTGCGTTTCTGTGCATGCGTGTGCTCGCGTGTGTGCGTCTGTGTGTGTCTCTTCGAGATGAAGTAAGCAGCCTCCCTCACGGTGCGCTTTTCACCTTTGGCGCAGTTGGATGCCCCAGGAATCACGAAACTAGCTGAAACCAGCCGTACCTGTCATTTTTCTGAGAGCTGGCAAAGATTGAGAACGGCGTGACTTTCCTGCAAAATTGATTGCAGGATGGGCAGAGGAGGAGTCTCCAAAGCCAGCAGATGTTTGGGAGGCGCTGTCTTTCGACCAACTGATAAGTAGAAGGATGGTGTGAAATAACCCCTTCCTGTTTAATGGGGCCGCTAAATCCTCTTACCCCACACTTAACGACGAAAACATTGTTCTTTACCTTCGGCCCTAGTTAAGCTAAAAGTGCTTTAACCCTCCGTTTCGCAGGCACTAGCTTTTCTCCTATCAAGCCGCCGCCCCCCCCCCCCCCCCCTTTTGTTTTACCTTTGCAAATTCTTTTGCTATGGAACTGCATTTTTACTCGGGAGTTCTGGCGAAGTATTTATCGCTTTCAACTTGTTGTCTAACCTTATGCCTTTAGCTGGCTTCGTTTCTGTTACTGCGAACTCACACGGGTGTATCCACATCGCAACAGCTACGACTTGCGAAAGCCAATGCATCGATGTGTTTATCACAGTCCTCCGGGGGGGGGGGAGGGGGAGAGGGGGAATGTCACCAAAACCCAAACACACCCCTCCCCACCATCCCCAGCCCACCTCTGCCTGCGCCAGGCTCCCCGCCTGTTCCCCGACCGCTGTCTCCTGCCTGCCTGCCTGCCCGCGCCGCCATCGCCGGGGGACTGAGCGCGGGACTGCCCGCCCGGTGGGAGCAGCTCCTCTTTTTCCTCACGTGAAGGGACTCGCTTGCCGGGCCGGAGCGGGGGTGGGGGGGGGGTGAGGTGGTTTGTGTGTGGGTGTGGGTGTGGGTGTGGGTGTGGGGGTGGGTGGGTGGGTGGGTGGTGGTGGAAGGCGCCGCGGTGTCTGCAGACGCCCAGGTGAATCGGCTAGTGTATTTCAGTGCGTCCTGCGTTTTTCTGTCTCTCTTAATGCATCCAATATTGCATCCAGAGCCTTTCAATCACGATCCTGACTTCTTAAATTTCTTAGCTACCCCTGCAGGGTCATTTCGATAGTTTTCCTGCAATCTGCTTCCCATTATCCAAATCTCCGAAAGAGAAATTCACTTTTATCTCGGTACGTCCCTCCAGTTCCATTGCTTCCCTAAGAGGGGCTTGCAGGACCGTCTTAGTTTTCCGACAGACACGGGCGTCAACGCGAGTGAAGGGAATAGTCTTGACACTTCGTTCTTGTTCTTCACCTGGATCACAAGATTCCTCCTGAATCGGAGGTGGTCTCTGATCCGGTACCTTTGGGGAAACATAGCCCTCCGTTCTATCCTCGACCATGTCGTCTTTAGCTCTTTTGGTAACTTTCAAACCCGCCTCCCCAATACCACAACCCGAAGAACATCTTTGCGACGTATTCCCAACCTGTTGCGAAGGGAGGGGGGGGGGGGGGGAGGCATCCACTAGTGTATTTCAGCGCGTCCTCAGTTCAGCAGTCGCGGTCATTTTTCTCTTTCTTAGGAGCTGGTGCTGTGCTGGTCCCTCTCGCCAGCCAGAGGCGTGTTTGAAAGCAAAAAACAACGAAACTCCCCAAGCCCCCACGGAACAAAAAAACATCTGGCGAGCGCCGGGACCCGGGCGGCCGCCTCCGCCCGCCCGCCCGGTCCCCGACACCAGCCAGAGGGAGTTTCAGGGGGACTGTCGGCCGACGGAACGGGAAAACCGAAAAGAAACCCCCGAAAACCGAACGCTCGCCCCCCCCCGAAACCCACCCCTCACCAACACCCCCGCCCCCGACAACACGAACAATGGAAAAACGAAACGAAACGAAACGAAACGAAACGAAACGGGGGGGGGGGGGGGACCACAACAGAACGAAGGAGAAAAAGAAGAAACCCGCCAAAAATAACCCCTCACAACCAAGAAAAGGCTGGCGAGCGCCCGGCAGCGCCGAGACCCGCGCCCGGCAAACGCTGCCCGAGCCTGCCTGCGAGCCTCCCGGCGGACGGGCGGCAAGCTGGTGGTGGGGGCCGCAGTTTGCCGTCAGGTCTACCTGGCCCCGCCGGGACTTAGCCGCGTTTGCAGGGAGAGTTCCGCGCGCCGCCTCTAGGGCGTGTTTCGGCTCGCGTCGGACTTAGCCGCCTCTCCCAAGTCCCGCGGTAGACCTGCCGGCACCGCTGCCTGCGGAGCAGGTCGAGGGCGTCGCTGTTTCTGCCTGCCTCATCGTAACTTTCTCCATGCATGTGTATGAACGCGCGCGTCTCGTTCCCCTCTCTGACGTGCGGAAATCACACTCCACAATTTGGTGGATTGTAAAGTAGCTGTGTTTATTCAGCTCTGGGCGGCACGGGGGAAGTCCCACCAAAGACGTGTGCGCCCCAGGCGGCAGTTCGACCTGTTTATATAAAGCAGGATGTCGAATATTGACGAAGTTTCCCGATATGCCTATACATAGGCATAACCTGTCCCTGCTCCGTATTAAAATGAGTCTCAGTAAGTGATTTCCATAAACTCCTCACTACTGCGCTTGCACAGTGCTTCCTGGTGGTGGTCTGCGGTGTCGTGGGGATGAAGGCTGTTATCTCTTCTTCCTCACAGCCAGTAACCTTTTGTTCCTGCGCAGACTCTGTTAGACCTTGGTTCCCATCCAGACCGCAGAGTCGGTTTCAACCACTTCTTAAGGCAGGTCCCTGAGTCTTATCAGGAGCTGTACCTTAGGGGGTGTCATGTGACTTCTTGCTTTAGTTACTTCGTTGAGCTATATCTCTGCCAACTTGGATTTCTGAACCCCTTCTCTCTGTCCCCCCTTTTCTAGAAAATCAGTACATTCTTTTACTAAGTCTGCTCTACAATATAACGTTTCACTATCTAACATTTTTCAAAGTATTTGTTACATTCAAGTTTTTGTCATAACTGCTTTTTTCTTCCACTCACTGTGAGAATTTTCCGTGGGCTTACAGCACCATAGTGCGCATCGAGCTGATATGCAGAAAACTTTAATCAAGATTACTATCACTATCATTGTGGCAATCAATTGCTTCAACCAGGTTAAATTTGGTAACCAAAAGGTTAGTTTTTCTATTAAGTCCCTAAATTCCCAGGATGTGTCATTTTAGGCCACTTCATGCAAAATTTCAGTCTTTTCCTAAATCTGGGACAAGGCCTTTTCAATCCTCTTGTCTTGGTTAACATAGGTACAACAATGTTCACCAATAATCGTACACAAACTTTTAGCAAAAAGTAAGTCCAGCCCTAACCTGTCTTGAAGTGTTACTTGCCCTAAGAAGAGATTTCTTCTTGTAGTGCCTTGAGTGCATCAGCTGTGGCATTATTAATGATTTCCATTGTAGCTGAGATGTTAACTAAGGCCTTTTCTAATTCACTAACTCCTAACCATGGAAGAAACCATCTCACAGAACTATGAAACCCGGCTGGTTTCATTATTAAAGGGTTGTTCCTCTTGGTTAGATGGGTGACAGGTTTCATGTAGGTTCGTAATAGGGCAAACGTGCATAAACTCATTAAGTCTTGTACGATGGTAATGTCAGGAACTATGATCCCTATGGCACATTGGCCCTCCCACCCCAAGGGCAATACTTGTATCCCCACCTTCCACAGATCCAATACCATCCATGACCTACTGGAGTTGGCCAACCCTGGGGGGAATAGGTGGCATTTTTCTGAGTCTGGTAGCTATGCCATATATTGGCACCTCCATAACGGATGTAAGTGGTGCAACTGGAATACGCTCCAATCAATCTTAAATTTCCTCAATTTTTGTCTGTGCTATTCCCCCCTATGTTCTTAATATTTGTGGTGTTTTCCAGGTAGCACCTTTGGACACAAGGTACTCCCTCAGTCTCATTCCACAGTAGGCTTAAATCTATCTGCCATTTGAGATTCTCTCCTGGTTCCCCTGTATACTCGTCCAGAGATATGTTATCAAAGGCCCGAGCTCTTCCTGAAAGGCTGGGAAAAACGGTAGCGAATATAGGGTGGCCATGTCCTGCGTTTTGGGGTAAGCCTGAGCAAATCCAGCAGTCAGAGCAGTTCATGGTATTAGCAATTTGCTCATGTAGCTGTAAGAAATATTACTTCCCCATGCCTCTAATCCCCCTATGAGGTTTACAATCAGCGTCGTGACAAGGTAGGTTTTCCTTGTTGTACTTGGGTGACTCTCCATGGAGATTTAGGTGCTTTCTTTACTCTGGTGTGATGTATCCAGGCACTTTGTTCTTTGATTTTGATTGCTGTGAAGGAGGTAAGGAGTACCTGGAAAGGTCCTTCCCACTGTGGCGCCAAAGTTTTTTCTGTAAGAGACTTCACATATACATAATCTCCAGGTTGTATATTGCGTACCGGCCCATCTAAACCTCTCCCCTGAGTTCCAACTACATGTCTTCTAATTTAATCAAACTGTACTCAATGCCACCATATATGAAGTCATAATTTCATCTCCGGCTTGCATGGATATCCCTCTCTGTATCTCATAGGGCTGTCCATACAAAATTTCAAAGGGGCTCACTCCTTCCTTTGCCCTCGGTCTGATCTGTATGCGCAGGAGGGCCAGAGGAAGGGATTGAGGCCAGGCCAAATTCGCTTCTTGTCCTAATTTTACAATTTGCTGTTTAATTAAATGGTTCATCTTTTCTACTTGGCCACTCGACTGGGGGCGATATGGGGTATGAAGTTGCCACTCTATACCCAGGTGGCGGCTAATTTGTTGTATCACCTTTGAGACAAAATGTGGTCCTCTATCAGAGGATATAGTTGTTGGAACCCTAAAACGTGGTATTATTTCTTGTACTAATACTCCAGTTACCTCTCGAGCCTCAGCTATTCTGATTGGGAACGCTTCTGGCCAACCTGGAAAGGTATCAGTTAATACCAATAAATACTGGTACCCCCTTTTTCTTGGGAGCTCTGTAAAATCAATTTGCCATTGTTGACCAGGTCCATTGCCTCTCCCAGTGTGACCTATTTCTGGTTTGGGGGTGTTCTTAGAGCTAGTCTGGAGGCAGAGATCACACTGCTGAGTCACCTGTGTCACAGTGGTGTATAAATTTCTAGCTGCAATTTCTTTAATTAAATACTTGTACAAAGACTCTGCCCCTCAATGTCTCTTCCTATCTTCTTCCTTTACTAAATGCCATATTAGGCAGGAAGGAATGATTACTTTCCCTTGTGGGGTAAGAGCCCATCCCTCTTCATTATATGACCCTTCCAGATCTATGATAAGCTTCTTATCTTCCTTAGTATAATCTGGCTTACCTTCTAGGGAAATTTGCCCATTGGGGACCAAAGCTCCTTCTGTTTTTTTCTCTATTTTGCCTGCTTGTTTTGCCTCTCTGTCCGCCAGCTCATTTCCCTTCTCCATTTCTGAGCTCACTTTCTGGTGTGCCTTAATGTGTATGATAGCCAATTACCCAGGAAGTTGGACTGCCTCCAGCCGTCTCAAAATTTCTCTTGCATGCATGATGTTTTTCCCTTGAGAGTTCAATAATCCCCTTTCTTTCCAGATCGCTCCATGTGCGTGCACCACCCCAAAGGCATATTTTGAGTCTGTATAAATATTAACAACTTTGCCTTGGGCCAATTCCAAGGCGCGGGTTAGAGCAATTATTTCTGCCTTGTGTGCAGAGGTATTCGTGGGCAAAAGCCCTGACTCTGTTACCTCTTGACTGGTGGTAATGGTGTATCCCGCGTGTCTCTTACCACTTAGGACATAGCTGCTTCCATCTGTGAACCAGTTTTCTCCACTTTCCATAGGGCTGTCTCTCAGGTCTGGGCTGCTTGCATAGGCTGCTTCAATGGTCTCCAAGCAGTCATGATGTACTGGCTCTCCTGTGTTTCCACTGAGGAAAGAAGCTGGGTTGACAATGTTAGTGACTATAATTTCCACATTGTCCTGTTCTACCAACATAGCTTGATACCTCAAGAATCTATGTGGAGAAAGCCAGTGTCCACCTTTAGCTTCCAGTACTGCAGACACTGTATGGGATACCAACACAGTCATTTTCTGGACCAGGGTAAATATTCGGGCTTTTTGTATATTCAATATTACGGCTGCAACTGCTCACAAGCATCCAGGCAAACCTTTCACAGTTGCGTCCAACTGTTTGGAAAAGTAGGCAGCTGCTTGTTGGTATGGGCCCAGATCTTGTGCTAATATTCCCAGGGCAATCCCCTGCTTCTTGTGGGAGAAGAGAAAGAACGGCTTACGCACGTTTGGGAGTCCCAAGGCCAGGGCCAACATCAAAGCTTTCTTCAGTGCCACAAAGGCCTTTCCGGCTTCCTTCCTCCATTTAAGGTGTTTCTAGTCACTGGTCGTTAGTGCATACTAAGGTTTAACAAGCAGTCCATAGTTATAGATCCACAACCAGCCCCACCCTGTCATTCCCTGGAATGTCCGCAACTCTTTTACTGTTTGAGGTTTTGGGGTCTGACATATTGCTTCTTTGCGGGCCTGTCCCAAAGTTGTTTGTCCTGCGCTGATCTCATAGCCCAAATAATTCACCTCATGTTGTATTATCTGGGCCTTCTTTTTAGACACCCGATATCCCTGGAGTCCTAGAAAATTCAGCAGTCTCACTGTTTAGGCCACACAATCGCTTTCTGGTTCTGTGGCCATTAGAATATCATCCACATACTGCAACATTCTTCCTTCCTCAGAAGGGGTTTCCCAAGATTCTAAATCTTTTGCCAGCTGATTGCCGAAAATGGTAGGACTATTCTTAAATCCTTGGGGCAACACCGTCCAAGTGAGCTGGATCTTCCGACCACTGTTAGGATTTTCCCATTCAAATGCAAATAATTTTTGGCTAGCTTCATGGAGAGGGAGGCAAAAGAAGGAATCTTTCAGGTCTACGACAGTGAACCAAGTCAGTTCAGGTGTTAACGCGGTTAACAAAGTGTATGGATTTGCCACTACTGGGTAAAGATTCTCCGTTATCTTATTTACAGCCCATAGATCCTGGACTATCCGGTATGACCCATCAGCTTTCCGGATAGTACTTAATAAGGGTCTTTTTATTTTCCGTGCCTCCGGACCCAGCAATGGCTTTCCAGTGGGTGAGCACGCAGCTCAAAGGACTCATTTTCGGAATTCCCCTTTGGGTGTTACCCGTATCTTTGACCACTGTCTCTTCTTAGTCCTCTATTTTATCTTCCATTTCTTTGTTTCAATTTCCATGCAAATCTTTACTGTCTTTTCCCAATCCTCTACACACACACCCCAAACTTCAGGGATCAAATTTTTCCTCCCACACTCTAATTTCACTCTTTCAGATTCTTGTTGGGCATTATATAAGTGTGGAGGTTGGGGAAGGCACTTAGGGCTCTCCGCCCTTTTTCTATAAGATATACAATACCATCATCTCGTACAGGATTTACACTTCAGCAAAACCCGAGCTGGGTGGCAGCTATCACACAATCTGAAAACAAGCCCACACACAAAAGAAGGAATTACCCCTGTTAGCCCACCAATGCAAGGGTTCAGACTAGGGTAGTGAGGTTGTTCTCAACCTAAAGGTTGCTCCCAATCTAAAGCCACTGTTCGTCGTGCCAGAGTTATGTATACTTCTCCCAGATAAACCCGCTCGTTCCTCTCCTTAACCAATTTCCCCCTTCGTTCAAATATTCAAGCCCAAACCACCAGAGGAGCGACTCTCGTCATTCTGCCACCTTAATGCTTAACTGGTCCCCTATAGGAGATCGAGCAAACACCACAGTAGCCCAATTTAAATATTAAAAGATCAAACATTTAAAACATTCTATTAATAATTCACACTCACTCTATAGCCATATCATGCACACTTCATACACACTACCCATCCACACGCAACCTTTAGTAGCAGATAATTACTGGAGGTCCGCTTACCCTTCTCCTGCTTCTTATACAATCATTAGCAGGTCCGTCCTGGCTCCCAACATTGGGATACAGCGGTGGCCTTGGATGAGGAGGCACCACAGAGTACAGCACTGACAGCACCAGATCCAAGGGTGGGGAGGAGATGGAGAGGGGCTTCAGGTACGCAAATGCTGAAGTGCTGACAAGCAGGGAGAGCATGGCCAGGTGAGGGAGGCACGTGGAAAAGGCTTTGTGGCATCCTTGCTCAGATGGGATCCTCAACACGGCTCTGAAGATCTGCACATAAGACCCCACAAGGAAAACAAAACAGCCAAATGTTACACAGACAGCAATCACAAGAAGCCCAACTTCCCTGAGGTAGCAGTGTGAGTGGGAGAGCTTGAGGATCTGGGGGATTTCACAGCAGAACTGCTCCACAGCATTGCCTTGGCGGAGGGGGAGTGAAAATGTATTGGCTGTGTGCAGCAGAGCAGTGAGAAACCCCGTGCCTCAGGCTGCTGCTGCCATGTGGACACAAGCTCTGCTGCCCAGGAGGCTCCTGTAGTGCAGGGGCTTGCAGATGGCCATGCAGTGGTCGTAGGACATAACGGTGAGAAAATAAAACTCAGCTATGAGAAAAAAGAGAAAGAAAAAGATCTGTGCAGCACAAGCTGTGTAGGAGATGGGCCTGGTGTCCCATAGGGAATTGGCCATGGATTTGGGGACAGTGGTGGAGATGCAGCCCAGGTCCAGCAGGGAGAGGCTGAGGAGGAAGAAGTCCATGGGGGTGTGGAGGTGCTGGTCGCAGGCTGTGCTGGTGATGATGAGGCCATTGCCCAGGAGCGCAGCCAGGGAGATGCTCAGGAAGAGCCAGAAGCGCCAGAGCTGCAGCTCCTACCTGTCTGCAAATGGCAGAAGGAGGCAGTGGGTGATGGAGCTGCCTCTGGATATCTACTGCCTCTGGGCACGGAGCACTGTCAGAGGAGAAACAGACAGTGACAGGTTAGGGCAGGAGGGATGTCAGATACCGAGGTTCAATTTACACACTCATGACTGAGCACATTTTAGCAAGAGAGGAGAGGCTCAGTGTCATCACCAGAGATGTCATTACACTGCTGAGGCTTCTTCCTAGGTTCAGTCAGAAGAGCATTGCATCAGGCAAAAAGTCTCAGCTCTTTGTAGCTTAGTGCTGAGCCAGGAGAGCTGCAGTGTCCATCAGACATTTCCCATGTGCCCTGTGCTTACAATTGCACTGCCTGTAAGATGCCTTCACACACAAATTTAACTTAAATCCCCTGCAAACACCTGACCTGTGCTGAGAGCAGGGGTGCATGGTTTCAAAGGGCAAATCACGGAGCTCCCATAGGGAGAAGCAAAGGACTGTGTGCAGCAGAGCATGGTCAGCAGCCACCTCCAGTGCCAGACACCAAGAGAGCTGCTTGAACCTGCCCTCCCCAGGGCTGGGCTACACTTTCCCCCCCACTCCCTGCCCACGTCTCTGCTTCCTGGAGCTGTGGCTGCCAGGAAGCTGCTGCTCCCGGCCCAGTTCTGTTCCCTCTCAGTGCTCACACAAGTCCTGACGAGACTCTCAGTGCCTTCTCCAAAGCAGAGAAGTAAATTCCCAGCTCCCGCTGCCCAACCTGCCCACCAAGAGTGAGAAACATCAGAGCTCAGAATTCTTCCTTCTAAGGCAAACGCTGCCTCAGTGTCTTTCAGAAGGACCCTGTGCAAATGTGCTCAGAGTGATGTGGAGCTCAGAACAGCACGGACCCACACAGCACCCTCTCCAGTGCACACGAACACTTTCCCTTCCCCGCCCGGGGTTGTTCCTCCCCCCACAGCTTCTCCCCCAGTGCCGTGATGAGCTCCCGGGCAGGCTGAGTGCTGACCCTGGCAGGCAGCAGAGTCCCTGCCCCAGCACACAGCCCCTGGGCTGCAGGGACCCTGCTCGCAAGGACAGCACTGGGCAGCCCTGGCTGCACACCCACATTCACACCCTGCAGCCAGCCCGGGACAAGGGACCTGCCTTGTCCTGTCCCTCGCATGGTGCAGAGGGAAGCCCTGCTCTGCAGCACATCCTCCTCCTTATCTACACTGAGAAACCAAGAGAGTCCTCCTGACAGATCCCATAGACTGTCCAAGGCAGCAGCTTCAGGAGATCCCTCCAGCAACTGCAGCTGCATTGCCCTGCACCCACAGCCTTACCATGCACAGGGCTGGGAAGGTTTCTCCTGCAGGGAGCTCGCAGCATCCTCCACTGCCAGGGGCCTTTAAGCTCTCTGAGGCTCGCAGGTCTCCCCTGGGTGCCTGCAGGCAGTGCCCAGCCCTGCTCCTGGGCACAGCTGTCTCTCTGCAGTGCTGCCCCATTGCCACCATTTATCTGCATCCCAGGAGCCCGACCCAGCTCAGCAGCAGAGACCCAGCCCAAGGTGCCTCTGCCTCTGCCCCCAGGGCTCCCTCCAGAGCTCCCTGGGGCTGCAGGGGAACCCCATGGGAAACAGCCTGAAGCAAGCACTGATGTTCCCTCCCTCAGCTGGCAGACACACTGCCTTCCTGCAGGGTGAGTTCTGTGATGAGAAAGAGGTTTAAGGCTAAAAACCTTCTTTTCTGAGAATCACAGAATCATTTAATTTGAAAATTTTGGTCTTGTTCAACATCTTTGTGGGTGACATGGACAGTGGGATTGAGTGCGCCCTCAGCAAGTTTGCTGATGACACCAACCTGTGTGGTTTGGTTGATACATTGGAGGGAAGGAATGCCATCCAGAGGGACCTTGACACGCTTGTGAGGTGGGCTGATGCCAACCTGATGAAGTTTAACCATGCCAAGTGCAAGGTCCTACACCTGGGTTGGAGCAATCCCAGGCACAGCTACAGGTTGGGCAGGGAAGAGATTCAGAGCAGCCCAAGGAGAAGGACTTGGGGGTGTGGGTTGATGAGAAAATGAACATGAGCCGGCAGTGTGCGCTTGCAGCCCAGAAATCCAACAGTATCCTGGGCTGCATCCAAAGCAGCGTGACCAGCAGGTTGAGGGAGGTGATCCTGCCCCTTTACTCTGCTCTCGTGAGACCTCACTTGGAGTATTGTGTGCAGTTCTGGTGTCCTCAACATAAAAAGGACATGGAACTGTTGGAACAAGTGCAGAGGAGGCCACAAGGATGATCAGGGGATGGAGCACCTCCCATATGAAGATAGGCTGAGAAAGTTGGGGCTGTTCAGCCTGGAGAAGAGAAGGCTGCGTGGAGACCTCATAGCAGCCTGCCAGAATCTGAAGGGGGCCTATAGGGATGCTGGGGAGGGACTCTTCATTAGGGACTGTGGTGAGAGGACAAGGGGTAACGGGTTCAAACTTAAACAGGGTAAGTTTAGATTGGATATGAGGAAGAAATTCTTTACTGTAAGGGTGGTGGGGCCCTGGAATGGGTTGCCCAGGGAAGTTGCGAATGCTTCATCCCTGGCAGCATTCAAGGTGGGGTTGGACATAGCCTTGGATGGCATGGTTTAGTGGGAGGTGTCCCTGCCCATGGCAGGGGGGTTGGAACTCAATGATCTTGAGGTCCTTTCCAACCCTAACTAGTCTATGATTCCATGATTCTATGAAAATGACCCTTGAGAACATCGAGTCCGTCTATTAACCTGTCACTGGCTAGGTCACACACTGAGCATGAGAACATCTCTGGTGAGATACCCTGTTGGATGGTTACCAATAGTAACTGGGGCTTTAAAGTTGAATTTTACATCCTACCATAATTTCACTAATTTATGTCCTATTCTGTTTGTTGGTAAACATTCTGCTATACATTAGAGCATGGAAATCATCTGGACAAGTTATGTTTACTGCAGAAACCTCTCGTATAGATAATGGTACTTAAACCCATTTAATAACTCTTAACATTTGAGTAAAGCAACCAAAAATGCCCCTCCATTTATAACTGGAATTCAGCACTACTCTGTAGGCACAGAGGCAAGAGGTGACCGCACCACTCTGAGAAACATGGACTGACTTTAGTCACAGGCTGGACTGTGCTGATGCAGATCCCCTGACTTTCCTGGAGCCCTCTGCCTGTTAGGCCCCATCCTTTGTACAGTACAAGGAGCTGGATGCTGGCTGCTCCCTGGCTGCACCAGGAGCTCTGGTTGCCTGGCAAAGGTGGGAGCAGCACACAGAGATCAGGAAAGTTCGACACTCCCTGATCATACCAGGAGCTCTTTTGGGATGATCAGTCGTTCCCTGACAACCTGGAACAGAGCCGTTGTGCACTGGGGAAACCGACGCAGAATTGAGGCCAGGAGGAAAACTGACTGATGACTAAAGCCCATCATCTGGCCACCCTAGAAATGGTGGTCCCAAGTGAGAGACCCTTTGAGCTCTCCTGGACCCCAATGGGCTGTCAGCGGCATCTCCCTCAGAGTGAGACATCTCTGAGAGCCCCCTAAACCCTCCGGTTTAGGAAACGGAGATCATCTGCCTGGGCTGCTCCTGCTGCTCACTGACACTCGGCCCTTTGCCCCCTGAGGAGCACTTCCAGAGCTGATGTGAGTATTGGGCTCTGCTTTTACTTTTCACTGCACTGAGAGCAACTTTAACACAGGTATGCATCTAGATGTGTATATAGCCATCTAGCTCCATCTCAGTGTGTTGTGTTAGGTTAGATATTTAATTGCAAGTGCGTGTATATTAGCTTCAGTGATCAAGTGCTGTTAGAAATCCCATGATTCAGTTTACAAATGCAAACTGCTGCTAGCTGACATCTGTGACCCTTTAGATGAATACCAGGCCTGAGACTGAGATGGGATCCAGCCACACCCAGGCTGTTCTTGGAGAGGGAGCTTCGAAAACAAAGGGGTCAATCTGAACCTCGTGACTCAACGAGAGGGTCTCCCTTATTCCTTTGTGTCTGCAGTTCCTATACACGATTTCAGTTCAATACTGTATGAATCACTTGAACCCAGTCCCGTATAAATCATTCCAAGACTGACACAACCTCTTTTTGTAGGTAGTGGAGTGGGGCCTCCCCACCAAATCCTCTTAAATCCTGCTTTGATGAACTCACATTAAAATCCCTTTTCCTGGTGTCTGTGCCAGTGATTCTTTGAGCAATCCTAAACAGGTTCACAACCGGCACGTGGGGCTTCTCTGGGAAACGTGTTCCAGTGTCGCACTGCCCTCATGGGAAAGAATTGCTCCAGAGAACAGAGTTTCTGCTTCACTGCAGACAAAGGAGGCAGGAGAGAAGGGACTGGGGAGCACGCACCCCAGCCCTGACTC
Organism: Amazona ochrocephala; assembly: GCA_039720435.1. Classification (NCBI taxonomy): domain Eukaryota; kingdom Metazoa; phylum Chordata; class Aves; order Psittaciformes; family Psittacidae; genus Amazona; species Amazona ochrocephala. The sequence goes on along the minus strand of JBCFXG010000044.1, from coordinate 867,297 downwards.
TGCACAGGGCAGCGATGGGAGCTGCTCTTCACTACAGCACAGCTGGGCTGAACTGAGGCAGTGCTTACACACAAACCTGTCCTTGTCCCAGACGAAGCTCCACAGGCCACAGGATTCTCCAGAAGTACCAGCACATCTCTTTCTCTTGTTACACATCGCAGGGTTGCAAACTGTGGCACACGGGGAGGCCCTTGGTGCTGTTTCTCCTGGAACACGGGAGTAGAAAATTCAATACTATTTTTAATAAGAAAAGCATTCCAATTACCATGGAAAATATGGGACAAGATGCTAAAGTCCGACAGGTTTCACCAGGAAGAGCAACAGTGAACTAAAAATACCCTCCTGTGCTGTTTCCTTTCCCAGCCCATGGATACTTTCCTCAGTAACTGACAAGTGCACATAACACAGCAAGAGATCCGTGCGTCTGCTGCACATGCCGGTGAACAGTTCCTTGTGGTGTCACATCCATCTCCAAATCAACTCAACCATGTACCAAGGAAACAGGCGGGTAACTTTCAGCTGTACCCGCAGAGCCCTGCTGGGAACTGCACAGCTGGGGACTCCAAAATACCTGGCATTGTTTCTGCCAAGCAATGCACCAGTGCCAGGAAGGAAACACACACTCTTCTCTGTGACACCAGGGGTCACTGCTGCCACTGAGCTCTGATCCCTGTCCAGAATCACACCAACCCACTGTGCAGTCAGCACACCAGTACCTGGTATCAAACCTGCCCTCCCTGGAGCACTTCAGCTGTAGAGGCACTCAATATTTATGTACAGGCGTGGGAGGGACCTTACAGCTCATCCAGTTCCAACCCCTGCCACAGGCACAGACACCTTCCACTAGAGCAGGTTCCTGCAAGACCCTGTGTGCAACCTGGCCTTGAACACTGCAGGGATGGGGCAGCCACAGCTCCTCTGGGCACCCTGTGCCAGTGTCCCACCACTCTCACAGAAACTGAACACTGGCAAGTCAACACATGAACCATGTCCCTTAGAACATGTCTTAAATACCTCCAGGGATGGTGACACAGCCACTCCTGCGAGGAGCCTCTTGTCCCATCATCCGACAGGACAGCCAGGCCAAGCCAGGCTGGGATCTCCTTTACCCCTGCTGAAGGAAGGGATTCAGCCTGGTCAGTTGAGGCATCTCATCCTGGGATTGTTGCCCTGGGGCTGGAAGGGGACTCAGCTCCCTCCCATGAACACCACAAACCCACAGGAGGTCTCACTTCCTCAGCAGGTGAAAATGTACCAATATGTAGATGATGTCTTAATGAGAGGAGATTCCCTCACAGAGGTGGGGGAAGCAGCAACAGCAGTGTGGGAAGCACTCCAGGATGTCAAAGTTCCACCTGAGCAATGTCAGAAACCAAGTAGAAACCAGCAGATCAATGCTCCCACCCAACTTGCTGCTGTCCGCAAATTCACACATCCCAGTATGGAGCAGTTTGCACCAGTACAAACCAATATAGGCCGCTATGGCCCCAGACACTGATGGGGTTTCAATATCCCAGTGCTCCCAGTCCCTGCCGCAGGTCTTCTTGCTTGCAGCCATGCTCAACTCCCCATCCCTCCCAGTGCTCCCACTACCTGCTGCAGCTGCTCCCAGTCCCTCTCAGTCCCTGCCACAGGTGCTGCTGCTCATCCCCCACATGATAATGTTGAGGGCTTCTGGGCAGGACCCCCCAAATTAGGCACCCCCCCCAACCCCCCACCCCAGCTCTCTTATATAAGAGCGGAGCTAGGGTGTCCCATGGGGTGTGCTCTGGGGACAACAAGGATCGATTTGGGCTGGTGGCTTTGGGGGAGGGGGAGCAGCTTTTTTGGGGCACCTGCAGTTGGGGGCCAGGGTGTTTGGTGGGGCCCCTCAAGGCTTTTCAGTCCCCAGGTTCATTTGTGGGGGCCTGTGGTGATGGCAGCATGCAGTTTGCTTTGGGGGTGCTTACAGCCCCCCCCTATTTGGGAGTCCTGCCTGCTCGTGTGCTGCTTCAAGGAGATTTGGGGTTACCCCAGGATTTTGGGGGGCACCACGATTACTTTGGGTGCCTTCAGGGCCCTGTGGGGGGGCAGCATGTTTTTGGCCTACCCCTTTATTGGGGGGCCACTTTTGGAGGGTCCACCCCCTCTGACTCCCTGAATTCACTACTGAACCCAAAGCAATGTTGGGGTCCCCCCAGTGGATTTGCGGTCCCAGAGCATTTTGGGGGACCCCAGGGCAGGTCCCGGGGGAACCACACTTTTGAGACACCCCCTTTTTCAGGGGGCTCCTGGCTGCTGTGCTGAGCTGGGGCGGCTTTGGAGCTGCAGGGTTTGGGTCTGGGGGGATTTGGGGCTCCCCGCTGGGATTTCGGGTGCAGGGGGGGCTGGGTTCGGGGGTGCCGGGTTCTGGGGTCCCACCCGGCTGCCAGGTGCTTGTGCAGAGCCAAGAGCCTCTTGAGGTGCTTCTTGTGCAGCTCCTTCAGGTCCCAGCGCTGCTGCAGCAGCTTCACGTCGGCCTCGTGCTGCCGCAGCTCCTGCAGTGACTGCGGGGACACCTCTGAAGGGGGGGTGCAGGGGCCAAAGGTCCTCAGGGGCAGGAATGTGGGGGACCCCCATGTCCCTCAGTGGAGGCACCTTTGTCCCTCGGCACCCTGGGTCTCACTGGGTGCCCTGTGCTTCCCCATGGAAGTCAGTGGGGGGAGAAGGACTTGGGGGCGTTGGTGGATGAGAAAACGAACATGAGCTGACTGCAGTGTGCGCTCACAGCCCAGAAAGCCAACAGTATCCTGGGCTGCATCCAAAGCAGCGTGACCAGCAGGTCGAGGGAGGTGCTCCTGCCCCTCTGCTCTGCTCTCGTGAGACCTCACTTGGAGCATTGTGTGCAGTTCTGGTGTCCTCAACATAAAAAGGATACGGAACTGTTGGAACAAGTGCAGAGGAGGCCACGAGGATGATCAGGGGATGGAGCACCTCCCGTATGAAGATAGGCTGAGAAAGGTGGGGCTGTTCAGCCTGGAGAAGAGAAGGCTGCGTGGAGACCTCATAGCAGCCTTCCAGTATCTGAAGGGGGCCTATAGGGATGCTGGGGAGGGACTCTTCATTCGGGACTGTAGTGAGAGGACAAGGGGTAATGGGTTCAAACTGAAACAGGGGAAGTTTAGATTGGATATGAGGAAGAAATTCTTTACTGTAAGGGTGGTGAGGCCCTGGAATGGTTGCCCAGGGAAGTTGTGAATGCTTCATCCCTGACGGCGTTCAAGGTGGGGTTGGACATAGCCTTGGATGGCATGGTTTAGTGGGAGGTGTCCCTGCCCATGGCAGGGGGTTGGAACTGGATGATCTTAAGGTCCTTTCCAACCCTGACTGTTCTATGATTCTATAATTTGAGGGTTCAGAGGAAGGTTTGGGGATTCAGGGGAGTTCTGGGGTTCGGGGAGGTCCCCAAGGCTCTCCAGGGGGTGCAGGGATTTGGTTGACCCCCATCTCATGAAAATGGAGGGTATATCCATCCCAGGGCACCTGGGGCATCACTGGAAGCCCCATGTGGTCGCTTTGCCATAAACGGGGGGATTTTAGGACTTCAGAGGGATTTTGGGTTCATGGGAGATTTCAGAGTTCATGGGGAGTCTCCAAAATTCCCCATCGTGGGCACAGTAATTTGGGAGACCCCCATGTTCCACAAAATGGGGATGTACATCCATCCCAGGGCACCAAGAGTCTCCCCTTAGTGCCCCATGTTCCCCAATGGTGGGGATGTGTTGGAGGAAGAGAACCTGGGAGTTCAGAAGGGACTTGGAGGCTCAGGGGGGATTCTGGGGTTCAGGAATCTCCCCAGAACTCCCCAGGAGGATGCAGGGATTTGGGGGACCCCTCCATGTCCCAAAATAGGGGTACATGTGTCACAGGGCACCCTGTGTCTCTCTTCAGTGCCCGCTGCTGGCCAATGGAGGTAAATTGGTGGAATTTGGGGGCTCATGGGGAGGTCCCCATTCTCAGAGGGAGGGTGTGAGAGTAATTTGGGGGACCAGCAGAGCCCTCAAACAGGGGCTAAAGCCACCAGAAACCACCCCACAGATCATTGGGGAGGGGGGATCTGGAGATATGGGGGGACCCATTATTATTATTCCTGTTGTTGCTATTATTATTAATATAACAACATTGATTTGCAGCGGCAGCAGGGGCTGCACGTTTGCACTCTTGGAGCTGGGCTCTTTGTATAGGCACGCAGCTGCCAGCAGCATTCCTTGGCTCAGGAAGCGCAGCTCCCGAGCGGGGCTGGGGCTGGGGCAGTGCTTGCCAAGGGCAGGGGAGGCCCAGCAACAGCTCCTGCCCTGGCACTGTTGCTGGGGGAGCACAGGGCTCCCGCGGGCATTGCCGCAGTCAGGATTGCGCAGGTGTGGCCCGAGCCCACCAGCTCCTTCCCACCTTGCACAGTGCCCGGTGGGCTTCTGGGCTCTGCCTGCACCTGCCAGGGCCCGACAGCACCGGCAGCTGCAGTGCCCAGGGGCTGCTCCTGCCCTGACTCCTCCTCAGCACCTCTGACCCCCGCAGCTCCTGCACACAGAAGGCTCCTGCTTTGCACCCACAGTGTGTTTGAAGCCAACACTAAACCAGGATGGCAAAGCCAAAGAACACGCACCTGGATGTGCAGGGCAGCCAGGGCAGATGCAGCCTCCCGACGGAGGGGTCTCCTCTGCACTGGTTCCTGCAGGGCTCTGCTCCTTAAATAGCCCACGCTCACCGTGAGGGCCCCGTCACAATGGGCGTCTCCATAGCGACCACCACGGCTTTGTGATGGTGGCAGCACCGTGCCCATGGCCACTGGGCTACCAGGGGTGCTCCGGGAGTGGGTGAGCTTTAATGTCCCTTACACCCCAAACCAGGCTGTGACTGTAGCACTGTAAAATACCATCTGCATTTGGCTGCAGAAGAGCTCTCAGCACTGAGGCAGCCCCAGGATCAGGTGCAGACATTGTGCAGGAACATCCTGTCTCTGCTGCTGGCCTGGGCAGGGGCCACGGAGACCGTTCAGGGCAGGGCAGGCCTGGAGAGCAGCCAGGATCAAGGGCAGCACCACCACCTCCTCTGCAAGAAGCCCAAGGGCTGAGGCTCTGCACTCTCTCCTTTGCCCTGCACCACCCTTGGCTTTCAGCCCCACAGCAGAGCCCTTCTGCAGCCGCTTCTCAGCTCTCGGTGTTAGCGGGCAGCTCCCAAAGGCAGTTCTGCCTCTGCCGGAGCCAGAGCAATGGCCCAGCCCGTGCTGCGGTGTGCGGAGCGCTCCGATGGCACCATCAAGTGACTGCGGGGCTCGGCAGCGCTACAGGAGCGGAGCTGTGGGCCCTGACCCTGCTCCGGGGCAGACGCGGCTCAGTTCCAGCGCTCGGTGCTTCTGGGCAGAGCCTTCGGCTGCGGCTGCACCGCCGCCATGACACCGGGCGGCGCGGGGGGATGACGTCAGAGCCAGCGGCACGGAGGGGAGGGCGGGAAGGGGCCGGAAGGGGCGGTGCGTGCGGCGTTTATGGTGGCCTTGGGGTAGTGTGGAGAGGTAAGGGTGGGATGGAGCTACTGCAAACATGGATGGAGCCGGGATGGAGCCGGGATGGAGCCGGGATGGAGCCGGGATGGAGCCGGGATGGAGCCGGGATCGAGGTGGATGGAGCCGGGATGGACCTGGATGAAGCCCCTATCAAACATGGACGGAGCCGGGATCGAGCTGAATGGAGCCGGGCAGGAGCGGGGTGAGCGGTGATGTGACAGGGATGCAGTGGGAAAGGCAGGGCTGTGGGTTGGGATGGAGCTGGGGGCAGGGGGTCGGGAGCAGGGATGCAGTGGGGTGAGGTGGGCTGGGCTGTGCCAGGAGGGCACGGGAAGCGGGGCCTGAGCCAGCCGGGGAGGTGCAGGCAGGGCTGGAGCCCACGCTGGGGCAGGGGCTGGGCATGCAGGGGATGGCGGCAGGACCATTGTGTCCCACCAGGGTGGGCCCTCAGGAGCCTGAACCGAGGTCCTGTGCTTTTGGTGCAGGGGTGCCGAGAGCAGGCGGCTCCTTGGGGACAGCTGCTCGCTGCCCCTTCGCGTCAGGTAAAGATCTGAGCCCCCACCTTGTGTGTCCCGTGCACACCGTGTGTGTGCAGCCAAGAGAGTCTGGCTGAGAACTGCCCCGGGCCTGAACCACTGCCTTGGGCAACCCAGCCAAGGAGATGGGCACAGCCCCAGGCAGAGCCCTGACTAAGGATCCCCTGCCGTGCTGAATCAGCGCTGTCTGCGTTGATGAGCAGTGTGAAAGATGTGTGTGGAGGATTAAAGGGTTGGTTACAGAAGGAAACACTTGCAGTGCAGACATGTTTCCTGGCTCTAAGGGTCAGTTCCCAGGATCTGGAGCACATCTTTGTGTATTGTAAAATGTTATTGTGTCCAAATGCAATTTGTCATTCTTGTATTGTGAGACATGATGCTGATGATGTAAATGATAAGTCATGTTTGGCGTCTCTTTTGTGGGTATATTCTTAATGCATAGAGAAGCTGAGATAAGCTTAAGCAATGGCTGTCTTGCTTTAGCCCTTTGCAGGACATCTTGTATCCATTGAGATGGCTGCAATGAAACAAGAGGCTGGCTCCAATGTGCCATTAGGGTGGAGAGGCTTCCCCGGGACTCCCTCCTACCGTGTATCATTGATGTGTGATGCTAAAGCTGTTTCCCTGGAACACATCGTAACCAGAATTGAGCGAGGAAGGTCAAAGTGAAATGAAAGCAGCAGTGCTCATCTCAAGCCTTGTTCACAGTTCTGCAACAGGAGAGTAAGTTGGGATTGGGATGGTTGTTAGGACCTTGCTGCTTTCCAAAGTGAAAATCATGCAGTGAGGAATAACACTTTAAAGAACCTGGTGTTCTCTCTGTTAAGAGAAACAAATGAAGACAGGAATCCCATTCAAAGACCGTATCTCTCAATGCAGAACCATGATTGTCTGCCTTTTTGTTTTTCTTCTTTCCAGAGCACTGTGGAGTAAGTGGGGCCTGGGTCTGCCGCAGTTCCTCAGGTGGTCCCACTGGGAATCCCTCTTCCAGGGAAGGCTGACCATGCAGTAGACACAAATGCTCTTCTAGAAATGAGATCAGGTCTGAATAAGAGCTTTGAATCCAGGTAAAAACTTCTCTTAAGCGTTCATGTGGAACTTTGAGCCTCGAGACTTTTGTTTGCGTTTCGTGATGATTTTTATGAGGGTGCATTTCAGGAAGGAACTTAGAAAATGAACCAATGTGTTTAAATACACCAACTCTACTTGCACTTGATTTGATGTATTCAAACAGTATTACTGACATATGAGTTATTTCATACATGGCAGCAGTTTTGATGGCTTCCAAGATCCAGCTCTTAAGGTGTTGCATTTTGCTTTGTCTGCAAAAAACAGTGCTTGAAAGTACAGTATGTATTATGAATTTGTCATCCACGTTCTCTGTGGATCATTGGCCTTCACCCACAGCCCAGGACATAAACATCCAAGGCTGAGAGAGCTGGGCTTGTTCAGCATGGACAAGAGAAGGCCCCTTAAGAAGAGACCTTAGAGCAGCTCCAGTGCCTAAAGGGGCTGCAGGAAACCTGGAGAGGGGCTTTGGCCAAGGTCCTGTAGGGACAGGCCAAGGGGAATGGCTTTAACCTGCCAAGGGGAGATTGAGATTAACTCTTAGGCAGAAGTTCTTCCATGTGAGGGTGCTGAGGCGCTGGCACTGGGTGCCCAGAGGAGCTGTGGCTGCCCCATGGCTGGCAGTGTTCAAGGCCTGGTTGGACACAGGGGCTTGGAGCAAGCTGCTCCAGTGGAAGGTGTCCCTGCCTGTGGCAGGGGTTGGAGCTGGAGGAGCTTTAAGGTCCCTTCCAAGCCAATCCAGTCTGGGATTCTGTGATTGTATTCAATACCTTTAGCACTGGATGTAATTCTTCAATGATGGGCAAAATGAACCATGGATTCCTTCAAGTGCCATATGTCAGTAAGGGTAAGACTGGAAAAGTAAATTGTGTTTTCTTCACCAGTGTCGGGAAACATGACCAAATTCAGGTTCCTCTTCATGCTGCAACAACAACCACTGCATCTTCAGGACCTGCATATGGACCTTGTTGCAGTGCTAACCAGTGCAGTTAGTAACTACTGCTTGTGTCATAGCTATAGAAGATCCATCATGCCTCAAACCTGGAACAGTGTCAGTGTGGGCATATGTGTAAGAGCAGCAATTTTTACAGTGATGCCTGTAACTGCCTTCTCTCTGGCTTTTTAATTTTACTGAAAGCTAACTTAGTACCTTTCTAGCCCAGTTTAGTTGTCAGCAAAGTCACTCTTTGCAGTTGTCTTCATGTTTGCTCAATAGCCCTTGGTCTGTAAAGATCAGTGCCAGCTGCTGCAGCTATCAGCTGCTATGGTTCTGGTGACTTTGCTGCTGCAGACTCTAACCAGGAAAATCCTGAAAAGCTCTTGATAACCTTAAGGACATGGTGTGATGTGGCTTTTTCTTCAGGTGGCACCATGTCTTGAATGCAGACATCTGCTGCCAGTGAGTACAGCCACTTGCATTGGATGTGAGTCAGCAACAGCTCCACAGCTGCAGCCCTAAACCAACATCTGCATAAAGGTAATTGAGACTAAATCTAACAAAGAAGCAATTCACCTCCTGGCATGCATGTTTCTAACAGATGGTGACTTCATTAAAAACAGTTTGGTCCAGCTTGCGTTTCTCTAATTGCATGATGACAGCTTGAAGGGTTAGTAGGATTCAAACCACCTTGACTAGAAATAAGCATTAAAGGTAAACCATGTGAGCTGAGGAAGGCATCTTGGAGAGCACAGGAGGTAGCAGTGTGACAGACAGGACATGTGCACTTGTGTTCAGTAGGGAGATGTTCTGTGATTCTGTCATTTATGGCCTTAGTATCACTGAGCATTTGAAGTTTATTAAATAGGTCCTCATTACTGTGCTTCCCTCTGCTGATTGTACGTGCTTGGCACAGATGGGCTGGCAGGAGTGGGCAGTGGGGAGATGCCCAGAATGCTCAAGCGCAGCATTAGTCAGTGATCCAAAAGTGCTGGTGGCTCAACTAGACAAAATCTGCCCTCCAGAATGCTCCCTATACAAGGGAATGGGGACCCAGGTAGGGGCTGTCCTCAACTGTTGTGGTCAGGGGAAAGGGTGTGAGAAGGAGGGAACTGATATTGCGTGTCCACAATTGGTACATTCTAGACACTGCCCCAAATTGGGTGTTTTCTGGCCGTCCTGATGCAGGTGCAAAGGCACTCCTGAAGTATTTGGTGTCAACCATCAAAACAGCAGACTCATTATTCTCAGCTGTGGTGGAATCTCACTTGTGAGATACAGTGACTGTGCTCGGGCACCCTCACGGGGATAAGAATCATTCTTCTTGCAGAGAATGGACTTGCTGTTTTGTGGGAGTGCAGTGACCAAGCAAACTGGCACCAGTCTGTACAGACACCTGGAGGTATTGATGCTGGATCTGCTGTAGTTGACACTGGAGGTATTGATGCTGGATCTGCTGTGGTTGACACTGGAGGTATTGATGCTGCATCTCCTGTGGTTGGAAATGGATTGTCACCAAGATCCATGGATTTGGGATGGGCAGGCACTATGGCCTAACTAAAACCTGAAGCCCACAGCACGGACTTGAAGGAGCTCTTCTATCTGCAGGGCTGAATAAACGGAGCACTTTGTAAGGTCAAGTCCTCTTCTTATTACTGTTGTTGATAGTTTGCAGACACAATGTGAAACGAATTCTTTCTCTATTTAAAAGGGCAAAGCAATTTGTCAGGCATGTGGCACGGGAAATCTACACCATAAGCACTGTGCGACTTGTGCAAGCAAGCTGCCTGAAATACAGAAGTGAGGCTCCTTCCATCAGTCCCACAGGAGTTAATCAAATGAAAGCAGAACATTCTTTCTCTCTGGAGAACTGAAGTCACAGCCCTGTGTCCCTGCACCTCTCTCTGTTGCACACTGATATTCTCGTTTGCTTTTACCATCTCAGCCACAATCCGGAGCTTTTGCTTGGCTAGAGATAAGGAAAAGAGATCATTCTAAACATCTTCTTTAACGTTTTTAGCCTGTTTCCTTTGGAAGCAGCTCTGGAAGGCTGAGTTCAGGTTTATTCTGAGACGTGTTTGCACAAGAAGCCTTCTTGTGGAATCGATCCGAGTGTCTCAGAGCCCTTCCTGCGATGCCATTTCTATTTGAGTACATTTCTGTTTAAAAAGCATTCAGTCTGCTCAGGACATGGCCCCTGCTGTTCCCACCTCACCTCATCAGAGTCCTCACCTCTGCAGAGTGCAGCCATCTGTCTCTGCACACAGAGGCGCAGGGTCTTGGCTTCACACTGCTCCAAGAGGCAAACTCAATGAACCGCGCCTCCTGCCCAGGCCAAAGGCATTGCCATGTCCTTACGTAGCAAAGCAGCTGCGAATCTGTGCCTGAGCAGTGGGGTCTGAGGGGTCTCTTTCAGGTGACTTGGGGGGCAGTTGTGGGTCTGGTGGGGTCTCTTGAGGGGGCGTTGTGGGTCTGGGTGGTCACATGGGCAGTTGTGTGACTGGGTGATCACTTGAGGGTCACTTGGGGGGCAGTTGTGGGTCCGGTGAGTTAAGGAGGGAGTCACCTCGGGGGCAGTTGTGGGTCTGGGTGATCACTTGGCAGTAACTTAGGGGGCAGTTGTAGGCCTGGAAGGTCACTTGAGGGCAGTTGTGGGTCTGGGGACTTAAGGAGGGAGTCACCTGAGGGGCAGTTGTGGGTATGGGGGTTCACTTGGGGGTCACTTGGGGGGCAGTTGTGGGTATGGGGGGTCACCAGGGGTCAGTTTTGGATCTGAGGGGTCACTTGAGGGCAGTTGTGGGTCTGAGGGGTCACTTGGGGAGCACTTCGGGGGCAGTTGTGGTTTTGGGGAATGACTTGGGGATAACTTGGGGGGCAGTTCTGGGTCTGGGGGTAACTTGGGGTTTACTTGGGGGTCACTCGAGGGGCAGTTGTGGGTCTGAAGAGTCATTTGGGGGTCACTTGTGGTGCAATTGCGGGTCTGGGGGTCACACGCTGGGTAGCTGTGGATCTGGTTTGTCACTGGGGGTGTCCGTTGTGGGTTTGAGTGGTCACTTGGGGGGCTGTTGTGGGTCTGGGGGTCACTAGAGGGCAGTTGTGGGTCTGCGGGATCACTTGGGGGGCAGTTTGGGGTCTAAGAATTTACTTGTGAGTCACTAGAGGGGCAGTTGTGGGTGTGGGGGGTCACTTGGGGGTAACATGGGGCAGTTGTGGGTCCGGGAATTCATTTGGGGGTCACTTGAGGAACCACTGTGGGGCTGGGGGTGACTAGGGGGTCACTTGGGGGGCAGTTGTAGGTCAGGGAGGTCACTTGAGGGGCAGTTGTGGGTCTGGGAAGTCACTTGGGGGTTGCTTGGGAGGCAGGTTTGGGTATGGGGAGTCACGAGGGGTCATTTGGGAGGCAGTTGTGGGTGTGGGGGGCCACTAGGGGGGCAGTTGTAGGGCTGCGGGGATGACTCGGGGGGCAGTTATGGCTCTGGGGGTCACCGGGTGATCACTTGGGGGGCAGAGGTAGGTGCGCGGGCTCACTTGGGGGCAGTTGTGTGTCTGAGTGGTCACATGGGGGGCAGTTGTGAGACTGCGTGGTCCCTTGGGTGTGACTTGGGGGGCAGTTGTAGGTCTGTGGGGTCAATTAGGGGCTGTTCTGGGTCTGGGGGTAACTTGGGTTTCACTTGGGGCAGGTGTGTGTCTGGAAGGTCAGTGGTGGAGCAGTTGTGGGTCTGAGTGGCCACTTGGGGGGCGGTTGTGGTTCTAGGTGTCACTTGCGGGGCTGTTGTAGGTCTGGGGGATGACTGGAGGGCAGTTATGGGTCTTGAGGGTCACTTGGAAGGCAGTTGTGGGTCTGGGAATTCATTTGGGGGTCACTTGGGGAGCCATTGTGGGTATGGGGGTCACTAGGGTGTCACTTTGGAGGCAGTTGTGGGTCTGAGTGGTCAGTTGGGGGGCAGTTGTAGGTCTGGGGAGTCACTTTGAGGTCACTTGGAGGGCAGCTGTAGGTCTGGAGTATCATTTGAGGGGCAGTTGTGGGTCTGAGAGGTCTCTTTGTGGTCACTGGGGGCAGTTGTGGGTCTGGGTGGGTCACTTGGGGGGCTGTTGTGGGTCTGGGGTTTCACCTCTGGGTCACTTGGGGGCAGTTGTGGGTCTGAGGGATCTCCTTTGGGTAATTGAGGAGACAGTGGTAGGTCTGGGGTGTCACTTGAGGGGCAGTTGTGCATCTGGGGGATAACTGGGGGGGCAGTTGTGGGTCTGGGGGGTCACTCGGGGGGGGCAGTTATGGGTCTGGGGGTGACCTGGGGAGCAGCTGTGGTCTGGGGCCCTCACTTGAGAGGCAGTTGTGCATCTGAGGGGTCTCCTTTGTGTAACTGGGGGGCAGTTATGGGTCTGGAGGGTCACTTTGGAGTCACCTGGGGGGGCAGTTGTGGGTCTGGGGAGTCACATGGGGGGGCAGTTGTGGGTCTGGGGCATCAATTCTGCACTTCACTGGCAGTGTGTCTCAGGCACTGGAACAGCCGCATTGCTGTGGCTGCACTGCAGTAGGTGCTGTGCTTGTTGCAGTGGTTGGAATAGCTGCAGTGTTTATGGCTCTCCTTGTCGTGTAGTAGCCACTGTCCCAGTCACTGGGGTTGCAGTGGCCGCAGTGCTTGTGGCTCGCACTGGAGAAGCCTCAGTGCTTGTTGCAGTGGTTGGAATACCTGCAGTGCATGTCACTGGAGTTGTAGCAGCCACAGCCCCTGTCCATGGCATTGGAGTAGCCCATGTGCCTGTCGCCAGGGTTGCAGTAGACACAGTTCTTAGGGCTTGGGTTGGAGAAGCCTCACTGCTTGTCCATGGGGATGGAGCAGCAGCAGTGTGTGTCACTGGCAGTGGAGAGGCCGCAGTGTTTGTGGCTGGCACTGGAGTAGCTGCAGTGTTTGTGGCTGGGGTTGACGTAGCCACTGTGTACATTGCAGGCCCTGGAGTAGCGCTGTTGCTGCTTCCTAGAGATGGAGTAGCTGCAGAGCTGAAAACTGGTGGTGGAGCAGCTGCAGTGGTCGTGGCTGGGTCTAATCAACTGCAGGGCATGTTGATGGGGTATAGTAGCCACAGTGCCTGTCCTTGGCATTCAAGTGGCCGATGTGTCTGTCACTGTGCTTGGAGTATCGGCAGTGCTTGTGGCTTGGGTTGGAGAAGCCTCACTGCTTGTCACTGAGGTTGGAGGAGCCGCAGTGCTTGTCACTGAGGTTGGAGGAGCCGCAGTGCTTGTCACTGAGGTTGGAGGAGCCGCAGTGCTTGTCACTGAGGTTGGAGGAGCCGCAGTGCTTGTCACTGAGGATGGAGGAGCCGCAGTGCTTGTCACTGAGGTTGGAGGAGCCGCAGTGCTTTTTGCTGTGGTTGGAATAGCAGCAGTGCATGTCACTGGAGTTGTAGTATCTGTAGTTACAGTCATTGGCATTGTAGCAACCTCCGTGCCTGTTGCCATGGTTGGTGTTGCCGCAGTGGTTGCGGCTGTTGTTGGAGTAGCTGTGGTGCCTGTGGCTGGTGGTGGAGTAACCACATTGTCTGTTGCTTTGCTATCAGGTCCTGTCTCTCCTCACTGCAGAGAACGAGAGACTGATTCAGCCTTGCTCAGGGTAAGTGCTAATCAGAAACCACTATACCATCGCTGTGTTACCAGCGTTATCCTCAGACCTCAGCACTGCCCCAGCTACAAGGAGGAGTATGAACTCTCATGAGGTGTCCCTCTGACACCTATTGCCCTCCAAAGACCCCAGAAACCAATCCTCACAACCCCCCCCAATAACTGCAAAAGTCCCTCCAAAACACCCAATCCCCCAATAAACACCCAACCTCACAAAACTCCCAAAACCCCCGAAACCACCAACTCTCCACAAAACCCACAACAGTCCCCAAAAAAACCAATCCCGAAAACATCAAAGTCTCCAAAAAATCCCCACAGCCCCAAAACATCCATCTTAACCCCAAAACATCCATCCTAACCTCCCAAAAAGCCCAAACCCCACAACCACCACACTCCCCCAAAAGGCACCCTTACTTTCCCGGCTGCTGGCTCAGGCTGTGCAGGTGGAGGGCAGCTGTCTCCTGGGGCAGGGGATGTTTGCAGCCAAGGGTGGTTGAACACATCCCCCAGGGATGCTCTGTTGCAGGCGTACATGCACAAGCACCACCTGATGAGGTGCTGGCATTCTGGGGAGAATCCGGGAACATCGCTCAGTTGCAGGAGGCTCCTGCCCACCGTGTGCCACCGTCCGCAGCACCCAGGGCTGGGTGTGCTCAGCTCCGCACCCAAACCTCGTGCTCCATGATCCGTTTGGAGGAGAGCAGGATAGCAGGACATGTGCCACCTCCTCCAGCTGACCAAGGGAGATCAGCTGCCACCCCCTAAATCCTGCCCTGCCCCTGCTGCCGCGAAGCCGGGTACCTACCGACAGAGACCTGGCGCTGGAAGGAGAGCTGCCCACTGATGATGTCCTTGCAGCGCCGGAAGGGGAGGACCCCGCACACCATCTCATACAGCAGCACGCCCAGGGACCAGATCGCTGCCGGACGGCCGAGGTAGCAGCGGTAGCGGAACCACTCCGGCGGGTAGTGCAAAGGTGTTCCTACCACAGGATACAGGTACAGCTCATCAGGCGGATGCTGCCTGCTCCTGGATCCTCGCCCGTGCATCCGCAGGGATGCAGGGGCTGCACCGGTGGCCCCATGGATGTGGGGACACACACTCGGTGTGACCTGCCACCCTGTCACCAGCATGTGACTCTTGTTCACAAACTGCCCGCTACTGGAAGCACCCTCGGCTGTGGGCTCACCGCTAAATTGGGTGTAGACCGTGTCCGTGAGGAGGGTGCTGCAACCGAAGTCAATAAGCTTGACCTCTCTGGTGGCCAGGTTGAGGATGATGTTCTTGGGCTTGATATCCCTGTGCAGGACACCGCGGCTGTGGCAGTGCCGCACAGCCACCAGCACCTGGAAGAAAATGCCCCGCGCCAGATCCTCGGGCAGGAACCTCCGCTTTCTGATGAAGTCACAGAGGTCCTGAGATGGCTGCGGACGCTCCATAACCAGCACGAAGGAGTGAGGCAGTTCGAACCAGTCGAGGAGCTGGATGATGGCACTGCAGCCGGAGCGCACCTTCTTTAGCATGGCTATCTCCATGGGAATGCGAGTGCCGCTGGGCTGCAGGGGGACCATGACACCATCAGCTGGCCCAGGGGTCCTGTGCCTCCCTGCCTGGGATGCTCTGATGCCCCCCTGCCCGGCCCCACTGTTCCCAGGTGCCCCCCCTCCCCCAGCCCCGGGGATGCTCTGGTGCACCCCTACCCGGCCCCAAGGGTAGCAGGCACCCTCTGCCTGGGACGCTCCATGTCTCCTGGTGACTCCACACCCGCTCCCCTCGCGCTGTCCCGGTTTCCCTCCTCACGGCCCCACCGGCTCACCCCCACCCGCGCTGCCCCGCGCTGCCGCAGTGGCCCCGCGCTGCCGCAGTGGCCCCGCGCTCTCACCCGCTCGCCCCACGAGGAGATGCGCTCCCGAGCCACTCGTTTCATCGCCACCTGCGAGCCAAGCGCAGCGCTGGGCTGAGCTGAGCCCTCGGCCCGGCCCGGCCCCGCCCCTTACCGGGGTGTTGTCAGCCAGGCGGACCCCTGCATGCGCCGACCCGAAGCCGCCTTTCCCGAGCAGCGCTCCTGCACGGTAACGCTGCTCCATGGTGTCCTCGTCCTTCCCCGCGCGGTTGCTACCGCTGCGCGCGGGGTCCCGGCCGGCCCCTGCCGGCCGCTCCGGACCGAGCGGAGCCGCGTCATTGCCGGCGTTTCCCGGCCGAGGCTCCGCGGCGTGCCGCTCCCCGCCGGTGCCGGAGCGCAGACAGGCCGCCGGGTCAATTCGGGTGAGGAGCACCACGGGCACCTTGGCCGAGCGCGCTCCCGGTGCCGGCACCCCCGCATCCGCGGCCGGCTGCAGCCTTTGTGAAGTGAACCTGAGCCTTTGGACCCTTCGGTTCCGAGTGGGAACTGTGATTTATTTCATTTCATTCGTTTGATTTCACTTCAGATTAGGGAAATATTCCTCACGTTGAGGGTAGTGAGGCACTGGCACACTGTTGCCCCGAGAAGCTGTGACTGCCTCATCCCTGGCAGCGTTCAAGGCCAGGTTGGACGCAGGGGCTTGGAGCACCCTGCTCTAGTGGAAGGTGTCCCTGCCCGTGGCAGGGGTAGGAGCTGGAGGAGCTTTAGGGTCCCTCCTGATCCAAACCATTCTATGCCTTTATGACTGTGACTCTGCAACAAGCAGTGGGGAAGGCAGGCTGGGGTCCAGGCTGGTTTGGATGAGGTTGTGTTTGCTGCTGCGGGATAGGAGGGAGTGGCTGGGGGAGGTGAGGGATCAGGAAGGAATATGGAGTTCTGTGAGTCTTGGATGCTCAGTTTGAGTCTGAGGGAGACCTGGTTTTGTGCCTTAGCTGGAATGGAATCAGCTGCTGGTGAAGATGGAAGCCCCGAAGGAGAGTGGTATCTGGAAGCCATGCTCAGATGAGCTTGCTCTGATAGCAAAAGTGTTTTTCCACTGGAGATGGAGTAAGCAGTCGATGGCTGCCTTGTCTTGTCCAAGGAGTTCTCTTGTCTAAGAGATGTCTACTTGTAAAGAGGAACCAGCTCCTACTCTTCCAATGGGTGGGTCCCATTCCTAGGCCTTTGCTATCTCCTGCAAGCAGTCTTTCTCTTTGGTACTCATTGGAGAAGTCTTGGGGCCCATTTGGAGCAAAGCCTGGTGCGTGTAAGCATTGTCAGACACGCGGTGTTTAGCTTGAATTCCTGCCCAGGGAAAACAGCAACTGAGAGGGCTTTGCAGCAAGGGGCTGTTTTGGGGATGCGGGGAACTGTTGAATTCTTTGTGCCAGCTGTAGGCTTTCCTGAAGGAAAAGGAAAGGCCGGTCAGCCCTGCCTCATATAACCCAGGGGATGCGTGTGGATGGGGAGTGTGAGTGGAACATGAGTCCCGGTGGGAAGGGGTTCACACGCTTTGTGAAGTAGAAGGGACAGCTTTCAACAGTAGAAAGTCAGGAGGAGCAGGTGCCAACGCAGTAAATTCCATGTAGAACAGGCTTTGGAGCTGGTTCCCTAGGTAGTGGTTTCTCTCTTCCGGCTGCTTTTGCTAGATCTGTACAACTGTTCTTAGGGTGTTGCGGCATATTTCCCACCTTCACCACTGTGCAATCTTTTAGGGGGCCATGTGGTCATGGGGAGACACTTGCTTCCTCAGGCTGGAGTTGCTCTTTGTGGAGGAATTTCTCCACCGTGCGTGTAAAAGTAACCGGAGGAGCTGCGTGTCGCTGTTGGGCTCCTACTGAGCTGCAGGCTTGTGTCGTGTGCCTGCACAAGGGCCTCTTGCAACGCCTTGGGGGAGAACACGTGCCAAGCCCTTCCCCTGCAGTGAGGAGTTATGTTCTAGAGAAGCATGCATTGTGAGCCTGTGGAGCCCTGGGGAATGGGGTGCTGCCTTTCAAGTAGAGAGATGGGGAGACCTGCAGTGCACCAAGGCTGTGTCTTGGGATGCCTGTGGTCCAGCTGTGTTGTGAACCCAGCCTGGTGCTGGAGAAGCTGCAGTGCTGGATGCTGTCCCTGTGTGTAGTACTGGCCTGCAAAGGGGAGGCAGGAGAAAGAAGGTGAAATTGTTCTGAGTGTAAAGGGGAAGGAAGGTGAAAGTGGTGACTCTAATGGTGAGAAATGTCCAGAGATCCCTGGTCGTAGGTAGGGATTTGTTCTGTGTCTGCTGGTAGAGCAGAGATGTGAATTGAAAGAGCAGCTGGTAAACAAGCCTGTTGATGCTACTAGAGATAGCTCAAGGCATTTCGGAAACGTTAGTGTTCCTGTTCCCTTCCTGTGAGTATTGTAACCTGTTTTCTCTTTTTCCTTCTCGATAGAATTGCTGAGGCTCTCTGAAATGTCTTTCCGCTTGTGGAATTTCATCCCCTATGCCACACCTGGAGCGCGAGCACTTCTTGGCTGCTGATGGATCTCTTCTCGTCTAAAAAGGCAGGCAGCCTGTCAAGACAAATAAACGATAGCCACTGAAAAAGAGCAGGAAGGAGCACCTGAGGAGGGTTCAGCACCCAAAACAGAACAATGTGTTCCTCAAGGACTGCTTCCCTTGCTGGAAGAGGAATGCAGAGAGAATGAAACCTCAACCTCCCTGCTGTCAGCAGGGTCGCAGCTGCCCTGGCTTCTCTCTCAGGCTGATGAGAGGCTGGGTCTCTCACAAGACCTTCCCTGCCTGCCAGGAACAGCTCAGGCCAGCACTCTTGAGGGGAACAGTAACAAACTAGAATGGGATCTCAGGGGAGAGCAGGGACGCATCTGAAGGTGGGACACGTGTGGAGGGCCCGCTGCAGAACACAAGGCTGTCTGTTGCATGAGGCCAGCGTTCAGAGTCACTGGGCATGTCTGCAGGCCCTGACGGATGTGCTGAGCAGAGCTGCGTGCCAAGTGAAACTCCTTGCGCTCTGAAGCTACCTGAAGAGAGTAAAGTGCCATTCAGCAATGGGGTACTGAAAGAGGATGGTCCAGACGTGCGTGGTGAGTGTAGCAAGGCAGCGAGGGATGGGTGAAGATTGCCCACAAGGTAAGGGATTTGAAAATCCTCCTACAAAAATGTGGTGAAGAAGCATTTTATGTGCTGTGACCCTTTTGCTTCAGAACATGTGCAGATAAATCTTCCTCATGTTTAACTTCTCCCCTGGATGACTATTTAGCCCTCAGGTGCAGGTGGGTCTGCATTTGTCCTCAGAATTCCCATCTCCAGGATTCAATGTTAGCTGGGTGATCTTGAGGGTGTACTGCAAAGGGGTGAGCAGGCTGGTCCCTGTTCAGCACAAAGGTTCTTGTCCAAAGCTGAGCATGGTCTCGAGTAGCCCAGTGAAATGGACTGTGGGTGTAGGCCAGGCTGTAGAAGGCCTTGCTGGTTTGAGACAGCCCTGCTCATCCCAATGGTTTGTGCTTCAGTTGGGCAGCCTGTAGTGAGCCCTGGGCCCACCTCTGTGTTTGTGAGCTGCTGCTGGAAGGAAGCCCTGAGGCAGGTTTGTGAGGTGCTGCTGGATGAAGTGGGGCAGTGCTCTGATGAACTGGGATCAAATGGGTCAGTTCAGACCTTGCACCTCTCTTTTTGCTTGGAAGGGCAGGTGCATGCCAGAAAACCCCAACAGGGAGCAGGGCTCATGCGGTTCCCCCATCTCTGTGTGATGCTGTTGCCTTCTAGATCCTGGATAATGCTTGTGTGATAGAAGGCAAAGCTGTCTGAGCAGATGTTAACCTGTGTGACCTTGGGATGGATGTTAAAATCCTTTCTAGGACACTGTGGTGCCAATAGCCCTTAATGACAGGGCCAGTAGCCCTTGTAACGCCTGCAGAATAGTTGGAATGCTGGTTGTTATGAGACATGGGGATTGAGTTTGCCAACAGTTAAGGATTAAACCCACAAACCATTTGTGCCATGTTGCTCTAGTGAGAGCAGCCATAGGAAGAAATTGGTTTTGCCTTGTTGTGAATGCTGGTGTGACAAAAAGGTACGAGTGTGCTGTGGAGCCTGGTGGCAGGAAAGAGTGACAGCTCTGCAGTGAGACAGCTGAAGGGAGATGGGACAGAGCAGGAAGCTTTGATGTTTCTCACTCTTGGTGGGCAGGTTGGGCAGTGGGAGCTGGGAATTTACTTCTCTGCTTTGGAGAAGGCACCGAGAGTCTCGTCAGGACCTGTGTGAGCTGCTGCTGAGCCCCTGCACAGGCAGAGATGGCCCTGGGCAGAGCCCTGCTGCCAGGAGGGGTGTGCAGGGCAGAGCTGAGCACACAGCCCATGGGATGGGCTCTGGGAGCAGGGAGAGGGAGCAGAGGTGGGCCCAGAGCAGCAGCTCCTGGCAGGGAGAGCTCCAGGCAGCAGAGACGTGGGCAGGGAGTGGGGGGAAAGTGCAGCCCAGCCTGGGGAGGGTGCGTTCAGGCAGCTCTCTTGGTGTCAGGCACTGGAGGTGGCTGCTGGCCATGCTCTGCTGGGCAAGGAGCTGACTGTCTCTCTGGGAAGTGCAGGGCAGCTGAGAACCAGAGTGATGGACTCTGCAGCAACCTTGAGTAGGCACTGCCCACTGATGGTTGAGCCCTTTTGTCTGTCCCATTGGCTTCAAAAACTGACTAAGGAAACTTATCCCTAAAAAAGTCACTGTTCAGATGTGACACTGGGAAAGCAAACAACCGAACCAGCCTCGTTTTGGGACATTGGGTGTTTCCCAAATCCCTGCACCACCCCGGGGAGCTGTGGGGATCCTCCCAATGCCCAAATCCCCTCTGAACCCCCAAACTCTTCCCCTCAACACATCTCCACCCTGGGGGAACGTTGCCCACCCAGAGCGACTCCGGGTGCCCTGGGACCCAGGTACCCCCCATGTTCGGCACATGGGAGATGCCCCAATATAATGTGCCTCCTACAGGGAGTTTTTGGGAATCCCCTCCCAAACCTCCAAATGTTCCTTGAATTCCCAAATCCTTCCAGCCCTCCAAGTTCCTCCCTTTTATGGCATCGGGGCTCCCTAGGGCATCCAATGCGATTCGGCTGCCCTGGGATTGATGGACCCCCCATTTTCAGGAGAAGGGGAATCTCTGAACTAACGGAGCCACCCTGAGGAGTTTTGGGGACCAGCCTGAATCCCCAGAATCCTCCCGGGATCCCCCAAATCTCCCCTAACCCAAAGCCCACAGCTCCAAAGCCACCCCGGCTCAGCGCAGTGGCACAGACACACTAAAACAGGGGTGTCCTGAAAAGTGGGGTCCCCACAGCACCCACCCTGGGGGATCCTCAAGGTGCTCTGGGACCCTGAATCCACTGGGGGGACCCCAACATTACTTTGGATTCAGTAGTGAATTCAGGGGACTAGACAGAGTGGATCCCTCAAAACGGGCACCCCAATAAAGGGGCCCCCAAAACCACGCTGCGCACCAAATGGCCCTGGGGCACCCAAAGTAATCGTGGTGCCCCCAAAAAACCTGGGGTAACCCCAAATCTCCTTGAAGAACCACAAAAGCAGGCAGGACCCCAAATGGGATTCCTGGGGCAGCCCAAGAGTGACCTGCACCCTGCCATTACCCCAGGCCCTCCCAAATGAACACAGGGACAAAAAGTCCTGGAGGGGCCCCACCAAACACCCCCACCCCCCGTGGGGATGCCCCAAGAAAGCTGCTTCCTCCCCCAAGCCACCAGCCCCACATTGCTCCTTGTTCCCCCAAACCACACCCCATGGGCATTGCAACCCCCACCCCTGGTATCAGGAAGCTGGGGGGCAGCCCCAGAGTTGGGGGGTGCCTAATTTGGGGTGTCCCCCCCAAAAGACCACCAGCAAGGAGGTCTGGTGGGGGATGAGCAGGAGCACCTGCGGCAGGGACTGGGAGCACTGGGATATTGAAACCCCAGCAGTATCTGGGGCCATAGTGGCCTCTATTGGTGTGTATGGTGCAGACTGGTCTGTACTGCTCCATACTGGCACGTGTGAATATGCAGATGACACCAAGTGGGGTGGGAGCGTTGATCTGCTGGAGGGTAGAAGCTCTGCAGAGGGATGTGGACAGGCTGGATCCGTGGACTGTGGCCAATGGGATGAGGTTGAGGAAGGCAAAGTGCCAGGTCCTGCACTGGGGCCACAACAACCCCTGCAATGCTCCAGGCTTGGGGAAGAGCGGCTGGAAACTGCTCCTGGGAAAGGAGCTGGGGGTGCTGAGTGATGGAGCTGAGCATGAGCAGCTTGTGCCCAGGCAGCCGGGAAGCCCCCAGCATCCTGGCCTGGCTCAGCACCAGTGCGGCAGCAGGGCCAGGGCAGGGATTGTGCCCCTGCAGTGGGCACGGGTGAGGCTGCACCTCGAGTCCTGTGTTCAGCTCTGGGCCCCTCACTACAGAGAGACATTGAGGTGCTGGAGCGGGGCCAGAGGAGGGCACTGGAGCTGGAGCAGGGCCTGGAGCACAGTGTGATGGGAACGGCTGAGGGAGCTGGGGGGTTCAGATGGAGAAGAGAAGGCTCAAGGGGGACCTGATCGCTCCCTACAGCTGCCTGATAGGAGGGTGGAGGCAGGAGGGAGCTGGGCTCTGCTCCCAAGGAACAAGGGATGGGACAAGAGGAAACGGCCTCAAGCTGCACCAGGGCAGGTTTAGGTGGAGCTGAGGAACAATTCCTGCCCCAAAGGGTGCTCAGGCATTGGAACTGCCCAGGGCAGTGCTGCAGTCACCGTCCCTGCAGTTCTCACACACCGTGGAGACGAGGCCTCAGTGCCATGGGTCAGTGGTGGCCTTGGCAGTGCTGGGGTAAGGGTTGGACCGGATGAGCTGAAAGGGCTTTTCCAGCCTGGTTGATTCTATGATTCTGTGATCCTTTCTGCTGAGGCACCGGTGAACCAGGTATTTGCTGTTGGTGTTCCCTCGGTGAAGGGAGGTGCTTCTAAAGCTGGTGAGGGTTTGAAAGGCCGTTGTAACGCTGATGGCTCTGCATTTACAGGCATCTACAGTAGTTTGGACACCTTCAGTCTGTCCTTGAGGTAACTTGACTTCCTCTGCAACCCCGGTAGGTAGGCATGCCATTTTGTGCCAGTGGGTTTGTGCAACTCCATCCTGAGGAGCACTTCCCTTTGGGATGCTGTCAAGTCAATTGAATGGATTGAATGGAGGGTTTGTACTGCTTGTCTTCATCAATGTTCGCAGTTTGTTTTACTGCTGGGACTAAAGACAAGAGTTCCTTTTCCCACTCTGAACATCTCAGTTCAGTGTCTCTTAAAGAGGTGACTTGAACATTTAAGTTCTTTTTGGTCTATCAGGGCCAGTTTGAAGAAGTCCCAGGAAGAGCCATGCTCAGCAAAACCCCATTCCATTATGAGAGGGTGGGGGTGTACAGGCCCCTGTGACTGGTATGGTTTTAATTCCTGTATTAGTTTTCTCCTGCTTCCTTATGCTCTGGATTCCATTTCCATAGTTTTTGCTTTCGTAACAGTGGGCGAGCAATGACAGAGAATCCAGGTCCATGTTTCCTGCAGTATCCTGGAGGAGCCATAAGCTGTTGTTATTCCTTCCTAGCCTGGGGCATCTGCCCTTGTTCTGGTTGTGTGAAGGTATCTGCAGGAATCACTGCACTGCTGCCATGCACCAGGTACCCCCCGATTTGACTGCTTTCTGCTTGGTTTCTGACATTGCTCAGGTGGAACTTCAACCTCTGCACCATGGAGTGCTTCCCACCCTGCTGTTGCTGCAGTTCTTTGCAGTCTCCTCTCATTAAGACATCATCTACATATTGGTACATTTTCACCTGCTGAGGAAGTGAGGCCTCCTGTGGGTTTGTGGTGTTCATGGGAGGGAGCTGAGTCCCCTTCCAGCCCCAGGGCAACAATCCCAGGAGGAAATGCCTCAACTGACCAGGCTGAATCCCTTCCTTCAGCAGGGGTAAAGGAGATCCCAGCCTGTCCTGGCCTGGCTGTCCTGTCTGATGGTGGGACGAGATGCAGGCTGCTCAGAGAAGTGGCTGTGTCAGCATCCCTGGAGGTATTTAAAAGACATGTTCTAAGGGACGTGCTTAACGTATTGACTTGCCAGTGTTTAGTTAATGGTGGTCTCAATGTTCTTAAGGGTCTTTTCCAACCTAAATGGTTCCATGATTCTACAAAATCTTGTTGTTCAGACCAAACTCTGTTTCCCGTCACAGAACTGACCGTGCAGGAAGGCAGTGTGTCTGCCAGCTGAGGGAGGGAACACCAGTGCTTGCTTCAGGCTGTTTCCCACGGTGTCTCCTGGAGCCCCAGGGTGCAGAGGCAGAGTGACCTTGTGCTGGGCCTCTGCTGCTGAGCTGGGCCGGGCTCCTGGGACACAGATAGATGGTGGCAAGGGGGCAGCGCTGCAGAGAGACAGCTCTGCCCGGGAGCAGGAGTCTCAGAGAGCTTAAAGGCCCTTGGCAGTGGAGGATGCTGAGAGCTGCCTGCGGGAGAAAGCTTCCCAGCCCTGTGCATGGTAAGGCTGTGGGTGCAGGGCAATGCATCCGCAGTTGCTGGAGGGATCTCCTGAAGCTGCTGCCTCGGACAGTCCATGGGATGTGTCAGGAGGACTCTCTTGGTTTGTCTGTGTAGATAAGGAGGAGGATGTGCTGCAGAGCAGGGCTTCCCTCTGCACCATGCGAGGGACAGGACAAGGCAGGTCCCTTGTCCCGGGCTGGCTGCAGGGTGTGAATGTGGGTGTGCAGCCAGGGGTGCCCAGCGCTGTCCTTGGGAGCAGGGTCCCTGCAGCCCATGGGCTGTGTGCTGGGGCAGGGACTCTGCTGTCTGCCAGGGTCAGCACTCAGCCTGCCCGGGAGCTCATCACAGCACTGGGGGAGAAGCTGGGAGGGAAGGGTTGACCCCAGCAGGGCAGCCAAAGGATCCTGCTGCTGTAAAGAGGGTGCTGTGTGGGTCAGAGCTGCTCAGAGCTCCAGATCAGCCCAGGACATTTTCAAGAGGACTTTCAAAGGGGAAGCTCAAGGCAGGGGTTGCTGTAAAGACAAAGAGCTTTTGTGAGCCTGTGTTCTCAGTTTCCTCTTTGTGATGAGTTTGGGGGTAGAAATTTAACGGAGCTCTCATGCTTGAACAAGTCCCTGAGACTCCTGAGGTGGAACTTTGAGTGACCAGCAGGTCTGATACGAGCATCCCAAAGTGCCTTCAGCCACTCCTCTGCCTATGGACAGCCCCAGCATCATCCATGAGGCTTGCTCTGACCTGCCCTTATCCACTTGCAAACAGGAACACGTGCCCAGGCAGTTCCCTTAAAACAGGCAGGATTTTGGATTACCAGAGTGAGTGCAGAGAGGTTCACATGAGCTCTGTGAGCACTTCCAATGGAAAGACATGGGACAGGGAAACACCTCCCAGCAGGAAAATCTCCAGGTAGCAGGGATGTTATCTGGGAATGGGCGAAAACAAAACCGAGAAGTGCTGTGGCAGGGAGATTCCAGAACTATGTGCCTGAGCCCTCGTGTGCAGAGCCCTTCGCCTTAGCAAGCCCCCTTGGCTCCTCTCCCACCCAGCACAGCTCTGCCCTCAGGGCCGGGGGTCCAAGGCATTACCCCTGTCCCCTGCAGGCAGAGCTCCCGCAGAGCTGTGGTTCCGCTCTTCAGCCACGAGCCCAGTGCCCTCTGCAGAGCCCCGGGGCTGGGAGCAGCTGCCGGGCAGTGCTGGTGCTGGGAGGTGGGGGCACGGCTGGGGCAGGGGAACGCTGTCCTGAGAGCCGCTGCTCTGCCCGCGTCTCTCTCAGCCGGGCCCATGGGAGATGCTGGGAGCTGTCCAACCCCTGGAACTGGCCAAGTGCCTTTGCCATTCCCCTTCCTTAGCACTGGGAGTGCAGATGCTGACACCCCTCTGCATTAGCAGGGGCTCCATAGGACAAAGCTGAGCACCAGGACTGGTCCCTGCCCCTACCAGCTCTGCAGAGTACGAGTGATGGATCAAGAGCCCATGTGCAGATGCTCTGCTCTTCACTGCACACAGGGCCAGCATCAAAGAGGGTCCCAGGCATGGAGCTGAAGGAACGTCTGCTAGAAAAGTGTGTCTGTGTCTGGGAGGTGGAGGATCTGTGCGAAAAAGTTTCAGTTTTGAGCAGTGTTCCCTAACTTGTCAGTCTTTTTTTTCCCTAAGTTAGGACAGCAGATGTCCAGCGGCAGCTCCATCACCCGCTGCCTCCTGCTGCCATTCGCAGACACACGGGAGCTGCAGCTCTGGCACTTCTGGCTCTTCCTGGGCATCTCCCTGGCTGTGCTCCTGGGCAACGGCCTCATCATCACCAGCACAGCCTGCGACCAGCACCTCCACACCCCCAGATACTTCTTCCTCCTCAACCTCTCCCTGCTGGACCTGGGCTGCACTGTCCCCAACTCCATGGCCAGTTCCCTCTGGGACACCAGGGACATGTCCTGCACAGGTTGTGCTGCACAGCTCTTTTCTTTCTCTTTTTCATCTTAGCTGAGTTTTATGTTCTTACCGTTGTGTCCTACGACCGCTCTGTGACCATCTGCAAGCCCCTGCACTACGGGACCCTCCTGGGCAGCAGAGCTTGTGTCCACATGGCAGCAGCTGCCTGGGGCATTGGGTTTCTCCATGCAGTTCTTCTGTGAAATCCCCCACAGCCTCAAGCACTGCTGCTCACATTATAAGAGGGAAGTTGGAATTACTGGTTTTTCTGCTTTGTTATTTTTTGGGTTCTTGTTTTCATTGTGAGGTCCTATGTGCAGATCTTCATTGCTGTGCTGAGAATCCTCCCTGAGCAGGGATGCCACAAAGCCTTTTCCACGCGCTTCCCTCACCGGGCCGTGCTCTCCCTGTTTGTCAGCACTGGCGCGTTTGCCTGCCTGGAGTCCCCCTCCATCTCCTCCCCATCCCTGGATCTGGTGCTGTCAGTGCTGTACTCGGTGGTGCCTCCAGCAGTGAACCCCCTCATCTACAGCCTGAGGAACCAGGAGCTCAAGGATGCTGTGAGGAAGCTGGTGACTGGATGTGTTTGAGCGGCCGTACACTGCCTGCTGTCCTCCACAAAGGGCTCCAAGTGTGGGTGATGACAGCCCATGTCTGTCTTTCTTGTTTAACGTTTGTTTTCCTGTTTCAATTGGTGATAATGAAGTCTTCATAGAAAGGTAAGTTTTCACCCTTCTGCTTAAGTAGCCACCCGTCTTATGCAACCCAGACTTTGTGACACTGGGGTCTCTCATTGTATTTAAGAGAAATAAACGATCCTGCAGCAACATCTTCTCTGTGATATGTCCTCATATGGCAGGAATGAAGGGGGATGAGATCACCTTTCTGGCTCCTCAAGCTCTGGGATGGCTGCTCTGTGTCTGGAGCAGGAAGAGCTCTTGAGGAGCCCAAGGGCCGGGGCTGTTGTGCTGGAGTGGGGAGATGGGATAGCATAGGGGGGGCTGCAGAGCTCTCAGGGTGTCCTGGGCAGGGGACACAGGGGTCCCTGCAGGGGACTCGCCTGCAGTGGCACAGGCTGGGGCTGACTGGCTGGGAGCAGCCATAGGAAAAGTCTGGGTGGGCAGGAGCGGGACAGGAGGCAGCGTGTGCCCTGGCAGCAAGGGAGGACAGCAGCATTGCGGCTGTGTGACCCGGAGCATGACAGGAGAACAAGGGAAGGGATGCTCTGCAATGCTCCATCCAGGGTTCAGATCCCCACTTGAGGAACACTATTGACAAGCAGGAGTGTGCTTGGCAACGGGCCCTCAGGACAGGCAGGGACTGGAGCACGGTGCCTATGGGGAGAGGCTGGGGGAGCTGAGCTTGTCCAGCCTGGAGAAAGGAAGGCTGATGGGGACCTGGGATCTTGGGAAGGGAAGGGTGTTGGAGATTGGCTGCTTGTACCGGCAAGGAGGGCATGGAGGATACAGAGCCAGGCTCCTCAGCATGGTGCCTGGCAGGAGGACAAAAGGCAATGGGGGCCAGTGACAGAGGAGAGGTTCAGCCAGGACAGAAGGCAACCTTGTTCCCATAGGCTCAGGCAAGTGCTGCATGAGGTCACCCAGAGAGGCTGTGCAGTCGTTGGCCTTGTGGGCTTCCAAGTGGGGCTGAATCAAGCCTTGAACCACTTGCTCTGACCCTGTTCCTGACACGTTGGACTTGACAACTCCTGGGCCCCTTCCAACCTCTGTTCTCTTATGATCCTACAATGATGGGCTTATGAAGGGTCACAAAGATGCTCTAAGGGCTGGAGCACGTCTCCAATGGTGACAGGGTGAGAGAGCTGGGGGTGTTCAGGGTGGAGGAGAGAAGGCTCCAGGGAGACCTTACTAAGCCCATACCTAAACAGGGCCTATGAGAAATCTGGAGAGGGGCTCTTTGCAAGTGCCTGTAGGGGCAGGACGAGGGGGAACGGCTTTAACCTGCCAGAGGGGAGAGTGAGGTGAGATCTCAGGAGGAAGCTCTTTTCTGTGAGGGTGGTGGGACACTGGCACAGGGTGCCCAGAGGAGCTGTGGCTGCCCCATCCTTGCAGTGTTCAAGGCTAGGTTGCACACAGGGGCTTGCAGCAGCCTGCTCTAGTGGAAGGTGTCCATGCCATGGCAGGGGTTGGAAGTGGATGAGCTGTAAGGTCCCTCCCAGCCCTGTACATAAATATTGAGTGCCTCTACAGCTGAAGTGCTCCAGGGAGGGCAGGTTTGATACCAGGTACTGGTGTGCTGACTGCACAGTGGGTTGGTGTGATTCTGAACAGGGATCAGAGCTCAGCGGCAGCAGTGACCCCTGGTGTCACAGAGAAGAGTGTGTGTTTCCTTCCTGGCACTGGTGCATTGCTTGGCAGAAGCAATCCCAGGTGTTTGGAGTCCCCAGCTGTGCAGTTCCCAGCATCTTGTTCCATATCTTCAATGGTAATTAGAATGTATTTTAGTTCATAAAAGTTGTATTTCGTTCCCTTCTCCTCTGTTCTAGGAGAAGCAGCAAGGAGGGTCTCCATCAGTCCATCCTTCTCACAGAGTGGTGTGATCACCTCTTCTCTGTGCCTCCAAACAGAGCAGAGCTGAATTCCAGTTATAAATTGAGGGAAATGTTTGGTTGGTTTCCTCGGTTGTGAAGAGTTTGTTGAATGTGTTTAAGTCCCACGATGTGTATGAGGAGATTTCTGAAATTATGACAGGACGTAAATTCAAGTTAAAGTCCCATTGCTGTCGGTGACCATCCAAACAAGGTATCCCACAGGGATGTTGCCAGGGTCAGCGTGTGGACTTGTTAGGGACGGGTTAATGGTGGGACTCGATGCTCTCAAGGGTCTTTCATAAGAAATGGTTCTGTGATTCTAAGAAAAGTTGATTTTTAGCCTTAACTCTGTCTCTCATCAAAGAAATGACCCTGCAGGAAGGCAGTGTGTCTCCCAGCTGAGGGAGGGAACATCAGTGCTTGCTTCAGGCTGTTTCACTTGATGTTCTCCTGAGTCTCCTACCACCCCAAAAAGAAACCCAGGATGAGATGCTTGGATTGACTCATCTGCATCACTTCCACCAGCAGTGGTGCAAAGAAGATCCCTCCCTCATACTCCTGGAGTGTCCTCCGTAATGACAGGACAAGAAAAGGAGATCCCAACTTCTAACTGTGTTCCTGATAGTTAAAATGACCCCACAGGAAGGCAGTGTGTCTGCCAGCTGCAGGAGGGAACATCAGTGCTTGCTTCAGGCTGTTTCCCGTTGTGTTCTCCTGGAGCCCCAGGAACCTGTTTCATTGGTAATGAATGGGGGCAATAGAAAGGACACAGACACCAAAGTAAAGAATGATTGTATTTTACTATGAATATTAAGGTAATGTAGAAACAAAATGATAGATTGGCTAAAACTTTCAGCTTTTTTTCCAACCAGCCCCTCCCTGTTGGTGAGCACGAGGTCAGGCATGGCACCTCTCCTTGTCGGCTCCTCTATTACTTACAAAAGGAAGTTGTCTTCCACACAATCGAGGAACCTCCTGGATTGCTTGTTCTGGGCCGTACCATCCCTTCAACAGATCTCAGGGTGGTTGAAGTCGCCCATGAGGACAAGGGCCTGCGAGCGTGAGGCTGTTCCAATCTGTCTATAAAACAGATAGGCTGTTCCTATCTGTTTGCTTCAGGCTGTTTCCCATGGTATTCCCCTGGAGCTCCAGGGTCCCCTTGTTTTGCTAATGGATGGGGACAATAGAAAGGACACAAACACCAATGTAAAGAATGATTGTATTTTACTATCAATATTAAGGTAATGTAGAAACAAACTGATATGTTGGATAAAACAATTAACTTGTTATGCTCTAGGTTTAAGCAATGAACAAAATAAGCAAGGTAATGCACTTAATCATCGCTATAAGAGGAAGAGAAGAGTGAGTATGGAAAAGATACATCACCTACTGCCTAACTACGTTACCATCATCCAGATCCGCAGTCGCTGGGGGGGCCCTGTTGCAGCGAGGCTTTGGAGAAGCTCTCCCAGCAATTGGGAAGTTCTACGTGGTGCATCCACCTGTAGGTAAGGTCTCCAAAGTCCCTGCAAGAGCCTCCAGCTTTTGTAGACCCAAATCAGCAAGTCAGAGTGGCTTGCAAATTCCGTTGTGCAGAAACATCTGGTGGTGCCCCCGACCAACCGAGAGCAGGGCTTGGCCAGAGCCCAGGGCGCGATTGGTGGGTTTCCTAAAATACCTTGCAGACAATTGCACCAGATCCTTGCAGACGGTTGCACAGAATCCTCGCAAGAGTCATCAGACTTACAGGATCCATTTTGGTATTAAACCAGGTAGCGCAAGCGGTTTGTTGAGTCGAGAGATAAGGTTTATCTATTTCAGAACATCAGCATCAGCAGTTCATCGTTCTGTCTTAACATGATGTCAGCTAGCACAAAGGGCATTGATCATTGTACAGGATTCATGTCTAAGTCATCTCTGGCTTGGGCCTGTTGTTTAGGCCCTAGCACTTCAAGAGGCCATTCCCACGTGGGCATAGCTGGGAACCAGTTTTGTCCTGCCATGGGACGTGGCACAACTCACCCAAAAGTGGCAACACAGGAGCCGGTGGGCCAGGTGAGGATGATGAAGGTGCTGTCCTCATTGCTGCCATCCTCTTCTTGCTCTTCTCCTACCAGTCTCTCCAGGCATGAAAGATGGATGGTGTGCGGTGTAGGGTTGTTGGATGCTGAAGCCAGTTCCGATTCCATCACTGCAGCACTTGTCCAGTTTGATCAAAGTCCATTCTTCATTAACGTGGTGATCAAGGGAGTCAGGTTCAGATCCTCAAATCCAGGACAGTGGGGACAGGTGCCACAAGGCATCCCGCTCAGTGATGGGTGTTCAGCCACCATGGACGTGATCACATTGAGTGTGCACTGAGCAAGGCACTCATGTCATCAGATGGTGGTGGTGATATCCTCATTGTCTGCCTGCCCTGCCACTGCTGTTTGCTCCCTGTGGCAGCCGCCCTCCACGATGTTCTCCGGTCAGGGAGAGCACTGAGCAAGGCACTCACGTCATGGGTGTTGGGGATGCTGTTGTGATTGTTCCCCAGCTCTGCCACTGCTGCTGGCTCCTTGGGGAGCTGCTGGATCTGGGCAGGCTCAGCGGAGAGCGGCAGCCCCGGGACAGAGGGCAGCACACAGGCACACACAGGAGGCGGCATGGCTGGAGCAGTGAAGCTCATGCCTGGCACCTCTGATGCCATGGGCAGCTGGAGAGGGAGCATCTCTGTTGGGAGAAGCAGAGAGGTGCTGGTGTGAGAGCTCGGCAGGCAGAGGCACCTGGGGGTTACCTGGGGGCAGGAGCAGCCGGAGGAGCGGGAGCTGCTGCTGTACCTGCCATGGCAGTTGGTCAGTGTCAGCTGGGTGGGGGCCAACTGGCCCCTGCCTCGGGTTCCGCCCCAGTTCCACCAGTCCTGGCTGCTTCAGCAGCCTCGCGGGGCTTTGGGTTGTCAGACACAGCAGCTGCCCCTCGCAATGCTTTCCTGCCCTGCTGGTGATCTCCTGTCCTGAACAATGGTTTCCCATGACCACGAGGGCTTCCCATCCCAGCAGTGGTTTTTGGGGAGGTGAATTTCATGTCCAAAGACAAGGGATGGGGCCAGAACCTCTGGTCTTGCGATGCTGCCATGCGTGCTTCCCAATCTTCCCTAGTGGGAGAAAGGGGAAGGGGGCTTGTGGCACTTTTGGGTTGTTTTTCCTCCCCCCTCTCAGGAGAGTGATCCCCCTGCGATGGCATCTTTGCTACCTGTCATCACACTGTCACTGGTGTTTGGGACCCTGGTTGGTGGGACCCACAAGGCATGTCATGAAAATTCTCTTCCCCCTAACTACTAGATCAGCCAGTCTTAATTAAGTATTAATAGGTCTTTTCATGATGTATGTGCATATATACATGTACACTGTAATATGATGAGGTACTGGATTTTTACTGGAAGCTTCATCCCAGCCCTGGAACTAGGACTTTTATTTAGGGTATCTTAGAGCTGTCTGTGAAGGAGAAGGGGTATTGCAGCACAGCAGAAATAATGGCAGAATCTCAGCCCCTCCAGCCTGTCTTTGAAACCCTCCCACTGTCCCGCACTCCATTAATCAGTATCTCTTGCAGGACTGGCTCCAGGGACATGTGTATCACTAGACAAGAGCAGGACTGCAGCAGAAGTAGCGTGGGTGCCTGGCAGAGTTTGACTCGGACTAGTAATTGGTAGTGAGGGTGCTTGTGCTTGGTTTCAGTGTGTGGTACATGGCCGTTTGAAGGGTGTGAGAACCCGGTGTAGAACCACATTTGGGGCTCCCCAGTGGGACTGGAACACCCCTGTAATTCTCTCCTTTGCATCCCAGCCTCTGGGCACGGTGGGCACGGGCCACTTGCGGATTGTGGTGGCAATTTGTCAAGGCAGATGGGACACAGCTGACTGCATGAGCCAGCGTCTGCCCAGAACCTGGGCCCTGATGATCTGCACTGCCGGCTGGGAATGACTTCACCTCTGGATACTGCACTATCAGGGCAGTAGGGTCTCCATGGCTATGCTGTGCTGTACTGTGCTGTCCTATGCTGTGCTGTGCTATGTTGTGCTGTGCTATTCCATTTTAATCCCTGCACTGACTATTTGTCAAGTAATGATGACCCTGTTATTTGCCTGAAATATCAGCTGCTTTTTCAGCTCCAGAATCAGTTTTAAGGACAAACAACGGTTCCAAGTGGAAACAGGGTTTAATTTCATTTCATTGACTTCATTAATTTCAGTTCATGTTAGGAAAATCTTCCTCACATTGAGGGTAGTGAGACACTGCACTCTTGCCCAGAGAAGCTGTGGCTGCTCCACCCCTTGCAGTGCTCAAGGCCAGGTTGGACACACGGGCTTGGAGCAGCCTGCTCCAGTGGAAGGTGTCCCTGCCCATGGCAGTGGTCAGAACTGGATGAGCTTTAAAGCCCCTTCCAGCCCAGCCCAGTCTGGGATTCCTATGTCGGTCACTCTCCCCTTCTCATAGGTGGCTGTGGCGCTCTGTTCCATTGCCCAGGTTGAGTTGTGGCCCCTCGCATGCTCCACCTCTGGACCAAAGGCACTGAGGAAGAGCAGCCCTTGAGCGACTTCCCCGAGCTATCGGGGCAGAGGGTGGTCCCCCCGCAGCGACTCCCAGAGCACCCCTGGGTGCCCAGTGGCCATGGGCACGATGCTGCTGCAATCACAAAGCCGTGGCGGTTGCTGTGGAGACGCCCATTGTGACAGGGCCCTCACGGTGAGCGTGGGCTATTTAAGGAGCCAGATCCCTGCAGGAACCAGTGCAGAGGAGACCCCTCTGTCAGGAGGCTGCATCTGCCCTGGCTGCCCTGCGCATCCAGGTACGTGTTCTTTGACTTTGCAATGCTGGTTTAGTGTTGGCTCCAAACACACTGTGGGTGCGTGCTGCAAAGGGAGGAGAAGCTGTCAGGAGATGTGCTGGTGCCATCCCAGCTGTGGGAGCAGGGGATGGGTGAGGAGGAAGCACTGGGCCTGTTCATGTGCTTGGAGCTCCCCTCTGCCTGCAGAGGTGCTGGGGGTGAAGCAGGAGCCTTCTGTGTTCAGGAGCTGCTGGTGTCAGAGGTGCTGAGAAGGTGTCAAGGCAGGAGCAGCCCCTGGGCACTGCAGCTGCCGGTGCTGTCACTGGGAGCTCAGCACAAGGGGACCGGCCTGGCCCCGGCAAGGCCCGCAGAAGCTCAAGGGGCATTGTGGAAGCCTGGAGGGTTGCTGGTGGGCTCTGGTAAAGCCCAAGCCAGCGTCGGGCATTGCACAAGGCTCCAGTGCTCTGCTGGGCTCTGGCAATGCATTCCGGAAGGTGACAAAGGCCCTGGCAGGTGCAGGCAGAGCCCAGAAGCCCACCGGGCACTGCGCAAGGTGGGAAGGAGCTGGTGGGCTCGGGCCACACCTGCGCAATCCTGACTGCGGCAATGCCCTTGGGAGCCCTGTGCTCCCCCAGCAACAGTGCCAGGGCAGGAGCTGTTGCTGGGCCTCCCCTGCCCTTGGCAAGCACTGCCCCAGCCCCAGCCCTGCTCGGGAGCTGCGCTTCCTGAGCCAAGGAATGCTGCTGGCAGCTGCGTGCCCATACAAAGAGCCCAGCTCCAAGAGTGCAAACGTGCAGCCCCTGCTGCCGCTGCAAAGGAGCAAGGACAGAGTCAGTGTTGAACTCCAGCCAGGAACTCAGGACCAGCCCCGCTCGCTGAGCACCCGGGTGGGATGGGGAGGAGAATGGGAACCATGTAAAACCCACGGGTGGAGATAAGAACAGGTCAGGAACTGAAATCAAGCACAATATTGAAATATTAATAATAATCCCAACAACATGAACAATAATAATAATAATGGGTTCCCCCATATCTCCAGTTCCTTCTTCCCCAGTGATTTGTGGGGTGATTTCTGGTGGCTTTAGGCCATGATTGATGGCTCTGGTGATCCCCCAAACTATTCTCCCCACCCCCACACCCCGAATGTGGGGACCTCCCCATGAACCCCCAAATTCCCCCCATTTACCTCCATGACCCCAGAACCCAGTACCCCCGAACCCAGGTGCCCCTTCACCCCAAAATCCCAGCAGGGAGCCCCAGATCGCCCCGGACCCAAACCCTGCAGCTCCAAAGCCACCGCAGCTCAGCACAGCAGCCAGGGGCCCCCTGAAAAAGGGGTGTCCCGAAAAGTGAGATTCCACCGGCTGCTGCAGTGGGGTGCTCTGGGGTGCCCTGGGACCTCAAATCCACTGGGGGGACCCCAACATTGCTTTGGGTTCAGTAGTAAGTTCAGGGGTCAGAAGGGGTGGACCCTCCAAAAGTGGCACCCCAATAAAGGGGTACCCCAAAACCATGCTTCCCCCCCAGGAGCCCTGGAGGCACCCAAGGCAGTCATGGTGGCCCCTAAAATCCTGGGGTAACCCCAAATCTCCTTGAGAGCAGGCAGGACCCTGAAAAGCGGGCCTGTAGCACCTCCAAAGTGAACCTCACCACACCATCACTATGGGCCTCCTCAGATGAACCTCAAGACCCAAAATCCTGGGGGGGCCCCATCAACTGCCCACACCCCCAACTGCAGGTGCCCCAAAAGAGCTGTTCCCCCCTCCAAAGCCACCAGCCCTGAATTGCTCCTTGTTGCCCCCAGACCACACAACATGGGGCACCCCAACTCCTCCCCACCTCTGGTATCAGGGAACCACGGGGACGGGGGGGGGGGGCAGCCCCAGAGTGGGGGTTGCCTAATTTGGGGTGTCCCCTCCAAAAGAGCACCAGCCAGGAAGTTGGGTGGGGGATGAGCAGGAGCACCTGTGGCAGGAACAGGGAGCACTGGCATGTTGAATCCCCAGCAGCATCTGGGGCCATAGTGGCCTATATTGGTCTGTACTGGTGCAAACTGGTCCCTACTGCTCCATACTGGGATGTGTGAATTTGCGGACAGCACCAGGTTGGGTGGGAGCGTTGATCTGCTGGTTTCTACTTGGTTTCTGACATTGCTCAGGTGGAACTTTGGCTTCCTGGAGTGCTTCCCACACTGCTGTTTCTGCTTCCCCTACCTCTGTGGGGCAATCTCCTCTCATTAAGACATCATCTACATAATGGTACATTTTCACATTCTGAGGAAGTGAGACTGTTTGTAGCAGTTCAGCAAGTGCAGCAAGAGCAACCGGGGCTGAAGAGTGGTAAAGGTTTGCTGTAGACCTTACTAAGTACAAGCACATTTCTCTTTATCTTCCTCTTGGAAAGGAATCATATAAAGAACATCTCCTTAAGCCTAATGCTGCCATCCAGGGCTGTGCAGCTGCTTGCGAAGTCTCTGGAAGTTTGCACTGTTTGGTGCAGCAGCTCTCAAGGACCTGTGTTGCCATTTAAACATCAGCAATTGATTGTTAATCACCTTCTTCAAGCAGGTTCGGGACTTGCCAAACTGGTGAGTTCCATGGGAGTGAGTTCTGGAAATGAGGTTTTGCTTTTCCAAATCGGCTGTGACGTCAGAGATTCCCTTTTGTGCTGCTGCAGACACTGGGGATTGTGGTACATGGGTGATCTTTGAATCCCACCTCCTGTGGGTTTGTGGTGTTCATGGGGGGAGCTGAGTCCCCTTCCAGCCCCAGGGCTACAATCCCAGGATGAGATACCTCAATCAACCAGGCTGAATCCCTTCCTTCAAAAGGGGTAAAGGAGATGCCTGCCTGTAATGGCCTGGTTGTTCTGTCTGGTGATGGGACAAGGAACAGACTGGCCACTGAAGTGGTTGGGTCGCAATGCCTGGAGGTATTTAAAAGACATGGAGATACGGCACTTGTTGACAAGGCTCAGTGGTGGACTTAACAGTGTTTCATTAATGGTTGGAGTCGATCTTTAGGGTCTTTTCCAGCCCAAGTGGTTCAATGATTCTACAAAATCTTGTTGTTCAGACTAAACTCTGTTTCTCATCAGAGAACTGACCCTGCAGGAAGGCAGTGTGTCTGCCAGCTGAGGGAGGGAACATCAGTGCTTGCTTCAGGCTCTTTCTCATGGGGTTCCCCTGGAGCCCCAGGGAGCCCTGGAGGGAGCCCAGCGGGGCAGAGGCAGAGGCACCTTGGGCTGGGCCTCTGCTGCTGAGCTGGGCCGGGCTCCTGGGATGCAGACAGATGGTGGCAAGGGGGCACCGCTGCAGAGAGACAGCTGTGCCCAGGAGCAGGTCTGGGGCACTGCCTGCAGGCACTGAGGAGACAGGATCTGGGAGAGAGAGGTTAAAGGCACTCTGGAGTGGATGCACAGAGAAATCTTCACATCTGAGGTCACAACAAGTCTCTGGCAACAGCGTGATGAGTATCCTGGAGGGATCTTGCAGAGCTGGTCCACGCCATGGCTGATGGAACCCTTTGAGGGTTTACCCTCCAGACTTTTCTGTTAGCAGCTGGAGGATGTGTTGCAGAGCAGAGCTTCCCTCTGCACCATGCGAGGGACAGGACAAGGCAGGTCCCTTGTCCCGGGCTGGCTGCAGGGTGTGAATGTGGGTGTGCAGGCAGGGGTGCCCAGCGCTGTCCTTGCGAGCAGGGTCCCTGCAGCCCAGGGGCTGTGTGCTGGGGCAGGGAATCTGCCGCCTGCCAGGGTCAGCACTCAGCCTGCCCGGGAGCTCATCACGGCATTGGAAGAGAAGCTGGGGAGGAAGGGTTGACCCCAGCAGGGCAGCCAAAGGGCCCTGCAGCTGTAGAGAGGGTGCTGTGTGGGACAGGGTTAGTCACAGCTCCAGATCAGCCCAGGACATTTTCAAGAGGACTTTCAAAGGGGAAGCTCAAGGCAGGGTTGCTATAAAGAGAAGGAGCTTTTCTGAGACTGTGTTATTGGTTTCCTGTTTGTGATTAATTTGGGAGTAGAATTGAAAAGGAGCTCTCGTGCTTGAACAAGTCTCTGAGACTCCTGAGGTGGAACTTCGAGTGAGCAGCGGGTCTGATAAGAGCACCCTGAAGTGCCTTCAGCCACTCCTCTGCCTATGGACAGCCCCAGCATCATCCATGAGGCTTGCTCTGACCTGCCCTTATCCACTTGCAAACAGGAACACGTGCCCAGGCAGTTCCCTTAAAACAGGCAAGTTTGTGGAGGACCAGAATGAGTGCAGAGAGGTCCACATGAGCTCTGTGAGCACTCACAGGGAAAGACAGAGGACGGGGAAACACCTCCCGGCAGGAAAATCTCCAGGTAGCAGGGATGTGATCTGGGAACAGGAGAAAACTAAACCGAGAAGTGCTGTGGCAGGGGGAATTCACAACTCCCTCATTGGAAGGTGTCTGTGTCTGGGAGGTGGAGGGTCTGTGGGAAAAGGTTTCAGTTTTGAACAGTGTTCCCTAATTTGTCACAGTGGTTTTTTTTCCCTAAGTTAGGACAGCAGATGTGCAATGGCAGCTCCATCACCCACTGCCTCCTCCTGCCATTCCCAGACATGTAGGAGCTGCAGCTCTGGCACTTCTGGCTCTTCGTGGGCATCTCCCTGCCTGAGCTTCTGGGCAACGGCCTCACCATCACCAGTACAGCCTGCAACCAGCACCTCCAAAACCCCACCTATGTCTTCCTCTTCAACTTTTCCCTCCTGGACCTGGGCTGCATCTTCACTGCTGTCCCCATATCCATGGCCAATTCCCTCTGGGACACCAGGGCCATTTCCTACACAGCTTGTGCTGCACAGATCTTTATCTTTCTCTTTTTCATCTTAACTGAGTTTTCTCTCCTCGCCATCCTGTCCCATGATTGCTACGTGGCCATCTGCAAGCCCCTGCACTACAGGACCTCCTGGGCAGCAGAGCTTGTGTCCACAAGGCAGCAGCTGCCTGGGGCATTGGGTTTCTCTGCTCTGCTGCACACAACTAATGTATTTTCACCACCCCTCTGCCAAGGCAATGCTGTGGAGCAGTTCTGCTGTGAAATCCCCCAGATCCTCAAAGTCTCCTGCTCACATTCCTACCTCAGGGAAGTTGGGCTTCTTGTGGTTGATGCCTGTTTAGCATGTGGGTGTTCTGTTTTGGTTGTGAGGTCCTATGTGCAGATCTTGAGGGCTGTGCTGAAGATCCCTCTGAGCAAGGACTCCACAAAGCCTTTTCCACGTGCCACCTTGTGGTTATTCTTTTTAGGGCAACCTCACTTCCAACACCCAAATTCCCTACAGTATGCACACTGATCTCTTCCAACAGGAGAAGAATTCACTCTTTCAACTCTGCCTGACATTCCTCCTCCACCTCTGCTGCCCCGGCACTCATCCCACACTCAAACGCAGGAGCTTGCAAGTGTGGAATAATTAGGAAATTTGGGATAATTGGGAATTAAATCTATATTAAAAATGCAGCATTGTCCACACATAAGAGAAAATGGACTTTCAGGGCCTCTCAGGGCGAGATGCAGCCATACCTAGTATGCCAGGAATGTGCACTCTACAGCGGTTCCCGTAACAGGCGGAGGATACAGCGAGGTGGAGATTTCGCGGGTATGCTCTGTCCTAACTTCAGCAGATAAAACGGGAACTAGGTGGTACAAGAAACTGATAAGCTGCACACTTGCCATCCTGAGCCAGCGGCCTGTCATCTTTTTGACGAAATACCGTCCTAGTGTGAACTTTGCTTCATTATAATACTAAAATACACACCCCTCTCCAGTGCGACCCCCCTCCGAAATAAGACCACCTCTCTCTGAGCATGCTCTCTGAATTTTTAGTCTCATATACCTTTAAATCGAGGCGAGAGAAATTTTCACCAACGGTAATAAAGGTATGTATGACTAGAGTCACTCAAGCTCCACCTTGAAGGTAAAAATAATATAAAATAGCCCAAGAGAAAGGGGGATTTTAGGGAAGATATCATCGTGGACGAGTTAAGGAAGATAACATCAACCGACTCCTGGGACCGGTCGACGGGCTGGACCTCTCTTCCCCCCCATAGGGACGCCTGTGGGTAAGACTCGCACTGTATCCAGTGCTTTCCTAGGAAAAACTTAGAATCTCTATAGAGTTATTCTTATTTGCCACCAGTATCTTTTAGAGCTAAGCTGTGTCAACTTTATCAAGCGCTTGTATTCATGTAACTATTATATGCACGTGCTTTTGCAGACAGTATTTATCACCGGCAATCCATAAGAACCTGTACCTGTTGCACCAATAAATTTAGTTAATAAGTCATACTGTTTTGATATCTAATTGTCACTATCGGTAAATCCAGACCATTAGAGGCTCGGTATCTGTTGCATTAATAAACTGCACTATCAGTGAATCCGGATTAATACGTGCCCGGACTGATAGTTGCATCTGATTGTACCCTATCAGTGAATCCGGAATTAATACGTGCCCGGACTGATAGTTGCATCTGACTGTACCCTATCAGTGAATCCGGAATTAATACGCGTCCGGACTGAATTATCAGTGAATCCGGAATTAATACGCGCCCGGACTGAATTATCAGTGAATCCGGAACCAGACGCGCCCGGACTGATAGTTGCATAGTGAAGCCTCTCCTGGCCCCTCTAATACAGTAAGGGGTTCATTCTCCCCTTTTAACGCAACAGCAAGGCATAGAGAGCCATAGAGTCAGAGAGTCAGAGAGTCAGAGAGTCAGTCATAGCCATAGAGAGTCATAGAGAGTCATAGAGTCATGGAGTCATAGTCATAGAGTCATAGATTCAGAGTCATTGAGTCATAGAGTCATAGAATCATAGAATCATAGAGAGTCATAGAGAGTCATAAAGTCACAGAGCAATAGAGGAGTCATAGTCATAGAGTCATAGTCACAGAGTCATAGAGTCGTCATAGTCATAGAGTCATAGAGTCACAGAGTCATAGAGTCATAGAGGAGTCATAGAGTCATAGAGGATTCACAGAGTCAGAGTCACAGAGGAGTCATAGAGAGTCATAGAGAGTCACACATTCATAGAGTCATAGAGTCATAGATTCGTAAAGTCATAGAGTCAAAGAGTCATAGAGTCGTAGAGAGTCATAGTCATAGAGTCCTAGAGTCCTAGAGTGCTAGAGTCATAGAGTCATAGAGAGTCATAGAGAATCATAGAGTCATAGAGAGTCATAGAGAGTCATAGTCATAGAGTCATAGAGCCGTTGAGTCACAGAGTCATAGAGAGTCATAGTAATAGGGAGTCATAGAGAGTCATAGAGAGTCATAGAGAGTCATAGAGTCATAGAGTCAGAGAGACAGAGAGTCAGAGAGTCATAGATATTCATAGAGTCATAGTGAGTCATAGAGACATAGAGAGTCATAGAGAGTCATAGAGTTCTAGAGTCAAAGCCATAGAGACATAGACGAGTCACAGATTCATAGAGTCATAGAGTCATAGAGTCATAAAAGAGTCATAGAGTCATAGAGTCATAGAGGAGTCCTAGAGTCATATAGTCATAGAGGAGTCCTAGAGTCATAGTCATAGAGTCATCGAGTCATAAAGGAGTCATAGAGTCATACAGGAGTCATAGAGTTATGGAGTCATAAAGTAATAGAGCCTTAGAGGAGTCAGAGAGGAGTCATAGAGTCATAGAGTCATAGGGGCATCATAGAGGTTTCATAGAGTCGTGTAGTCATAGAGTCATAGAGGAGTCAAAGGGGAGTCATAGAGTCATAGGGGAATCATGGAGTCATAGAGGAGTCATAGAGTCATAGGGGAGTCATGGGGTCATAGAGGAGTCATAGAGGTGTCATAGAGGAGTCATAGAGTCATAGAGGCAGAGAGTCATAGAGGTGTCACAGAGTCATAGAGTCATAGAAGAGTCATAGAGTCATAGAGACATAGAGGAGTCATAGAGTCATAGGGGAGCCATAGAGTCATAGAGGAGTCATAGAGTCATAGAGGTATCATAGAGGCATAGAGTCAAAGAGGAATCATAGAGTCGTAGAGTCATAGAGTCGTAGAGTCATAGAGGAGTCATAGAGTCATAGGGGAGCCACAGAGTCATAGGGGAGCCACAGAGTCATAGAGGAGTGGTAGAGGAGTAATAGAGTCATAGAGGAGTGATAGAGTCATAGAGGAGTCATAGAGTCATAGATTTAAAGAGCCATAGAGGAGTCATAGACTCAGAGTCATGGAGTCATAGAGTCATAGACTCATAGAGGAGTCATAGATTTATACAATCAAAGAGCCATAGAGTCATAGAGTCATAGTGGAGTCACCGAGTCATAGAGGTGTCATAGAGTCATAGAGTCAAAGAGGAATCGTCGAGTCATGGAGTCATAGAGTCATAGAGGAATCATAGAGTCATAGAGTCGTAGAGTCGTAGAGTCATAGAAAAGTCATAGAGTCATAGAGGAGTCATAGAGGAGCCATAGAGTCATAGAGGAGTCATAGAGTCATACAGTCGTAGAGCTGTCATAGAGTCATAGAGTTATAGAGGACTCATAGAATCATACAGGAGTCATAGAGTCATAGAGTCGAGGAGTCATGGAGTCATAGAGTCATAGATTCGAGGAGTCACAGAGTCATAGATTCAAAGAGTCATAATGGAGTCATGGAGTCATAGAGTCATAGTGTCATCGAGTCATAGTCATAGAGGAGTCATAGAGTCATACAGTCATAGAGTCATAGAGGAGTCAGAGTCATAGAGTCATAGAGGAGTCATCAAGTCAGAGAGTCATAGAGTCATAGAGCAGTCATAGAGTCATAGAGGAGTCAGTGTCATTGAGTCATATAGTCGTAGAGGATTCATAGAGTCATAGAGGAGTCATAATACCATAGAGCCACAGAGTCATAGAGGATTCATAGTCATAGGGTCATAGATTCATAGAATCATAGAGTCATAGAGCGGTCATAGAGTCACAGAGTCAGAGTCATAGAGGAGTCGTAGAGTCATAGGCTCACAGAGGAATCATAGAGTCATAGAGTCATAGAGTATAGAATCATAGAGGAATCATAGAGTCATAGAGTCACAGAGGAGTCATAGAGTCATAGAGGTTTCATAGAGTCATAGACTCATAGAGGAGTCATGGAGTCATTGTGTCATAGTCATAGAGGAGTCATAGTGTCATAGAGTCATAGAGACATGGAGGAGTCAGAAAGTCAGGGATTCATAGAGCCATAGAGTCATAGAGGAGTCGTAGAATCATAGAGGCGTCATAGAGTCATAGAGTCATACAGGAGTCATAGAGTCATAGACTCATAGAGGATTCATAGACTCATAGGGGTCATAGTGTCATAGGGTCATGGAGACATAGGGGAGTCATAGAGTCATAGAGTCATAGAGCAGTCATGGAGTCACAGGGGAGTCATAGAGTCATAGAGGAGTCATAGAGTCATAGTGTTGTCATAGATTCAGAGTCATAGAGGAGTCATAGTCATATAGAATCTTAGAGTCATAGAGCCATAGAGCCATAAAGTCATAGAGGAGTCATGGATTCATAGAGGATTCATAGAGTCATCGAGTCATAGAGTCATCGAGTCATAGACTCATTAAGTCATAGAGTCATAGAGGAGACACTGCGTCATAGAGGAGTCAGCGTCATAGAGGAGTCATAGTCATAGAGGAGTCATAGAGTCATAGAGAGTCATAGAGTCAAAGAGAGTCATAGAGAGTCATAGATTCATAGAGTCATAGAGAGTGATAGAGAATCTTTGAGTCATAGAGTCATAGAGTCATAGAGTCATGGAGTCATAGAGTCAGAGTTATAGTCATAGAGTTGTAGAGTCATTGAGAGTCATAGAGATGCATAGAGAGGCATAGAGAGTCACTGAGTCAGAGAGTCAGTCAGCGAGTCTTAGAGTGTCATAGTCATAGAGTGTAATAGAGAGCCAGAGAGTCACAGAGAGTCATAGAGAGTAATAGTCATAGAGAGTCATAGACTCATAGAGACATAGAGTAATAAAGTCATAGCTTCACAGTGTCATAGTCATAGACAGTCATAGACTCATAGAGAGCCCTAGAGACTCCTAGAGAGTCATAGAGTCATGGAGGAGTCGTAGAGTCATAGAGTCATAGAGGAATCATAGGGTCATAGAGTCATAGAGGAGTCATAGAGTCATAGTCATAGAGGAGTCATAGAGTCATAGAGAAGTCAGAGAGTCATAGAGGATTCATAGAGTCATAGAGTCATAGAGGAGTCATAGAGTCATAGAGCAGTCATAGAGTCATAGAGTCTTAGAGGAATCAAAGAGTCATAGAGTCATAGAGGAATCATAGAGTCATAGAGTCACAGAGTCACAGAGTCATAGAGGAGTCAGAGAATCATAGAGTCATAGAGACATAGAGTCACAGAGTCATAGAGGAGTCAGAGAATCATAGAGTCATAGAGACATAGAGTCATAGAGTCATAGAGTCATAGAGTCATGGAGTCATAGAGGAGTCATAGTCTTTGAGTCATAGAGTCATAGAGTCATAGAGACATTGAGGAGTCATAGAGTCATACATTCATAGAGTCATAGAGTCTAGAGTCAAAGAGAAATCATAGAGTCATAGAGTCATTGAGTCATAGAGGAGTTATGGACTCATCGAGTCATTGAGGAGTCATAGAGTCTAGAGTCATAGAGGAGTCATAGCGTCATAGAGGAGTCATAGAGTCAAAGAGCCACAGGGTCATAGAGGAGTCATAGAGTCATAGAGTCATAGAGGATTCATAGAGTCATAGAGGAGTCATAGAGTCATAGAGGAGTCATAGAGTCATAGAGGAGTCATAGAGTCATAGAGTCATAGAGGAATCATAGAGAAATCATAGAGTCACAGAGTCATAGAGACATAGAGTGAAAGAGGAGGCATAGAGTCATAGAGTCATAGAGGAGTCATAGAGTCATAGAGTCGCAGAGTAATAGAGTCATAGAGTCATAGAGCAGTCATAGAGTCTTAGTCATAGAGAAGTGATAGAGTCATAGAGTCATAAAGTTATAGAGG
This sequence comes from Amazona ochrocephala, assembly GCA_039720435.1. Lineage (NCBI taxonomy): Eukaryota > Metazoa > Chordata > Aves > Psittaciformes > Psittacidae > Amazona > Amazona ochrocephala. Next base: position 822,956 of record JBCFXG010000044.1, on the reverse strand, counting down.
AGTCATAGAGGAGTCATAGAGTCATAGAGTCATAGAGTCATAGTGGAGCCATAGAATGACAGTGTCATAGAGTCATAGAGATGTCATAGAGTCATAGAGGAGTCATAGCGTCATAGAGTCATAGAGGAGTCATAGAGTCATAGAGTCGTAGAGGATTCATAGATTCATAGAGGAGTCATAGAGTCATAGAGTAGTCATAGAGTCATGGAGTCATAGAATCATAGAGTTAGAGGAGTCAATGATTCATAGAGTCGTAGAGTCGTAGAGTCATAGAGACATAGAGTGAAAGAGGAGGCATAGAGTCATAGAGTCATAGAGTCATAGAGTCATAGAGTCGTAGAGTCATAGAGTCATGGAGCAGTCATAGAGTCATAGAGTCATAAAGGAGTGATAGAGTCATAGAGTCATAAAGTCTTAGAGGAGTCACAGAGGAGTCATAGAGTCATTGAGTCATAGAGGAGTCATAGAGTCATTGATTAAAAGAGGAGTCATAGAGGAGTCATAGAGTCATAGTGGAGCCATAGAATGATAGTGTCATAGAGTCATAGAGATGTCATAGAGTCATACAGGAGTCATAGAGTCATAGAGACAGAGGAGTCATAGAGTCATAGAGTCGTAGAGACATTGAGGAGTCATAGAGTCATACAATCATAGAGTCATAGAGTCGTAGAGACGTTGAGGAGTTATAGAGTCATACAATCATAGAGTCATAGAGTCTAGAGTCATAGAGAAATCAGAGTCATAGAGTCATTGAGTCATAGAGAAGTCATGGAGCCATAGAGTCATAGGTGAGTCAGGGAGGCATAGAGGAGTCATAGAGTCATAGAGGAGTCATAGAGTCACAGAGTCATAGAGGAGTCAGAGAGTCATAGAGGAGTCTGAGAATCATAGAGTCATAGAGACATAGAGTCATAGAGTCAGAGTCATAGAGTCATGGAGTCATAGAGGAGTCATAGTCTTCGAGTCATAGAGTCATAGAGTCATAGAGACATTGAGGAGTCATAGAGTCATAGAGACATTGAGGAGTCATAGAGTCATACATTCATTGAGTCATAGAGTCTAGAGTCAAAGAGAAATCATAGAGTCATAGAGTCATTGAGTCATAGAGGATTTATGGAGTCATCGAGTCATTGAGGAGTCATAGAGTCATAGAGTCATAGAGGAGTCATAGCGTCATAGAGGAGTCATAGAGTCAAAGAGCCACAGAGTCATAGAGGAGTCATAGAGTCATAGAGGAGTCATAGAGTCATAGAGTCATAGAGTCATAGAGTCATAGTGGAGCCGTAGAATGACAGTGTCATAGAGTCATAGAGATGTCATAGAGACATAGAGGAGTCAGAGAGTCATAGAGGAGTCATAGAGTCATAGAGTCATAGAGGTGTCATAGATTCAAAGTCATAGAGGAGTTATAGTCATAGAGTCATAGAGTCATAGAGACATTGAGGAGTCATAGAGTCATACAATCATAGAGTCACAGAATCATAGAGGAGTCATAGAGTCATAGAGTCTTAGAGTTATAGAGAAGTCATAGAGTCATAGAGTCATAGAGGAATCATAGGGTCATAGAGTCATAGAGGATTCATAGAGTCATAGAGGAGTCACGGAGTCATAGTCATGCAGTCATAAAGACATAGAGGTGTCATTGAGTCATAGAGTCATAGAGGAGTCAGAGAGTCATAGAGGCGTCAGAGAGTCATAGAGGAGTTATAGTGTCATAGAGTCATAGTGTCATAGAGTCATAGAGGAGTCATAGATTCATAGAGTCATATAGTCAGAGAGTTATAATGTCATAGAGTCATAGAGGAGTCATAGAATCATAGAGGAGTCATGGAGTCATAGAATCATGGAGGAGTCATAGAGTCATAGAGTCGAGGAGTCATAGAGTCATGGATTCATAGAGTCATAGTGGAGTCATAGAGTCATAGAGTTATACAGTCATGGAGTCATGGAGGAGTCATAGTCTTTGAGTCATAGAGTCTTAGAGTCATAGAGAGATTGAGGAGTCTAAGAGTCATACATTCATAGAGTCATAGAGTCATAGAGTCTAGAGTCATAGAGAAATCAGAGTCAAAGTGTCATTGAGTCATAGAAGAGTCATGGAGTCATAGAGTCATAGGTGAGTCAGGGAGGCATAGAGGAGTCATAGAGTCATAGAGGAGTCACAGAGTCATACAGTCATAGAGGAGTAATAGAGTCATAGAGGAGTCATAGAGTCATAGAGTCATAGACGAGTCATAGAGTCACAGAGTCATAGAGTCATAGAGGTGTCATAGTGTCAAAGTCATAGAGGAGTCATAGTCATAGAGTCATAGAGTCGTAGAGACATTGAGGAGTCATAGAGTCATACAATCATGGAGTCATAGAGTCATAGAGTCTAGAGCCATAGAGAAATCAGAGTCATAGAGTCATTGAGCCATATAGAAGTCATGGAGTCATAGAGTCATAGGTAAGTCAGAGAGGCATAGAGGAGTCATAGAGTCATAGAGGAGTCATATATTCATAGAGTCATAGAGGAGTCATAGAGTCATAGAGTAGTCATAGAGGAGTCATTGAGTCATAGAGGAGTCATAGAGTCATAGAGTCATAGAATCATTGAGTCATAGAGTCATAGAGGAATCATAGAGTCATAGAATCATAGAGTCATAGAGCCTTAGAGTCAAAGAGGAATCATAGAGTCATAGAGTTATAGAGGAATCATAGAGTCATAGAGGAGTCATAGAGTCATAAATTTATAGAGGAATCATAGCGTCATAGAGTCATAGAGTCTTAGAGTTACAGAGAAATCATAGAGTCATAGAGTCATAGAGTCATAGATGATTCATAGAGTCATAGAGGATTCATAGAGTCATAGAGGAGTCACAGAGTCATAGTCATAGAGGAGTCATAGAGTCATAGAGTCATAGTGGACTCATAGAGGCATGGAGTCATAGAGGAGCCATAGAGTCATAGAATCATTGAGTCATAGAGTCATAGAGGAATCATAGAGTCATAGAATCATAGATTCATAGAGTCTTAGAGTCAAAGATGAATCATGGAGTCATGGAGTCATAGAGGAATCATAGAGTCATAGAGGAGTCATAGCGTCATAGAGTCATAGAAGAATCACAGTGTCATAGAGTCATAGAGTCATAGAGTCTTAGAGTTATAGAGAAATCATAGAGTCATAGAGTCAGAGAGGAATCATAGAGTCATAGAGTCATAGAGAATTCATTGAGACATAGAGGAGTCATAGAGTCATAGTCATGCAGTCATAAAGACATGGAGGTGTCATAGAGTCATAGAGGAGTCAGGGAGTCAAAGAGGAGTCAGTGTCATAGAGTCATAGAGTCATAGTGTCATAGAGTCATAGAGGAGTCATAGATTCATAGAGTCATATAGTCACAGAATCATAATGTCATTGAGTCATAGAGGAGTCATAGAATCATAGAGGAGTCCTGGAGTTATAGATTCATAGAGCCGAGGAGTCATAGAGTCATGGATTTATAGAGTCATAGTGGAGTCATAGAGTCATAGAGTCATGGAGTCATAGAGGAGTCATAGTCTTTGAGTCATAGAGTCATAGAGTCATAGAGTCATAGAGACATTGAGGAGTCATAGAGTCATACATTCATAGAGTCATAGAGTCTAGAGTCAAAGAGAAATAGAGTCATAGAGTCATAGAGGAGTCATAGCGTCATAGAGGAGTCATAGAGTCAAAGAGCCACAGAGTCATAGAGGAGTCATAGAGTCATAGAGTCATAGAGGAGTCATAGAGTCATAGAGGAGTCATAGAGTCATACAGTCATAGAGGAATCATAGAGAAATCATAGAGTCGTAGAGTCATAGAGACATAGAGTGAAAGAGGTGTCATAGAGTCATAGAGTCATAGAGGAGTCATAGAGTCATTGAGTCATAGAGTCATAGAGTCATAGAGTCATAGAGTCATAGAGCAGTAATAGAGACTTAGTGTCATAGAGGAGTGATAAAGTCATAGAGTCATAAAATTTTAGAGGAGTCATAGAGGAGTCATGGAGTCATAGAGTCATAGAGTCATAGTGGAGCCATAGAATGATAGTGTCATAGAGTCATAGAGATGTCATAGAGTCATAAAGGAGTCATAGAGTCATAGAGACTTAGAGGAGTCATAGAGTCATAGTGGCGTTAGAGAGCCATACTGTCGTACAGACATACAGTCATAGAGTCATAGAGGACTCATAGAGTCACAGAGCCGTAGAGTCATAGAGGAGTCATAGTCATCGAGTCATAGAGTCATAGAGACATTGAGGAGTCATAGAGTCATAGAGGAGTCATAGAGTCATAGAGGAGTCATAGAGGAGTCATAGAGTCATAGAGTCATAGAGGAGTCATAGAGTCATAGAGGAGTCATAGAGTCATAGAGTCACAGAGTTATAGAGTCATAGAGTCATAGTGGAGTCATAGAGTCATAGATTCACAGAGGAGTCAGAGAGTCATACAGGAGTCTGAGAGTCGTAGTATCATAGAGACATAGAGTCATAGAGTCATAGAGGAATCATAGAGTCATAGAATCATAGAGTCATAGCGTCATAGAGGAATCATAGACATAGTGTTATAGAGGAATCATAGAGTCAAAGAGTCATAGAGGAGTCATAGGGTCATGGAGGTGTCATGCAGTCATAGAGGAGTCATAGGGTCATAGAGACATAGAGGAGTCAGAGAGTCAAAGTCATAGAGGAGTCATAGTCATAGAGTCATAGAGTCATAGAGACATTGAGGAGTCATAGAGTCATAGAGTCATAGAGTCTTAGAGTTATAGAGAAATCATAGAGTCACAGAGTCAGAGAGGAATCATAGTCATAGTGTCATAGAGGAATCATAGAGTCATAGAGGAGTCATAGAGTCATAGAGGTGTCATGCAGTCATAGAGGAGTCATAGGGTCATAGAGACATAGAGGAGTCAGAGAGTCATAGGGGAATCATAGAATCATAGAGTCATAGAGGTGTCATAGAGACAAAGTCATAGAGGAGTCATAGTCATAGAGTCATAGAGTCATAGAGACATTGAGGAGTCATAGAGTCATACAATCATAGAGTCATAGAGTCATAGAGTCTAGCGTCATAGAGAAATCAGAGTCATAGAGTCATTGAGCCATATAGGAGTCATGGAGTCATAGAGTCATAGGTAAGTCAGAGAGGCATAGAGGAGTCATAGAGTCATAGAGGAGTCATAGAGTCATAGAGTCATAGAGGAGTCATAGGTTCATAGAGTCATAAAGGAGTCATAGAGTCATAGAGGAGTCATAGAGTCATAGTCATAGAGGAGTCATAGAGTCATAGAATCATTGAGTCATAGAGTCATAGAGGAATCATAGAGTCATAGAATCATAGAGTCATAGAGCCTTAGAGTCAAAGAGGAATCATAGAGTCATAGAGTCATAAAGGAATCATAGAGTCATAGAGTCATAGAGTCATAGATTCTTAGAGTTATAGAGAAATCATAGAGTCATAGACTCTAGGACTCCTCTAGGACTCTAGGACTCCTCTAGGACTCTAGGACTCCTCTAGGACTCTATGCCTCCTCAAGGACTCTATGCCTCCTCTAGGACTCTATGCCTCCTCAAGGACTCTATGCCCCCTCTAGGACTCTATGCCCCCGCTAGGACTCTATGCCCCCTCGAGGACTCTATGCCTCCTCGAGGACTCTATGACTCCTCTAGGACTCTAGGACTCTATGCCTCCTCTAGGACTCTAGGACTCTATGCCTCCTCTAGGACTGTAGGACTCTATGCCTCCTCTAGGACTCTATGCCTCCTCTAGGACTCTATGCCTCCTCTAGGACTCTATGCCTCCTCTAGGACTCTATGCCTCCTCTAGGACTCTATGCCTCCTCTAGGACTCTATGACTCCTCTAGGACTCTATGCCCCCTCTAGGACTCTATGCCCCCTCTAGGACTCTATGCCTCCTCGAGGACTCTATGCCTCCTCTAGGACTCTATGACTCCTCTAGGACTCTAGGACTCTATGCCTCCTCTAGCACTCTAGGACTCTATGCCTCATCTAGGACTCCTCTAGTACTCTAGGACTCCTCTAGGACTCTAGGGCTCTAGGACTCCTCTAGGACTCTAGGACGCTATGCCTCCTCTAGGACTCTATGCCTCCTCCAGGACTCTATGCCTCCTCTAGAACTCTAGGACTCCATGCCTCCTCTAGGACTCTAGGAGTCTATGCCACCTCTAGGACTCTAGGACTCTAGGACTCCTCTAGGACTCTATGCCTCCTCTAATACTCTAGGCCTCCTCTAGGACTCTATGCCTCCGCGAGGACTCTAGGACCCCTCTAGGACTCTATGCCTCCTCTAGGACACTATGCCTCCTCTAGGACTCTAGGACTCTATGCCTCCTCTAGGACTCTAGGCCCCCTCTAGGACTCTAGGCCTCCTGTAGCACTCTAGGCCTCCTCTAGGACTCTATTCCTCCTCTATGACTCTATGCCTCCTCTAGGACTCTAGGCCTCCTCAAAGGACTCTATGCCTCCTCTAGGACTCTAGGACTCCATCGCTCCTCTAGGACTCTAGGACTCTACGCCTCCTCCAGGACTCTATGCCTCCTCTAGGACTCTAGGCCTCCTCTAGGACTCTATGCCTCCGCGAGGACTCTATGCCTCCTCTAGGACTCTATGCCTCATCTAGGACTCTATGCCTCCTCTAGGACTCTATGCCTCCTCTAGGACTCTATGCCTCCTCTAGGGCTCTAGGACTCTATGCCTCCTCTAGGACACTAGGACTCTATGCCTCCTCTAGGATTCTAGGCCTCCTCTAGGAATCTAGGCCTCCTCTAGGACTCTATGCCTCCTCTAGCACTCTAGGACTCCTCTAGGACTCTATGCCTCCTTTAGGACTCTATGCCTCCGCTAGGACTCTATGCCTCCTCTAGGACTCTATGCCTCCTCTAGGACTCTATGACTCCTCTAGGACTCTAGGACTCCTCTAGAACTCTAGGCCTCCTCCAGGACTCTATGCCTCCGCTAGGACTCTAGGCCTCCTCTAGGACTCTAGGCCTCCTCTAGAACTCTAGGACTCTATGACTAATCTAGGACTCTAGGCCTCCTCTAGGACTCTAGGACTCTATGCCTCCTCTAGGACTCTATGCCTCCTCTAGGACTCTATGCCTCCTCTAGGGCTCTAGGACTCCATGCCTCCTCTAGGACTCTAGGACTCTATGCCTCCTCGAGGACTCTAGGACTCTATGCCTCCTCTAGGATTCTAGGCCTCCTCTAGGAATCTAGGCCTCCTCTAGGACTCTATGCCTCCTCTAGCACTCTAGGACTCCTCTAGGACTCTATGCCTCCTTTAGGACTCTATGCCTCCTCTAGGACTCTATGCCTCCTTTAGGACTCTATGCCTCCTCTAGGACTCTATGACTCCTCTAGGACTCTAGGACTCCTCTAGAACTCTAGGCCTCCTCCAGGACTCTATGCCTCCGCTAGGACTCTAGGCCTCCTCTAGGACTCTAGGCCTCCTCTAGAACTCTAGGACTCTATGCCTCCTCTAGGACTCTAGGCCTCCTCTAGGACGATATGCCTCCTCTAGTACTCTAGGACTCCTCCAGGACTCTATGCCTCCTCTAGGACTCTATGCCTCCTCTAGGACTCTATGCCTCCTCTAGGACTCTAGGACTCTATGCCTCCTCTAGGACTCTAGGACTCTATGCCTCCTCTAGGACTCTATGCCTCCTCCAGGACTCTATGCCTCCTCTAGGACTCTATGCCTCCTCTAGGACTCTATGCCTCCTCTAGGACTCTATGCCTCCTATAGGACTCTATGAATCCTCTAGGATTGTGCGCCTCCTCAAGGACTCTTTGCCTCGTCTAGGACTCTAGGCCTCCTCTAGGAGTCTAGGCCTCCTCTAGGACACTCTGCCTGCTCTAGGACTCTAGGCCTCCTCTAGGACTCTATGCCCCCTCTAGGAATCTATGACTCCTCTAGGACTCTAGGACTCTATGCCTCCTCTAGGACGCTATGCCTCATCTAGGAATCTAGGACTCTATGCATCCTCCAGGACTCTATGCCTCCTCCATGAGTCTATGCCTCCTCTAGGACTCTATGCCTCCTCTAGGACTCTATGCCTCCTCTAGGACTCTAGGACTCTATGCCTCCTTAGGACGCTATGCCTCCTCTAGGAATGTAGGACTCTATGCATCCCCTAGGACTCTATGCCTCCTCCAGGAGTCTATGCCTCCTCTAGGACTCTATGCCTCCTCTAGGACTCTATGCCTCCTCTAGGACTCTAGGACTCTATGCTTCCTCCAGGTCTCTATGCCTCCTCTAGGACTCTATGCCTCCTCTAGGATTCAATGCCTCCTCTAGGTCTCTATGCCTCCTCTAGGACTCTGTGTCTCCTCTAGGACTCTAGGCCTCCTCTAGGACTCTATTCCTCCTCTAGGACTCTATGCCTACGCTAGGACTCTATGCCTCCCGTAGGACTCTATGCCCCCTCTTGGACTCTATGCCGCCTCTAGGACTCTATGCCTCCTCTAGGACTCTATGCCTCCTCTAGGACTCTATGGCTCTAGGACTCCTCTGGGACTCTACAACTCTATGCCTCCTCTAGGACTCGATGCCTCCTCTAGGACTCGATGCCTCCTCTAGGACTCTAGGACTCGATGCCTCCTCTAGGACTCTAGGACTCGATTCCTCCTCTAGGACTCTAAGGCTCTATGCCTCCTCTAGGACTCTTGGACTCTATGCCTCCTCTAGGACTCGATGCCTCCTCTAGGACTCTAGGACTCGATGCCTCCTCTAGGACGCAAGGACCCTAGGCCTCCTCTAGGACTCTAGGACTCTAGGCCTCCGTTAGAAATCTAGGACTCTAGGCCTCCTCTAGGACTCTAGAACTACTCTAGTACTCTATGCCTCCTCTGGGACTCTATGTCTCCTCTATGAATCTAGGACTCTATGCCCCTCTAGGACTCTATGGCCCCTCTAGGACTCTATTCCTCCTCTAGTACTCTAGGCCCCCTCTAGGACAATAGGAATCCTCTAGGACTCTAAGACTCTAGACCTCCTCTAGGACCCTAGGACTTTAGGCCTCCTCTAGGACTCTAGGACTCTAGGCCTTCTCTAGGACTGTAGGACTCTAGGCCTCTTCTAGGACTCTAGGACTCTAGGCCTCTTCTAGCACTCTAGGACACTAGGTCTCCTCTAGGACTCTAGGGCTTCATTCCTCCTCTAGGACTCTACCTCCTCTAGGACTCTATGCCTCCTCTAGGACTCTATGCCTCCTCTAAGACTCTATGCCTCCTCTAGGACTCTATGCCTCCTCTAGGACTCCCTGCCTCCTCTAGGAATCTATGCCTCCTCTAGGACTCTAGGACTCTATGCCTACTCTAGGACTCTATGCCACCTCTAGGACTCTATGCCTCCTCTAGGACTCTAGGCCTCCTCTAGGACTCTATGGCTCTAGGACTCCTCTGGGACTCTAGGACTCTATGCCTCCTCTAGGACTCTATGCCTCCTCTAGGACTCTATGTCTCCTCTAGGACTCTAGGCTTCCTCTAGGACTCTATTCCTCCTCTAGGACTCTATGCCTCCTCTAGGACTCTATGCCTCCCGTAGGACTCTATGCCCCCTCTTGGACACTATGCCTCCTCTAGGACTCTATGCCTCCTCTAGGACTCTATGCCTCCTCTAGGACTCTATGCCTCCTCTAGGACTCTATGCCTCCTCTAGGACTCTAGGACTCTATGCCTCCTCTAGGACTCTCTGCCTGCTCTAGGAATCTAAGCCTCCTCTAGGTCTCTAGGACTCTATGCCTACTCTAGGACTCTATGCCACCTCTAGGACTCTATGCCTCCTCTAGGACTCTATGTCTCCTCTAGGACTCTAGGCTTCCTCTAGGACTCTATTCCTCCTCTAGGACTCTATGCCTCCTCTAGGACTCTATGCCTCCCGTAGGACTCTATGCCCCCTCTTGGACACTATGCCTCCTCTAGGACTCTATGCCTCCTCTAGGACTCTATGCCTCCTCTAGGACTCTATGCCTCCTCTAGGACTCTATGCCTCCTCTAGGACTCTAGGACTCTATGCCTCCTCTAGGACTCTCTGCCTGCTCTAGGAATCTAAGCCTCCTCTAGGTCTCTAGGACTCTATGCCTACTCTAGGACTCTATGCCACCTCTAGGACTCTATGACTCCTGTAGGACTCTAGGCCTCCTCTAGAACTCTATGGCTCTAGGCCTCCTCTAGGACTCTAGGTCTCTATGCCCCCTGTAGGACTCTCGGACTCCTCTAGGACTCTATGCCTCCTCTAGGTGTCTATGCCCCCTCTAGGACTCTACGCCCCCTCTAGGACTCTATGCGCCCTCTAGGACTCTTTGCCCCCTCTAGGACACTATGCCCCTTCTAGGACTCTAGGACCCTATGCCACCTCTAGGACTCTAGGACTCTAGGCCTCCTCTAGGACTCTAGGCCTCCTCTAGGACTCTAGGCCTCCTCTAGGACTCTATGCCTCCTCTAGGACTCTAGGCCTCCTCTAGCACTCTAGGACTCTAGGGCTCCTCTAGGACTCTAGGAATCTACAACTCCTCTAGGACTCTAGGACTCTAAGACTCCTCTAGGGTTCTAGAACTCTAGGACACCTCTAGGACTCTATGCCTCCTCTAGGACTCTATGCCTCCGCTAGGACTCTAAGCCTCCTCTAGGACTCTATGCCTCTTCTAGGACTCTAGGCCTCCTCTAGGACTCTAGGACTCCATGCCCTCTCTAGGACTCTATGCCCGCTCTAGGACTCTATGACCCCTCTAGGAGTCTGGGATTCTATGCCCCCTCTAGTACTCTAGGAGTCTATGCCCCCTGTAGGATTCTCGGACTCCTCTAGGACTCTATGTCTCCTTTAGGACTCTATGCCTCCTCTAGGTGTCTATGCCCCCTCTAGGACTCTACGCCCCCTCTAGGACTCTATGCGCCCTCTAGGACTCTATGACCCTCTAGGACTCTATGCCCCTTCTAGGACTCTATGACCCTATGCCACCTCTGGGACTCTAGGACTCTAGGCCTCCTCTAGGACTCTAGGCCTCCTCTAGGACTCTAGGCCTCCTCTAGGACTCTAGGCCTCCTCTAGGACTCTATGCCTCCTCTAGGACTCTAGGCCTCCTCTAGCACTCTAGGACTCTAGGCCTCCTCTAGGACTCTAGGAATCTACAATTCCTCTAGGACTCTAGGACTCTAAGACTCCTCTAGGGCTCTAGGACTCTAGGACTCCTCTAGGACTCTAGACCTCCTCTAGGACTCTATGCCTCCGCTAGGACTCTATGCCTCCTCTAGGGCTCTATGCCTCCTCTAGGACTGTAGGACTCTATGCCTCCTCTAGGAGTCTAGGAATCTATGCCTCCTCTAGGACTCTAGGCCTCCTCTAGGACTCTAGGTCTCCTCTAGGACTCTATGCCTCCTCTAGGACTCTAGGACTCCTCTAGGACACTAGGACTCCTCTAGGAATCTAGGGCTTTTTGCCTCCTCTAGGACTCTATTCCTCCTCTAGGACTCTAGGCCTCCTCTAGGACTCCAGACCTCCTCTAGGACTCTAGGCCTCCTCTAGGACTCTATGCCTCCTCTAGGACTCTATGCCTCCTCTAGGACTCTATGCCTCCTCGAGGACTCTAGGCCTCCTCTAGGACTCTCTGCCTCCTCTAGGAATCTATGCCTCCTCTAGGACTCTAGGACTCTATGCCTACTCTAGGACTCTATGCCACCGCTATTACTCTATGCCTCCTCAAGGACTCTAGGCCTCCTCTAGGACTCTATGGCTCTAGGACTCCTCTGGGACTCTAGGACTCTATGCCTCCTCTAGGACTCTATGCCTCCTCTTGGACTCTATGCCTCCTCTAGGAATCTAGGCCTCCTGTAGGACTCTATGCCTCCTCTAGGACTCTATGCCTCCTCTAGGACTCTAGGACTCTATGCCTACTCTAGGACTCTCTGCCTCCTCTAGGACTCTAGGACTCTATGCATCCTCTAGGAGTCTATGCCTCCTCTAGGAGTCTATGCCTCCTCCAGGACTCTATGCCTCCTCTAGGACTCTATGCCTCCTCTAGGACTCTGGGACTCTATGTTTCCTCCAGGTCTCTATGCCTCCTCTCGGACTCTATGCCCCCTCTAGGACTCTATGCCTCTCGTAGGACTCTATGCCCCATCTTGGAATCTATGCCTCCTCTAGGACTCTATGCCTCCTCTAGGACTCTATGCCTCCTCTAGGACTCTATGCCTCCTCTAGGACTCTAGGACTCTATGTTTCCTCCAGGTCTCTATGCCTCCTCTAGGACTCTATGCCCCCTCTAGGACTCTATGCCTCTCGTAGGACTCTATGCCCCATCTTGGAATCTATGCCTCCTCTAGGACTCTATGCCTCCTCTAGGACTCTATGCCTCCTCTAGGACTCTATGCCTCCTCTAGGACTCTAGGACTCTATGCCTCCTCTAGGACTCTAGGACTCTATGCCTCCTCTAGTACCCTAGGACTCCTCTAGGACTCTATGTCTCCTCTAGGACTCTAGGACTCCTCTAGGACTGTAGGACTCTAATCCTCCTCTAGGACTCTATGCCTCTTCTAGGACTCTAGGCCTCCTCTAGGACTCTAAGACTCTATGCCCTCTCTAGGAGTCTATGCCCGCTCTAGGACTCTATGACCCCTCTAGGAGTCTAGGATTCTATGCCCCCTCTAGTACTCTAGGAGTCTATGCCCCCTGTAGGACTCTCGGACTCCTCTAGGACTCTATGCCTCCTCTAGGACTCTATGCCTCCTCTAGGTGTCTATGCCCCCTCTAGGACTCTACGCCCCCTCTAGGACTCTATGCGCCCTCTAGGACTCTTTGCCCCCTCTAGGACTCTATGCCCCTACTAGGACTCTAGGACCCTATGCCTCCTCTAGGACTCTAGGCCTCCTCTAGGACTCTAGGCCTCCTCTAGGACTCTATGCCTCCTCTAGGACTCTAGGCCTCCTCTAGGACTCTATGCCTCCTCTAGGACTCTAGGCTCCTCTAGCACTCTAGGACTAAAGGCCTCCTCTAGGACTCTAGGAATCTACAACTCCTCTAGGACTCTAGGACTCTAAGACTCCTCTAGGGCTCTAGGACTCTAGGACTCCTCTAGGACTCTAGGCCTCCTCTAGGACCCTATGCCTCCGCTAGGACTCTAAGCCTCCTCTAGGACTCTATGCCTCCTCTAGGACTCTAGGACTCTATGCCTCCTCTGGGACTCTAGGACTGTACGCCTCCTCCAGGACTCTATGCCTCCGCTAGGAGTCTATGCCTCCCCTAGGACTCTATGCCTCCTCTAGGAATCTATGCCTCCTCTAGGACTCTATGCCTCCTCTAGGACTCTAGGACTCTATGCCTCCTCTAGGACTCTAGGACTGTACGCCTCCTCCAGGACTCTATGCATCCGCTAGGAGTCTATGCCTCCTCTAGGACTCTATGCCTCCTCTAGGACTCTAGGCCTCCCCTACGACTCTATGCCTCTTCTAGGACTCTAGGCCTCCTCTAGGACTCTAGGCCTCCTCTAGGACTCTAAGCCTCCTCTAGGACTCTCGGCCTCCTCTAGGACTCTAGGCCTCCTCTAGTACTCTATGCCTCCTCTAGGACTCTAGGCCTCCTCTAGCACTCTAGGCCTCCTCTAGCACTCTAGGACTCTAGGCCTCCTCTAGGACTCTAGGAATCTACAACTCCTCTAGGACTCTAGGACTCTAAGACTCCTCTAGGGCTCTAGGACTCTAGGACTCCTCTAGGACTCTATGCCTCCTCTAGGACTCTATGCCTCCGCTTGGACTCTAAGCCTCCTCTAGGACTCTATGGCTCCTCTAGGACTCTATGCCTCCTCTAGGACTCTAGGACTCTATGCCTACTCTAGGACTCTCTGCCTCCTCTAGGACTCTAGGACTCTATGCATCCTCTAGGACTCTATGCCTCCTCTAGGACTCTATGCCTCTTCTAGGACTCTATGCCTCCTCTAGGACTCTATGCCTCCTCTAGGACTCTAGGACTCTATGCTTCCTCCAGGTCTCTATGCCTCCTCTAGGACGCTACGCCTCCTCTAGTATTCTATGCCTCCTCTTGGGCTCTATGCCTCCTCTAGGACTCTATGTCTCCTCTAGGACTCTAGGCCTCCTCTAGGACTCTTCCTCCTCTAGGACTCTATGCCTCCTCTAGGACTCTATGCCTCCCATAGGACTCTATGCCCCCTCTTGGACTCTATGCCTCCTCTAGGACTCTAGGCCTCCTCTAGGACTCTATGCCTCCTCTAGGACTCTATGCATCCTCTAGGACTCTATGTCTCCTCTAGGACTCTATGCCTCCTCTAGGACTCTATGCCACCCCTAGGACTTTATGCCTCCTCTAGGTCTCTAGGACTCTATGCCTCCTCTAGGACTCTAGGCCTCCTCTAGGACTCTATGCCTCCTCTAGGACTCTAGGACTCCTCTAGAACTCTATGCCTCCTCTAGGACTCTAGGAATCCATGCCTCCTCTAGGACTCTAGGACTCTATGCCTCCTCAAGGACTCTACGACTGTAGTACTCCTCTAGGACTCTATGCCTCCTCTAGGACTCCAGGCCTCCTCTAGGACTCTAGGCCTCCTGGAGGACTCTAGGAATCCATGCCTCCTCTAGGACTGTAGGACTCTATGCCTCCTCTAGGACTCTACGACTCTAGTACTCCTCTAGGACTCTAGGACTCCTCTAGGACTCTAGGACTCTATTCCTCCTCTAGGACTCTAGGCCTCCTCTGGGACTCTATGCCTCCTGTAGTACTCTAGGCCTCCTCTAGGACTCTATGACTCCTCTAGGACTCTAGGACTCCTCTAGGACTCTAGGACTCCTGTCGGACTCTAGGACTCTATGCCTCCTCTAGGACTCTATGTCTCCTCTAGGACTCTATGACTCCTCTAGGACTCTAGGACTCTATTCCTCCTCTAGGACTCTAAGCCTACTCTGGGACTCTATGCCTCCTGTAGTACTCTAGGCCTCCTCTAGGACTCTAGGCCTCCTCTAGGACTCTAGGACTCCTCTAGGACTCTAGGACTCCTGTAGGATTCTAGGACTCTATGCCTCCTCTAGGACTCTATGCCTCCTCTAGGACTCTATGCCTCCTCTAGGACTCTAGGCCACCTCTAGGACTCTATGCCTCCTCTAGGACTCTAGGCCTCCTCTAGGACTCTATGGCTCTAGGACTCCTCTGGGACTCTAGGACTCTATGCCTCCTCTAGGACTCTATGCCTCCTCTAGGACTCTATGCCTCCTCTAGGACTCTAGGAATCCATGCCTCCCCTAGGACTCTATTACTCTATGCCTCCTCTAGGACTCTACGACTGTAGTAATCCTCTAGAACTCTATGCCTCCTCTAGGACTCTATGCCTGCTCTAGGACTCTATGCCTCCTCTAGTACCCTAGGACTCCTCTAGGACTCTATGCCTCCTCTAGGACTCTAGGACTCCTCTAGGACTGCAGGACTCTATTCCTCCTCTAGGACTCTATGCCTCCTCTTGGAATCTAGGCCTCCTCTAGGACTCTATGCCTCCTCTAGGTCTCTATGCCTCCTCTAGGACTCTAGGCCTCCTCTAGGACTCTATGCCTCTTCTAGGACTCTAGGCCTCCTCTAGGACTCTAGGACTCTATGCCCCCTCTAGGACTCTATGCCCGCTCTAGGACTCTATGACCCCTCTAGGAGTCTAGGATTCTATGCCCCCTCTAGTAATCTAGGAGTCTATGCCCCCTGTAGGACTCTAGGACTCCTCTAGGACTCTATGCCTCCTCTAGGACTCTAGGCCTCCTCTAGGACTCTATGGCTCTAGGACTCCTCTGGGACTCTAGGACTCTATGCCTCCTCTAGGACTCTATGCCTCCTCTAGGACTCTATGCCTCCTCTAGGACTCTAGGAATCCATGCCTCCCCTAGGACTCTATTACTCTATGCCTCCTCTAGGACTCTACGACTGTAGTAATCCTCTAGAACTCTATGCCTCCTCTAGGACTCTATGCCTGCTCTAGGACTCTATGCCTCCTCTAGTACCCTAGGACTCCTCTAGGACTCTATGCCTCCTCTAGGACTCTAGGACTCCTCTAGGACTGCAGGACTCTATTCCTCCTCTAGGACTCTATGCCTCCTCTTGGAATCTAGGCCTCCTCTAGGACTCTATGCCTCCTCTAGGTCTCTATGCCTCCTCTAGGACTCTAGGCCTCCTCTAGGACTCTATGCCTCTTCTAGGACTCTAGGCCTCCTCTAGGACTCTAGGACTCTATGCCCCCTCTAGGAGTCTATGCCCGCTCTAGGACTCTATGACCCCTCTAGGAGTCTAGGATTCTATGCCCCCTCTAGTAATCTAGGAGTCTATGCCCCCTGTAGGACTCTAGGACTCCTCTAGGACTCTATGCCTCCTCTAGGACTCTATGCCTCCTCTAGGTGTCTATGCCCCCTCTAGGACTCTACGCCCCCTCTAGGACTCTACGCGCCCTCTAGGACTCTTTGCCCCCTCTAGGACTTAATGCCCCTTCTAGGACTCTAGGACCCTATGCCACCTCTAGGACTCTAGGACTCTAGGCCTCCTCTAGGACTCTAGGCCTCCTCTAGGACTCTAGGCCTCCTCTAGGACTCTATGCCTCCTCTAGGACTCTAGGCATCCTCTAGCACTCTAGGACTCTAGGCCTCCTCTAGGACTCTAGGAATCTGCAACTACTTTAGGACTCTAGGACTCTAAGACTCCTCTAGGACTCTATGGCTCCTCTAGGACTCTATGCCTCCTCTAGGAATCTATGCCTCCTCTAGGACTCTAGGCCTCCTCTAGGACTCTATGCCTCCTCTAGGACTCTAGGCTTCCTCTAGCACTCTAGGACTCTAGGCCTCCTCTAGGACTCTAGGAATCTGCAATTCCTCTAGGACTCTAGGACTCTAAGACTCCTCTAGGGCTCTAGGACTCTATGCCTCCTCTATTACTCTAAGCCTCCTCTAGGACTCTATGCCTCCTCTAGGACTCTAGGACACCTCTAGGGCTCTATGCCTCCTCTAGGACTGTAGGACTCTATGCCTCCTCTAGGAGTCTAGGAATCTATGCCTCCTCTGGGACTCCAGGCCTCCTCTAGGAATCTAGGCCTCCTCTAGGTCTCCAGGTATCCTCTAGGACTCTATGGCTCCTCTAGGACTCTAGGACTCCTCTAGGACTCTAGGACTCCTCTAGGAATCTAGGGCTTTTTGCCTCCTCTAGGACTCTATGTCTCCTCTAGGACTCTATGGCTCCTCTAGGACTCTATGCCTCCTCTAGGACTCTAGGACTCTATGCCTACTCTAGGAGTCTATGCATCCTCTAGGACTCTAGGACTCTATGCCTCCTCTAGGACTCTATGCCACCTCTAGGACTCTATGCCTCCTCTAGGACTCTAGGACTCTATGCCTACTCTAGGACTCTATGCCACCTATAGGACTCTATTCCTCCTCTAGGACTCTATGCCTCCTCTGGGAATCTATGCCTCCTGTAGTACTCTAGGCCTCCTCTAGGACTCTATGCCTCCTCTAGGACTCTAGGACTCCTCTAGGACTCTAGGACACCTCTAGGACTCTAGGACTCTATGCCTCCTCTAGGACTCTATGCCTCCTCTAGGAATCTATGCCTCCTCTAGGACTCTAGGACTCTATGCCTACTCTAGGACTCTATGCCTCCTCTAGGATTCTAGGCCACCTCTAGGACTCTATGCCTCCTCTAGGACTCTAGTCCTCCTCTAGGACTCTATGGCTCTAGGTCTCCTCTGGGACTCTAGGACTCTATGCCTCCTCTAGGACTCTATGGCTCTAGGTCTCCTCTGGGACTCTAGGACTCTATGCCTCCTCTAGGACTCTATGCCTCCTCTAGGACTCTATGCCTCCTCTAGGACTCTAGGAATCCATGCCTCCTCTAGGACTCTAGGACTCTATGCCTCCTCTATAACTCTATGCCTCCTCTAGGACTCTATGCCTGCTCTAGGACTCTATGCCTCCCCTAGTACCCTAGGACACCTCTAGGACTCTATGCCTCCTCTAGGACTCTAGGACTCCTCTAGGACTGTAGGACTCTATTCCTCCTCTAGGACTCTATGCCTCCTCAAGGTATCTCGAACTCCTCTAGGACTCCATGCCTCCTCTAGGACTCTATGCCTCCTCTAGGACTCTATGCCTCCTCTAGGACTCTAGGCCTCCTCTAGGACTCTAGGACTCTATGCCCCCTCTAGGACTCTATGCCCGCTCTAGGACTCTATGACCCCTCTAGGACTCTAGGATTCTATGCCCCCTCTAGGACACTATGCCCCTTCTAGGAATCTAGGAGTTTATGCCAACTGTAGGACTCTAGGACTCCTCTAGGACTCTATGCCTCCTCTAGGACTCTATGCCTCCTCTAGGACTCTATGCCCCCTCTAGGACGTTATGCCCCTTCTAGGACTCTAGGACCCTATGACACCTCTAGGACTCTAGGACTCTAGGCCTCCTCTAGGACTCTAGGCCTCCTCTAGGACTCTCTGCCTCCTCTAGGACTCCAGGCCTCCTCTAGGACTCTAGGCCTCCTCTAGGACTCTAGGACTCTAGGCCTCCTCTAGGACTCTAGGACTCTAAGACTCCTCTAGGGCTCTAGGACTCTAGGACTCCTCTTGGACTCAATTCCTACTCTAGGATTCTATGCCACTGCTAGGACTCTAAGCCTCCTCTAGGACTCTATGCCTCCTCTAGGACTCTATGCCTCCTCTAGGGCTCTATGCCTCCTCTTGGACTGTATGACTCTATGCCTCCTCTAGGAGTCTAGGAATCTATGCCTCCTCTAGGACTCTAGGCCTCCTCTAGGACTCTAGGCCTCCTCTAGGACTCTAGGTCTCCTCTAGGACTCTATGGCTCTAGGACTCCTCTGGGACTCTAGGACTCTATGCCTCCTCTAGGACTCTATGCCTCCTCTAGGACTCTATGCCTCCTCTAGGAATCTAGGACTCCTCTAGGACTCAAGGACTCCTCTAGGAATCTAGGACTTTATGCCTCCTACAGGACTCTATGCCTCCTCTAGGATTGTATGCCTCCTCAAGGACTCTATGCCTCGTCTAGGACTATAGGCCTCCTCTAGGACTCTAGACCTCCTCTAGGACTCTCTACCTGCTCTAGGACTCTATGCCTCCTCTAGGACTCTATGCCTCCTCTAGGAATCTATGCCTCCTCTAGGACTCTAGGACTCTATGCCTACTCTAGGACTCTATGCCTCCTCTAGGACTCTAGGACTCTATGCATCCTCTAGGACTCTATGCCTCCTCGAGGAGTCTATGCCTCCGCTAGGACTCTATGCCTCCTCTAGGACTCTATGCCTCCTCTAGGACTCTAGGACTCTATCCTTCCTCCAGGACTCTATGCCTCCTCTAGGACTCTATGCCT
Source organism: Amazona ochrocephala (assembly GCA_039720435.1). NCBI lineage: Eukaryota > Metazoa > Chordata > Aves > Psittaciformes > Psittacidae > Amazona > Amazona ochrocephala. The sequence continues at coordinate 803,585 of JBCFXG010000044.1, read as the reverse complement.
CCTCTAGGATTCTATGCCTCCTCTAGGACTCTATGCCTCCTCTAGGACTCTATGCCTCCTCTAGTACCCTAGGACACCTCTAGGACTCTATGCCTCCTCTAGGACGCTTGGACTCCTCTAGGACTGTAGGACTCTATTCCTCCTCTAGGACTCTATGCCTCCTCAAGGTATCTCGAACTCCTCTAGGACTCCGTGCCTCCTCCAGGACGCTAGGCCTCCTCTAGGACTCTATGCCTCCTCTAGGACTCTAGGCCTCCTCTAGGACTCTAGGACTCTATGCCCCCTCTAGGACTCTATGCCCGCTCTAGGACTCTATGACCCCTCTAGGACTCTAGGATTCTATGCCCCCTCTAGGACACTATGCCCCTTCTCGGAATATAGGAGTCTATGCCAACTGTAGGACTCTAGGACTCCTCTAGGACTCTATGCCTCCTCTAAGACTCTATGCCCCCTCTAGGACTCTATGCCCCCTCTAGGACTCTATGCCCCCTCTAGGACTCTATGCCCCTTCTAGGACTCTAGGACCCTATGACACCTCTAGGAATCTAGGACACTAGGCCTCCTCTAGGACTCAAGGCCTCCTCTAGGACTCTCTGCCTCCTCTAGGACTCTAGGCCTCCTCTAGGACTCTAGGCCTCCTCTAGGACTCTAGGACTCTAGGCCTCCTCTAGGACTCTAGGACTCTAAGACTCCTCTAGGGCTCTAGGACTCTAGGACTCCTCTTGGACTCAATTCCTAGTCTAGGACTCTATGCCTCCTCTAGGACTCTATGCCTCCTCTAGGACTCTATGCCTCCTCTAGGATTCTATGTCACCTCTAGGACTCTAGGCCTCCTCTAGGACTCTATTCCTCCTCTAGGACTCTATGCCTACGCTAGGACTCTATGCCTCCTCTAGGACTCTATGCCCCCTCTTGGACTCTATGATTCCTCTAGGACTTTATGCCTCCTCTAGGACTCTATGCCTCCTCTAGGACTCTATGCCTCCTCTAGGAATCTATGCCTCCTCTAGGACTCTAGGACTCTATGCCTACTCTAGGACTCTATGCCACCTCTAGGACTCTATGCCTCCTCAAGGACTCTAGGCCTCCTCTAGGACTCTATGGCTCTAGGACTCCTCTGGGACTCTAGGACTCTATGCCTCCTCTAGGACTCTATGCCTCCTCTAGGACTCTATGCCTCCTCTAGGAATCTAGGCCTCCTCTAGGACTCTATGCCTCCTCTAGGACTCTGTGCCTCCTCTAGGACTCTATGCCTTCTCTAGGACTCTAGGACTCTATGCCTCCTCTAGGACTCTAGGACTCTACGCCTCCTCCAGGACTCTCTGCCTCCGCTAGGAGTCTATGCCTGCCCTAGGACTCTATGCCTCCTCTAGGACTCTAGGCCTCCTCTAGGACTCTATGCCTCTTCTAGGACTCTAGGCCTCCTCTAGGACTCTAGGACTCTATGCCCCCTCTAGGACTCTAGGACTCTATGCCCCCTCTGGGACTCTATGTCCGCTCTAGGACTCTATGACCCCTCTAGGAGTCTAGCATTCTATGCCCCCTCTAGTACTCTAGGAGTCTATGCCCCCTGTAGGACTCTCGGACTTCTCTTGGACTCTATGCCTCCTCTAGGACTCTATGCCTCCTCTAGGTGTCTATGCCCCCTCTAGGACTCTACGCCCCCTCTAGGACTCTATGCGCCCTCTAGGACTCTATGCCCCCTCTAGGACTCTATGCCCCTTCTAGGACTCTAGGACCCTATGCCACCTCTGGGACTCTAGGACTCTATGCCTCCTCTAGGACTCTAGGCCTCCTCTAGGACTCTATGCCTCCGCTAGGAGTCTATGCCTCCTCTAGGACTCTATGCCTCCTCTAGGACTCTAGGCCTCCTCTAGGACTCTATGCCTCTTCTAGGACTCTAGGCCTCCTCTAGGACTCTAGGACTCTATGCCCCCTCTAGGACTCTAGGACTCTATGCCCCCTCTGGGACTCTATGTCCGCTCTAGGACTCTATGACCCCTCTAGGAGTCTAGCATTCTATGCCCCCTCTAGTACTCTAGGAGTCTATGCCCCCTGTAGGACTCTCGGACTCCTCTAGGACTCTATGCCTCCTCTAGGACTCTATGCCTCCTCTAGGGCTCTATGCCTCCTCTAGGGCTCTATGCCCCCTCTAGGACTCTAGGACTCTATGCCTCCTCTAGGAGTCTAGGAATCTATGCCTCCTCTGGGACTCCAGGCCTCCTCTAGGAATCTAGGCCTCCTCTAGGACTCCAGGTCTCCTCTAGGATTCTATGCCTCCTCTAGGACTCTAGGACTCCTCTAGGAATCTAGGGCTTTTTGCCTCCTCTAGGACTCTATGCCTCCTCTAGGACTCTAGGCCTCCTCTAGGACTCTAGGCCTCCTCTACTACTCTAGGCCTCCTCTAGGACTCTATGCCTCCTCTAGGACTCTATGCCTCCTCTAGGACTCTAGGACTCCTCTAGGACTCTATGCCCCCTCTAGGACTCTAGGAATCTATGACTCCTCGAGGCCTCTAGGACTGTATGCCTCTTCAAGGACTCTATGCCTCCTCTAGGACTCTAGGCCTCCTCTAGGACTCTCTGCCTACCTAGGACTCTATGCCCCCTCTAGGACTTTATGCACCCTCTAGGATTCTATGCACCCTCTAGGACTCTATGCCCCTTCTAGGACACTTGGACCCTCTGCCACCTCTAGGACTCTAGGACTCTAGGCCTCCTCTAGGACTCTATGCCTCCTCTAGGACCCTAGGCCTCCTCTAGGACTCTAGGCCTCCTCTAGGACTCTATGCCTCCTCTAGGACTCTAGGACTCTATGCATCCTCTAGGACTCTATGCCTCCTCGAGGAGTCTATGCCTCCGCTAGGACTCTATGCCTCCTCTAGGATTCTATGCCTCCGCTAGGACTCTAAGCCTCCTCTAGGACTCTATGCATCCTCTAGGACTCTATGCCTCCTCTAGGACTCTATGCCCCCTCTAGGACTCTATGCCCCTTCTAGTACTCTGGGACCCTATGACACCTCTAGGACTCTAGGACTCTAGGCCTCATCTAGGACTCAAGGCCTCCTCTAGGACTCTCTGCCTCCTCTAGGACTCTAGGCCTCCTCTAGGACTCTAGGCCACCTCTAGGACTCTAGGACTCTAGGCCTCCTCTAGGACTCTAGGACTCTAAGACTCGTCTAGGGCTCTAGGACTCTAGGACTCCTCTTGGACTCAATTCCTACTCTAGGACTCTATGCCACTGCTAGGACTCTAAGCCTCCTCTAGGACTCTATGCCTCCTCTAGGACTCTATGCCTCCTCTAGGACTCTATGCCTCCTCTAGGACTGTAGGACTCTATGCCTCCTCTAGGAGTCTAGGAATCTATGCCTCCTCTAGGACTCCAGGCCTCCTCTAGGACTCTATGCCTCCTCTAGGACTCTATGCCTCCTCTAGGACTCTAGACCTCCTCTAGGACTCTAGGCCTCCTCTAGGACTCTATGCCTCCTCTAGGACTCTATGCCTCCTCTAGGACTCTATGCCTCCTCTAGGAATCTAGGACTCCTCTAGGACTCAAGGACTCCTCTAGGAATCTAGGTTTTTATGCCTCCTCTAGGACTCTATGCCTCCTCTAGGATAGTATGCCTCCTCTAGGACTCTATGCCTCGTCTAGGACTCTAGGCCTCCTCTAGGACTCTAGGCCTCCTCTAGGACTCTCTACCTGCTCTAGGACTCTATGCCTCCTCTAGGACTCTATGCCTCCTCTAGGAATCTATGCCTCCTCTAGGACGCTAGGACTCTATGCCTACTCTAGGACTCTATGCCTCCTCTAGGACTCTAGGACTCTATCCTTCCTCCAGGTCTCTATGCCTCCTCTAAGACTCTATGCCTCCTCTAGGATTCTATGCCTCCTCTTAGACTCTATGCCTCCTCTAGGACTCTGTGTCTCCTCTAGGACTCTAGGCCTCCTCTAGGACTCTATTCCTCCTCTAGGACTCTATGCCTACGCCAGGACTCTATGCCTCCCGTTGGACTCTATGCCCCCTCTTGGACTCTATGATTCCTCTAGGACTTTATGCCTCCTCTAGGACTCTATGCCTCCTCTAGGACTCTCTGCCTCCTCTAGGAATCTATACCTCCTCTAGGACTCTAGGACGCTATGCCTACTCTAGGACTCTATGCCACCTCTAGGACTCTATGCCTCCTCAAGGACTCTAGGCCTCCTCTAGGACTCTATGGCTCTAGGACTCCTCTGGGACTCTAGGACACTATGCCTCCTCTAGGACTCTAGGACTCCTCTAGGACTCTATGCCTCCTCTAGGAATCTAGGCCTCCTCTAGGACTCTATGCCTCCTCTAGGACTCTGTGCCTCCTCTAGGACTCCGTGCCTCCTCTAGGACTCTAGGACTCTATGCCTCCTCTAGGACTCTAGGACTCTACGCTTCCTCCAGGACTCTCTGCCTCCGCTAGGAGTCTATGCCTGCCCTAGCACTCTATGCCTCCTCTAGGACTCTAGGCCTCCTCTAGGACTCTCTGCCTCTTCTAGGACTCTAGGCCTCCTCTTGGACTCTAGGACTCTATGCCCCCTCTAGGACTCTAGGACTCTATGCCCCCTCTGGGACTCTATGCCCGCTCTAGGACTCTATGACCCCTCTTGGAGTCTAGGATTCTATGCCCCCTCTAGTACTCTAGGAGTCTATGCCCCCTGTAGGACTCTCGGACTCCTCTAGGACTCTCTGTCTCCTCTAGGACTCTAGGCCTCCTCTAGGAATCTATTCCTCCTCTAGGACTCTATGCCTACGCTAGGACTCTATGCCTCCCGTAGGACTCTATGCCCCCTCTTGGACTCTATGCCTCCTCTAGGACTCTATGCCTCCTCTAGGACTCTATGCCTCCTCTAGGACTCTATGCCTCCTCTAGGACTCTAGGACTCTATGCCTCCTCTAGGACTCTATACCACCTCTAGGACTCTATGCCTCCTCTAGGACTCTAGGACTCTATGCCTACTCTAGGACTCTATGCCACCTCTTGGACTCTATTCCTCCTCTAGGACTCTATGCCTCCTCTGGGACTCTATGCCTCCTGTAGTACTCAAGGTCTCCTCTAGGACTCTCTGCCTCCTCTAGGACTCTAGGACTCCTCTAGGACTGTAGGACTCCTGTAGGACTCTAGGACTCTATGCCTCCTCTAGGACTCTATGCCTCCTCTAGGAATCTATGCCTCCTCTAGGACTCTAGGACTCTATGCCTACTCTAGGACTCTATGCCTCCTCTAGGACTCTAGGCCACCTCTAGGACTCTATGCTTCCTCTAGGACTCTAGGCCTCCTCTAGGAATCTATGGCTCTAGGACTCCTCTGGGACTCTAGGACTCTATGCCTCCTCTAGGACTCTTGGAATCCATGCCTCCTCTAGGACTCTAGGACTCTATGCCTCCTCTAGGACTCTAGGACTCTAGTACTCCTTTAGGACTCTATGCCTCCTCTAGGACTCTATGCCTGCTCTAGGACTCTATGCCTCCCCTAGTACCCTAGGACACCTCTAGGACTCTATGCCTCCTCTAGGACTCTAGGACTCCTCTAGGACTGTAGGACTCTATTCCTCCTCTAGGACTCTAGGACTCTACGCCTCCTCCAGGACTCTATGCCTCCGCTAGGAGTCTATGCCTCCCCTAGGACTCAATGCCTCCTCTAGGACTCTAGGCCTCCTCTAGGACTCTATGCCTCTTCTAGGACTCTAGGCCTCCTCTAGGACTCTAGGACTCTATGCCTTCTCTAGGACTCTTTGCCCCCTCTAGGACTCTATGCCCCTTCTAGGACTCTAGGACCCTATGCCACATCTAGGACTCTAGGACTCTAGGCCTAGTCTAGGACTCTAGGCCTCCTCTAGGACTCTATGCCTCCTCTAGGACTCTAGGCCTCCTCTAGGACTCTAGGCCTCCTCTAGGACTCTAGGCCTCCTCTAGCACTCTAGGACTGTAGGCCTCCTCAAGGACTCTAGGAATCTACAACTCCTCTAGGACTCTAGGACTCTAAGACTCCTCTAGGGCTCTAGAACTCTAGGACTCCTCTAGGAATCTATACCTCCTCTAGGACTCTAGGCCTCCTGTAGGACTCTATGCCTCCTCTAGGACTCTAGGCCTCCTCTAGCACTCAAGGACTGTAGGCCTCCTCTAGGACTCTAGGAATCTACAACTCCTCTAGGACTCTTGGACTCTAAGACTCCTCTAGGGCTCTAGAACTCTAGGACTCCTCTAGGGCTCTAGAACTCTAGGACTCCTCTAGGACTCTATGCCTCCTCTAGGACTCTATGCCTCCCCTAGGACTCTAAGCCTCCTCTAGGACTCTATGCCTCTTCTAGGACTCTAGGCCTCCTCTAGGACTCTAGGACTCTATGCCCTCTCTAGGACTCTATGCCTGCTCTAGGACTCTATGACCCCTCTAGGAGTCTAGGATTCTATGCCCCCTCTAGTACTCTAGGAGTCTATGCCCCCTGTAGGACTCTCGGACTCCTCTAGGACTCTATGTCTCCTTTAGGACTCTATGCCTCCTCTAGGTGTCTATGCCCCCTCTAGGACTCTACGCCCCCTCTAGGAATCTATGCGCCCTCTAGGACTCTATGCCCCCTCTAGGACTCTATGCCCCTTCTAGGAGTCTAGGACCCTATGCCACCTCTGGGACTCTAGGACTCTAGGCCTCCTCTAGGACTCTAGGCCTCCTCTAGGACTCTAGGCCTCCTCTAGCACTCTAGGACTCTAGGCCTCCTCTAGGACTCTAGGAATCTACAACTCCTCTAGGACTCTAGGACTCTAAGACTCCTCTAGGGCTCTAGGCCTCCTCTAGGACTCTATGCCTCCGCTAGGACTCTAAGCCTCCTCTTGGACTCTATGGCTCCTCTAGGACTCTATGCCTCCTCTAGGGCTCTATGCCTCCTCTAGGACTGTAGGACTCTATGCGTCCTCTAGGAGTCTAGGAATCTATGCCTCCTCTAGGACTCCAGGCCTCCTCTAGGAATCTAGGCCTCCTCTAGGACTCTAGGTCTCCTCTAGGACTCTATGCCTCCTCTAGGACTCTAGGACTCCTCTAGGACTCTAGTACTCCTCTAGGAATCTAGGGCTTTTTGCCTCCTCTAGGACTCTATTCCTCCTCTAGGACTCTAGGCCTCCTCTAGGACTCTAGACCTCCTCTATTACTCTAGGCCTCCTCTAGGACTCTATGCCTCCTCTAGGACTCTATGCCTCCTCTAGGACTCTAGGCCTCCTCTAGGACTCTATGCCTCCTCTAGGACTCTAGGACTCCTCTAGGACTCTAGGACTCCTCTAGGAATCTGGGACTTCATGCCTCCTCTAGGACTCTAGGCCTCCTCTAGGACTCTAGGCCTCCTCTAGGACTCTATGCCTCCTCTAGGACTCTATGCCTCCTCTAGGAATCTAGGACTCCTCTAGGACTCAAGGACTCCTCTAGGAATCTAGGACTTTATGCCTCCTCTAGGACTCTATGCCTCCTCTAGGATTGTATGCCTCCTCTAGGACTCTATGCCTCGTCTAGGACTCTAGGCCTCCTCTAGGAATCTAGGACTCTATGCCCTCTCTAGGACTCTATGCCCGCTCTAGGACTCTATGACCCCTCTAGGAGTCTAGGATTCTATGCCCCCTCTAGTACTCTAGGAGTCTATGCCCCCTGTAGGACTCTCGGACTCCTCTAGGACTCTATGTCTCCTTTAGGACTCTATGCCTCCTCTAGGTGTCTATGCCCCCTCTAGGACTCTACGCCCCCTCTAGGACTCTATGCGCCCTCTAGGACTCTATGCCCCCTCTAGGACTCTATGCCCCTTCTAGGAATCTAGGACCCTATGCCACCTCTGGGATTCTAGGACTCTAGGCCTCCTCTAGGACTCTAGGCCTCCTCTAGGACTCTATGCCTCCTCTAGGACTCCAGGCCTCCTCTAGGACTCTATGCCTCCTCTAGGACTCTAGGCCTCCTCTAGCACTCTAGGACTCTAGGCCTCCTCTAGGACTCTAGGAATCTACAACTCCTCTAGGACTCTAGGACTCTAAGACTCCTCTAGGGCTCTAGGACTCTAGGACTCCTCTAGGACTCTAGGCCTCCTCTAGGACTCTATGCCTCCGCTAGGACTCTAAGCCTCCTCTAGGACTCTATGGCTCCTCTAGGACTCTATGCCTCCTCTAGGGCTCTATGCCTCCTCTAGGACTCTAGGACTCTATGCCTCCTCTAGGAGTCTAGGAATCTATGCCTCCTCTAGGACTCCAGGCCTCCTCTAGGAATCTAGGCCTCCTCTAGGACTCTAGGCCTCCTCTAGGACTCTATGCCTCCTCTAGGACTCTAGGCCTCCTCTAGGACTCTAGGACTCTATGCCTTCTCTAGGACTCTTTGCCCCCTCTAGGACTCTATGCCCCTTCTAGGACTCTAGGACCCTATGCCACATCTAGGACTCTAGGACTCTAGGCCTAGTCTAGGACTCTAGGCCTCCTCTAGGACTCTATGCCTCCTCTAGGACTCTAGGCCTCCTCTAGGACTCTAGGCCTCCTCTAGGACTCTAGGCCTCCTCTAGCACTCTAGGACTGTAGGCCTCCTCAAGGACTCTAGGAATCTACAACTCCTCTAGGACTCTAGGACTCTAAGACTCCTCTAGGGCTCTAGAACTGTAGGACTCCTCTAGGACTCTATGCCTCCTCTAGGACTCTATGCCTCCGCTAGGACTCTAAGCCTCCTCTAGGACTCTATGCCTCTTCTAGGACTCTAGGCCTCCTCTAGGACTCTAGGACTCTATGCCCTCTCTAGGACTCTATGCCCGCTCTAGGACTCTATGACCCCTCTAGGAGTCTAGGATTCTATGCCCCCTCTAGTACTCTAGGAGTCTATGCCCCCTGTAGGACTCTCGGACTCCTCTAGGACTCTATGTCTCCTTTAGGACTCTATGCCTCCTCTAGGTGTCTATGCCCCCTCTAGGACTCTACGCCCCCTCTAGGACTCTATGCGCCCTCTAGGACTCTATGCCCCCTCTAGGACTCTATGCTCCTTCTAGGACTCTAGGACACTATGCCACCTCTGGGACTCTAGGACTCTAGGCCTCCTCTAGGACTCTAGGCCTCCTCTAGGACTCTAGGCCTCCTCTAGGACTCTAGGCCTCCTCTAGCACTCTAGGAATCTACAACTCCTCTAGGACTCTAGGAATCTACAACTCCTCTAGGACTCTAGGACTCTAAGACTCCTCTAGGGCTCTAGGCCTCCTCTAGGACTCTATGCCTCCGCTAGGACTCTAAGCCTCCTCTTGGACTCTATGGCTCCTCTAGGACTCTATGCCTCCTCTAGGGCTCTATGCCTCCTCTAGGACTGTAGGACTCTATGCGTCCTCTAGGAGTCTAGGAATCTATGCCTCCTCTAGGACTCCAGGCCTCCTCTAGGAATCTAGGCCTCCTCTAGGACTCTAGGTCTCCTCTAGGACTCTATGCCTCCTCTAGGACTCTAGGACTCCTCTAGGACTCTAGGACTCCTCTAGGAATCTAGGGCTTTTTGCCTCCTCTAGGACTCTATTCCTCCTCCAGGACTCTAGGCCTCCTCTAGGACTCTAGACCTCCTCTAGGACTCTAGACCTCCTCTAGGACTCTAGGCCTCCTCTAGGACTCTATGCCTCCGCTAGGACTCTAAGCCTCCTCTTGGACTCTATGGCTCCTCTAGGACTCTATGCCTCCTCTAGGACTCTAGGACTCCTCTAGGACTCTATGCCTCCTCTAGGAGTCTAGGACTCCTCTAGGACTCTAGGACTTCTCTAGGAATCTAGGACTTCATGCCTCCTCTAGGACTCTATGCCTCCTCTAGGACTCTATGCCGCCTCTAAGACTCTAGGACTCTATGCCTCCTCTAGGACTCTAGGACTCTACGCCTCCTCCAGGACTCTATGCCTCCGCTAGGAGTCTATGCCTCCCCTAGGACTCTATGCCTCCTCTAGGACTCTAGGCCTCCTCTAGGACTCTATGCCCCTTCTAGGACTCTAGGCCTCCTCTAGGACTCTAGGACTCTATGCCCCCTCTAGGACTCTATGCCCGCTCTAGGACTCTATGACCCCTCTAGGAGTCTAGGATTCTATGCCCCCTCTAGTACTCTAGGAGTCTATGCCCCCTGTAGGACTCTCGGACTCCTCTAGGACTCTATGCCTACTATAGGACTCTATGCCACCTCTAGGACTCTATGCCTCCTCAAGGACTCAAGGCCTCCTCTAGGACTCTATGGCTCTAGGACTCCTCTGGGACTCTAGGACTCTATGCCTCCTCTAGGACTCTATGCCTCCGCTAGGAGTCTATGCCTCCCCTAGGACTCTATGCCTCCTATAGGACTCTCTGCCTCCTCTAGGACTCTAGGCCTCCTCTAGGACTCTAGGCCTCCTCTAGGACTCTAGGACTCTAGGCCTCCTCTAGGACTCTAGGACTCTAAGACTCCTCTAGGGCTCTAGGACTCTAGGACTCCTCTTGGACTCAATTCCTACTCTAGGACTCTATGCCACTGCTAGGACTCTAAGCCTCCTCTAGGACTCTATGCCTCCTCTAGGACTCTATGCCTCCTCTAGGACTCTATGCCTCCTCTAGGACTGTAGGACTCTATGCCTCCTCTAGGAATCCAGGAATCTATGCCTCCTCTAGGACTCCAGGCCTCCTCTAGGACTCTAGGCCTCCTCTAGGACTCTAGGTCTCCTCTAGGACTCTAGGTCTCCTCTACGACTCTATGGCTCTAGGACTAATCTGGGAATCTAGGACTCTATGACTCCTCTAGGACTCTATGCCTCCTCTAGGACTCTATGCCTCCTCTAGGAATCTAGGACTCCTCTAGGACTCAAGGACTCCTCTAGGAATCTAGTACTTTATGCCTCCTCTAGGACTCTATGCCTCCTCTAGGATTGTATGCCTCCTCTAGGACTCTATGCCTCGTCTAGGACTCTAGGCCTCCTCTAGGAATCTAGGACTCTATGCCCTCTCTAGGAGTCTATGCCCGCTCTAGGACTCTATGACCCCTCTAGGAGTCTAGGATTCTATGCCCCCTCTAGTACTCTAGGAGTCTATGCCCCCTGTAGGACTCTCGGACTCCTCTAGGACTCTATGTCTCCTTTAGGACTCCATGCCTTCTCTAGGTGTCTATGCCCCCTCTAGGACTCTACGCCCCCTCTAGGACTCTATGCGCCTTCTAGGACTCTATGCCCCCTCTAGGACTCTATGCCCCTTCTAGGAATCTAGGACCCTATGCCACCTCTGGGACTCTAGGACTCTAGGCCTCCTCTAGGACTCTAGGCCTCCTCTAGGACTCTATGCCTCCTCTAGGACTCTAGGCCTCCTCTAGGACTCTATGCCTCCTCTAGGACTCTAGGCCTCCTCTAGCACTCTAGGAATCTACAACTCCTCTAGGACTCTAGGACTCTAAGACTCCTCTAGGGCTCTAGGACTCTAGGATTCCTCTAGGACTCTAGGCCTCCTCTAGGACTCTATGCCTCCGCTAGGACTCTAAGCCTCCTCTAGGACTCTATGGCACCTCTAGGACTCTATGCCTCCTCTAGGACTCTATGGCTCCTCTAGGACTCTATGCCTCCTCTAGGGCTCTATGCCTCCTCTAGGACTGTAGGACTCTATGCCTCCTCTAGGAGTCTAGGAATCTATGCCTCCTCTAGGACTCCAGGCCTCCTCTAGGAATCTAGGCCTCCTCTAGGACTCTAGGTCTCCTCTAGGACTCTAGGACTCCTCTAGGACTCTAGGACTCCTCTAGGACTCTAGGACTCCTCTAGGAATCTAGGGCTTTTTGCCTCCTCTAGGACTCTATGCCTCCTCTAGGACTCTAGGCCTCCTCTAGGACTCTAGACCTCCTCTAGGACTCTATGCCTCCTCATGGACTCTAGGCCTCCTCTAGGACTCTATGCCTCCTCTAGGACTGTAGGACTCCTCTAGGACTCTAGGACTCCTCTAGGAATCTAGGACTTCATGCCTCCTCTAGGACTCTATGCCTCCTCTAGGACTCTATGCCTCCTCTAGGACTCTATGCCCCCTCTAAGACTCTAGGACTCTATGCCTCCTCTAGGACTCTAGGACTCTACGCCTCCTCCAGGACTCTATGCCTCCGCTAGGAGTCTATGCCTCCCCTAGGACTCTATGCCTCCTCTAGGACTCTAGGCCTCCTCTAGGACTCTATGCCACTTCTAGGACTCTAGGCCTCCTCTAGGACTCTAGGACTCTATGCCCCCTCTAGGACTCTATGCCCGCTCTAGGACTCTATGACCCCTCTAGGAGTCTAGGATTCTATGCCCCCTCTAGTACTCTAGGAGTCTATGCCCCCTGTAGGACTCTCGGACTCCTCTAGGACTCTATGCCTACTATAGGACTCTATGCCACCTCTAGGACTCTATGCCTCCTCAAGGACTCTAGGCCTCCTCTAGGACTCTATGGCTCTAGGACTCCTCTGGGACTCTAGGACTCTATGCCTCCTCTAGGACTCTATGCCTCCGCTAGGAGTCTATGCCTCCTCTAGGACTCTATGCCTCCTCTAGGACTGTAGGACTCTATGCCTCCTCTAGGAATCTAGGAATCTATGCCTCCTCTAGGACTCCAGGCCTCCTCTAGGACTATAGGTCTCCTCTAGGACTCTAGGTCTCCTCTAGGACTCTATGGCTCTAGGACTCCTCTGGGAATCTAGGACTCTATGACTCCTCTAGGACTCTATGCCTCCTCTAGGACTCTATGCCTCCTCTAGGAATCTAGGACTCCTCTAGGGCTCAAGGACTCCTCTAGGAATCTAGGACTTTATGCCTCCTCTAGGACTCTATGCCTCCTCTAGGATTGTATGCCTCCTCTAGGACTCTATGCCTCCTCTAGGACTCTAGGAATCCATGCCTCCTCTAGGACTCTAGGACTCCTCTAGGACTCTAGGACTCCTCTAGGAATCTAGGGCTTTTTGCCTCCTCTAGGACTCTATTCCTCCTCTAGGACTCTAGGCCTCCTCTAGGACTCTAGACCTCCTCTAGGACTCTAGGCCTCCTCTAGGACTCTATGCCTCCTCTAGGACTCTATGCCTCCTCTAGGAGTCTATGCCTCCTCTAGGACTCTAGGCCTCCTCTAGCACTCTAGGACTCCTCTAGGACTGTAGGACTCTATTCCTCCTCTAGGACTCTAGGACTCAACGCCTCCTCCAGGACTCTATGCCTCCGCTAGGAGTCTATGCCTCCCCTAGGACTCTATGCCTCCTCTAGGACTCTAGACCTCCTCTAGGACTCTAGGCCTCCTCTAGGACTCTATGCCTCCTCTAGGACTCTAGGCCTCCTCTAGGACTCTATGCCTCCTCTAGGACTCTATGCCTCCTCTAGGACTCTTGGACTCTATGCCTCCTCTAGGACTGTAGGACTCTATTCCTCCTCTAGGACTCTAGGACTCTACGCCTCCTCCAGGACTCTATGCCTCCGCTAGGAGTCTATGCCTCCTCTAGGACTCTATGCCTCCTCTAGGACTCTAGGCCTCCTCTAGGACTCTATGCCTCTTCTAGGACTCTAGGCCTCCTCTAGGACTCTAGGACTCTATGCCCTCTCTAGGACTCTTTGCCCCCTCTAGGACTCTATGCCCCTTCTAGGATTCTTGGACCCTATGCCACCTCTAGGACTCTAGGACTCTAGGCCTCCTCTAGGACTCTAGGCCTCCTCTAGGACTCTATGCCTCCTCTAGGACTCTAGGCCTCCTCTAGGACTCTATGCCTCCTCTAGTACTCTAGGCCTCCTCAAGCACTCTAGGACTGTAGGCCTCCTCAAGGACTCTAGGAATCTACAACTCCTCTAGGACTCTAGGACTCTAAGACTCCTCTAGGGCTCTAGAACTCTAGGACTCCTCTAGGAATCTATGCCTCCTCTAGGACTCTAGGCCTCCTGTAGGACTCTATGCCTCCTCTAGGACTCTAGGACTCCTCTAGCACTCTAGGACTGTAGGCCTCCTCTAGGACTCTAGGAATCTACAAATCCTCTAGGACTCTAGGAATCTACAACTCCTCTAGGACTCTAGGACTCTAAGACTCCTCTAGGGCTCTAGAACTCTAGGACTCCTCTAGGACACTATGCCTCCTCTAGGACTCTATGCCTCCCCTAGGACTCTAAGCCTCCTCTAGGACTCTATGCCTCTTCTAGGACTCTAGGCCTCCTCTCGGACTCTAGGACTCTATGCCCTCTCTAGGACTCTATGCCCGCTCTAGGACTCTATGACCCCTCTAGGAGTCTAGGATTCTATGCCCCCTCTAGTACTCTAGGAGTCTATGCCCCCTGTAGGACTCTCGGACTCCTCTAGGACTCTATGTCTCCTTTAGGACTCTATGCCTCCTGTAGGTGTCTATGCCCCCTCTAGGACTCTACGCCCCCTCTAGGACTCTACGCCCCCTCTAGGACTCTATGCGCCCTCTAGGACTCTATGTCCCCTCTAGGACTCTATGCCCCTTCTAGGACTCTAGGACCCTATGCCACCTCTAGGACTCCATGCCTCCTCTAGGACTCTATGCCTCCTCTAGGACTCTAGGAATCTATGCCTCCTCTAGGACTCTAGGACTCTATGCCTCCTCTAGGACTCTAGGCCTCCTCTAGGACTCTAGTCCTCCTCTAGGACTCTAGGCCTCCTCTAGATCTCTAGGCCTCCTCTAGGACACTATGCCTCCTCTAGGACTCTAGGCCTCCTCTAGGACTCTGCCTCCTCTAGGACTCTAGGATTCTATACCTCCTCTAGGACTGTACTCCTCCTCTAGGACTCTGGGATTAAATGCACCCTCTAGGACTCTATGCCTCCACTAGGACTCTATGCCTCCCCTAGGACCCTATGCCTCCTCTTGGACTCTATGCCTCCTCTAGGACTCTAGGACTCTATGCCCCCAGTAGGACTCTAGGGCTCTACGCCTCCTCTAGGACTCTAGGACTCCTCTTGGACTCTATGCCTCCTCTAGGACTCTATGCCTCCTCTAGGACTCTATGCCAACTCTAGTACTCTATGCCCCTTCGAGGACTCTAGGACTCTAGGCCTCCTCTAGGACTCCAGGACTCTATGACCCCTCTAGGACTCTAGGACACTATGCCCCCTGTAGGACTCTATGCCCCCTCTAGGATTCTAGGACTCTATGCAACCTGCAGGACTCTCGGACTCTATGCGTCCTCTAGGACTCTAGGACTCCTCTAGGACTCAAAGCCTCCTCTAGGACTCCATGCCTCCTCTAGGACTCTATGCCCCCTCTAGGACTCTATGCCCCCTCTAGGACTCTATGCCCGCTCTAGGACTATATGACCCCTCTAGGACTCTAGGATTCTATGCCCCCTCTAGGACACTATGCCTCTTCTAGGAATCTAGGAGTCTATGCCAACTGTAGGACTCTAGGACTCCTCTAGGACTCTATGCCTCCTCTAGGACTCTATGCCCCCTCTAGGACTCTATGCCCCCTCTAGGACTCTATGCCTCCTCTAGGACTCTATGCCTCCTCTAGGACTCTATGCCCCCTCTAGGACTCTATGCCCCTTCTAGGACTCTAGGACCCTATGACACCTCTAGGACTCTAGGACTCTAGGCCTCCTCTAGGACTCAAGGCCTCCTCTAGGACTCTCTGCCTCCTCTAGGCCTCTAGGCCTCCTCTAGGACTCTAGGCCTCCTCTAGGACTCTAGGACTCTAGGCCTCCTCTAGGACTCTAGGACTCTAAGACTCCTCTAGGGCTCTAGGACTCTAGGACACCTCTTGGACTCAATTCCTACTCTAGGACTCTATGCCTCCTCTAGGACTCTATGCCTCCTCTAGGAATCTAGGACTCCTCTAGGACTCAAGGACTCCTCTAGGAATCTAGGACTTTATGCCTCCTCTAGGACTCTATGCCTCCTCTAGGATTGTATGCCTCCTCTAGGACTCTAAGACTCCTCTAGGGCTCTAGGACTCTAGGACTCCTCTAGGACTCTAGGCCTCCTCTAGGACTCTATGCCTCCGCTAGGACTCTAAGCCTCCTCTAGGACTCTATGGATCCTCTAGGACTCTATGCCTCCTCTAGGGCTCTATGCCTCCTCTAGGACTGTAGGACTCTATGCCTCCTCTAGGAGTCTAGGAATCTATGCCTCCTCTAGGACTCCAGGCCTCCTCTAGGAATCTAGGCCTCCTCTAGGACTCTAGGTCTCCTCTAGGACTCTATGCCACCTCTAGGACTCTATGACTCCTCAAGGACTCTAGGCCTCCTCTAGGACTCTATGGCTCTAGGACTCCTCTGGGACTCTAGGACTCTATGCCTCCTCTAGGACTCTATGCCTCCCGTAGGACTCTATGCCTCCCCTAGGACTCTATGCCTCCTCTAGGACTCTCTGCCTCCTCTAGGACTCTAGGCCTCCTCTAGGACTCTAGGCCTCCTCTAGGACTCTAGGGCTCTATGCCTCCTCTAGGACTCTAGGACTCTAAGACTCCTCTAGGGCTCTAGGACTCTAGGACTCCTCTTGGACTCAATTCCTACTCTAGGACTCTATGCCACTGCTAGGACTCTAAGCCTCCTCTAGGACTCTATGCCTCCTCTAGGACTCTATGCCTCCTCTAGGACTCTATGCATCCTCTAGGAATGTAGGACTCTATGCCTCCTCTAGGAATCTAGGAATCTATGCCTCCTCTAGGACTCCAGGCCTCCTCTAGGACTCTAGGCCTCCTCTAGGACTCTAGGCCTCCTCTAGGACTCTATGGCTCTAGGACTCCTCTGGGACTCTAGGACTCTATGCCTCCTCTAGGACTCCATGCCTCCTCTAGGACTCTATGCCTCCTCTAGGACTCTAGGAATCCATGCCTCCTCTAGGACTCTAGGACTCTATGCCTCCTCTAGGACTCTAGGACTCTAGTACTCCTTTAGGACTCTATGCCTCCTCTAGGACTCTATGCCTGCTCTTGGACTCTATGCCTCCTCTAGTACCCTAGGACACCTCTAGGACTCTATGCCTCCTCTAGGACTCTAGGACTCCTCTAGGACTGTAGGACTCTATTCCTCCTCTAGGAATCTAGGACTCTACGCCTCCTCCAGGACTCTATGCCTCCGCTAGGAGTCTATGCCTCCTCTAGGACTCTATGCCTCCTCTAGGACTCTAGGCCTCCTCTAGGACTCTATGCCTCTTCTAGGACTCCAGGCCTCCTCTAGGACTCTAGGACTCTATGCCCTCTCTAGGACTCTTTGCCCCCTCTAGGACTCTATGCCCCTTCTAGGACTCTAGGACCCTATGCCACCTCTACGACTCTAGGACTCTAGGCCTCCTCTAGGACTCTAGGCCTCCTCTAGGACTCTAGGCCTCCTCTAGGACTCTAGGCCTCCTCTAGGACTCTATGCCTCCTCTAGGACTCTAGGCCTCCTCTAGCACTCTAGGACTGTAGGCCTCCTCAAGGACTCTAGGAATCTACAACTCCTCTAGGACTCTAGGACTCTAAGACTCCTCTAGGGCTCTAGAACTCTAGGACTCCTCTAGGAATCTATGCCTCCTCTAGGACTCTAGGCCTCCTGTAGGACTCTATGCCTCCTCTAGGACTCTAGGCCTCCTCTAGCACTCTAGGACTGTAGGCCTCCTCTAGGACTCTAGGAATCTACAACTCCTCTAGGACTCTAGGACTCTAAGACTCCTCTAGGGCTCTAGAACTCTAGGACTCCTCTAGGACTCTATGCCTCCTCTAGGACTCTATGCCTCCCCTAGGACTCTATGCCTCCTCTAGGACTCTAGGCCTCTTCTAGGACTCTAGGCCTCCTCTAGGACTCTAGGACTCTATGCCCCCTCTAGGACTCCATGCCCGCTCTAGGACTCTATGACACCTCTAGGAGTATAGGATTCTATGCCCCCTCTAGAACTCTAGGAGTCTATGCCCCCTGTAGGACTCTCGGACTCCTCTAGGACTCTATGTCTCCTTTAGGACTCTATGCCTCCTGTAGGTGTCTATGCCCCCTCTAGGACTCTACGCCCCCTCTAGGGCTCTATGCGCCCTCTAGGACTCTATGCCCCTTCTAGGACTCTATGCCCCTTCTAGGACTCTAGGACCCTATGCCACCTCTAGGACTCCATGCCTCCTCTAGGACTCTATGCCTCCTCTAGGACTCTAGGAATCTATGCCTCCTCTAGGACTCTAGGACTCTATGCCTCCTCTAGGACTCTAGGCCTCCTCTAGGACTCTAGGACTCTAGGCCTCCTCTAGGACTCTAGGACTCTAAGACTCCTCTAGGGCTCTAGGACTCTAGGACTCCTCTTGGACTCAATTCCTACTCTAGGACTCTATGCCACTGCTAGGACTCTAAGCCTCCTCTAGGACTCTATGCCTCCTCTAGGACTCTATGCCTCCTCTAGGAATCTAGGACTCCTCTAGGACTCAAGGACTCCTCTAGGAATCTAGGACTTTATGCCTCCTCTAGGACTCTATGCCTCCTCTAGGATTGTATGCCTCCTCTAGGACTCTAAGACTCCTCTAGGGCTCTAGGACTCTAGGACTCCTCTAGGACTCTAGGCCTCCTCTAGGACTCTATGCCTCCGCTAGGACTCTAAGCCTCCTCTAGGACTCTATGGCTCCTCTAGGACTCTATGCCTCCTCTAGGGCTCTATGCCTCCTCTAGGACTGTAGGACTCTATGCCTCCTCTAGGAGTCTAGGAATCTATGCCTCCTCTAGGACTCCAGGCCTCCTCTAGGAATCTAGGCCTCCTCTAGGACTCTAGGTCTCCTCTAGGACTCTATGCCACCTCTAGGACTCTATGACTCCTCAAGGACTCTAGGCCTCCTCTAGGACTCTATGGCTCTAGGACTCCTCTGGGACTCTAGGACTCTATGCCTCCTCTAGGACTCTATGCCTCCCGTAGGACTCTATGCCTCCCCTAGGACTCTATGCCTCCTCTAGGACTCTCTGCCTCCTCTAGGACTCTAGGCCTCCTCTAGGACTCTAGGCCTCCTCTAGGACTCTAGGGCTCTATGCCTCCTCTAGGACTCTAGGACTCTAAGACTCCTCTAGGGCTCTAGGACTCTAGGACTCCTCTTGGACTCAATTCCTACTCTAGGACTCTATGCCACTGCTAGGACTCTAAGCCTCCTCTAGGACTCTATGCCTCCTCTAGGACTCTATGCCTCCTCTAGGACTCTATGCATCCTCTAGGAATGTAGGACTCTATGCCTCCTCTAGGAATCTAGGAATCTATGCCTCCTCTAGGACTCCAGGCCTCCTCTAGGACTCTAGGCCTCCTCAAGGACTCTAGGCCTCCTCTAGGACTCTATGGCTCTAGGACTCCTCTGGGACTCTAGGACTCTATGCCTCCTCTAGGACTCTATGCCTCCGCTAGGAGTCTATGCCTCCTCTAGGACTCTATGCCTCCTCTAGGACTGTAGGACTCTATGCCTCCTCTAGGAATCTAGGAATCTATGCCTCCTCTAGGACTCCAGGCCTCCTCTAGGACTATAGGTCTCCTCTAGGACTCTAGGTCTCCTCTAGGACTCTATGGCTCTAGGACTCCTCTGGGAATCTAGGACTCTATGACTCCTCTAGGACTCTATGCCTCCTCTAGGACTCTATGCCTCCTCTAGGAATCTAGGACTCCTCTAGGGCTCAAGGACTCCTCTAGGAATCTAGGACTTTATGCCTCCTCTAGGACTCTATGCCTCCTCTAGGATTGTATGCCTCCTCTAGGACTCTATGCCTCCTCTAGGACTCTAGGAATCCATGCCTCCTCTAGGACTCTAGGACTCCTCTAGGACTCTAGGACTCCTCTAGGAATCTAGGGCTTTTTGCCTCCTCTAGGACTCTATTCCTCCTCTAGGACTCTAGGCCTCCTCTAGGACTCTAGACCTCCTCTAGGACTCTAGGCCTCCTCTAGGACTCTATGCCTCCTCTAGGACTCTATGCCTCCTCTAGGAGTCTATGCCTCCTCTAGGACTCTATGCCTCCTCTAGGACTCTAGGACTCCTCTAGGACTGTAGGACTCTATTCCTCCTCTAGGACTCTAGGACTCAACGCCTCCTCCAGGACTCTATGCCTCCGCTAGGAGTCTATGCCTCCCCTAGGACTCTATGCCTCCTCTAGGACTCTAGACCTCCTCTAGGACTCTAGGCCTCCTCTAGGACTCTATGCCTCCTCTAGGACTCTAGGCCTCCTCTAGGACTCTATGCCTCCTCTAGGACTCTATGCCTCCTCTAGGACTCTTGGACTCTATGCCTCCTCTAGGACTGTAGGACTCTATTCCTCCTCTAGGACTCTAGGACTCTACGCCTCCTCCAGGACTCTATGCCTCCGCTAGGAGTCTATGCCTCCTCTAGGACTCTATGCCTCCTCTAGGACTCTAGGCCTCCTCTAGGACTCTATGCCTCTTCTAGGACTCTAGGCCTCCTCTAGGACTCTAGGACTCTATGCCCTCTCTAGGACTCTTTGCCCCCTCTAGGACTCTATGCCCCTTCTAGGATTCTTGGACCCTATGCCACCTCTAGGACTCTAGGACTCTAGGCCTCCTCTAGGACTCTAGGCCTCCTCTAGGACTCTATGCCTCCTCTAGGACTCTAGGCCTCCTCTAGGACTCTATGCCTCCTCTAGTACTCTAGGCCTCCTCAAGCACTCTAGGACTGTAGGCCTCCTCAAGGACTCTAGGAATCTACAACTCCTCTAGGACTCTAGGACTCTAAGACTCCTCTAGGGCTCTAGAACTCTAGGACTCCTCTAGGAATCTATGCCTCCTCTAGGACTCTAGGCCTCCTGTAGGACTCTATGCCTCCTCTAGGACTCTAGGACTCCTCTAGCACTCTAGGACTGTAGGCCTCCTCTAGGACTCTAGGAATCTACAAATCCTCTAGGACTCTAGGAATCTACAACTCCTCTAGGACTCTAGGACTCTAAGACTCCTCTAGGGCTCTAGAACTCTAGGACTCCTCTAGGACACTATGCCTCCTCTAGGACTCTATGCCTCCCCTAGGACTCTAAGCCTCCTCTAGGACTCTATGCCTCTTCTAGGACTCTAGGCCTCCTCTCGGACTCTAGGACTCTATGCCCTCTCTAGGACTCTATGCCCGCTCTAGGACTCTATGACCCCTCTAGGAGTCTAGGATTCTATGCCCCCTCTAGTACTCTAGGAGTCTATGCCCCCTGTAGGACTCTCGGACTCCTCTAGGACTCTATGTCTCCTTTAGGACTCTATGCCTCCTGTAGGTGTCTATGCCCCCTCTAGGACTCTACGCCCCCTCTAGGACTCTACGCCCCCTCTAGGACTCTATGCGCCCTCTAGGACTCTATGTCCCCTCTAGGACTCTATGCCCCTTCTAGGACTCTAGGACCCTATGCCACCTCTAGGACTCCATGCCTCCTCTAGGACTCTATGCCTCCTCTAGGACTCTAGGAATCTATGCCTCCTCTAGGACTCTAGGACTCTATGCCTCCTCTAGGACTCTAGGCCTCCTCTAGGACTCTAGTCCTCCTCTAGGACTCTAGGCCTCCTCTAGATCTCTAGGCCTCCTCTAGGACACTATGCCTCCTCTAGGACTCTAGGCCTCCTCTAGGACTCTGCCTCCTCTAGGACTCTAGGATTCTATACCTCCTCTAGGACTGTACTCCTCCTCTAGGACTCTGGGATTAAATGCACCCTCTAGGACTCTATGCCTCCACTAGGACTCTATGCCTCCCCTAGGACCCTATGCCTCCTCTTGGACTCTATGCCTCCTCTAGGACTCTAGGACTCTATGCCCCCAGTAGGACTCTAGGGCTCTACGCCTCCTCTAGGACTCTAGGACTCCTCTTGGACTCTATGCCTCCTCTAGGACTCTATGCCTCCTCTAGGACTCTATGCCAACTCTAGTACTCTATGCCCCTTCGAGGACTCTAGGACTCTAGGCCTCCTCTAGGACTCCAGGACTCTATGACCCCTCTAGGACTCTAGGACACTATGCCCCCTGTAGGACTCTATGCCCCCTCTAGGATTCTAGGACTCTATGCAACCTGCAGGACTCTCGGACTCTATGCGTCCTCTAGGACTCTAGGACTCCTCTAGGACTCAAAGCCTCCTCTAGGACTCCATGCCTCCTCTAGGACTCTATGCCCCCTCTAGGACTCTATGCCCCCTCTAGGACTCTATGCCCGCTCTAGGACTATATGACCCCTCTAGGACTCTAGGATTCTATGCCCCCTCTAGGACACTATGCCTCTTCTAGGAATCTAGGAGTCTATGCCAACTGTAGGACTCTAGGACTCCTCTAGGACTCTATGCCTCCTCTAGGACTCTATGCCCCCTCTAGGACTCTATGCCCCCTCTAGGACTCTATGCCTCCTCTAGGACTCTATGCCTCCTCTAGGACTCTATGCCCCCTCTAGGACTCTATGCCCCTTCTAGGACTCTAGGACCCTATGACACCTCTAGGACTCTAGGACTCTAGGCCTCCTCTAGGACTCAAGGCCTCCTCTAGGACTCTCTGCCTCCTCTAGGCCTCTAGGCCTCCTCTAGGACTCTAGGCCTCCTCTAGGACTCTAGGACTCTAGGCCTCCTCTAGGACTCTAGGACTCTAAGACTCCTCTAGGGCTCTAGGACTCTAGGACACCTCTTGGACTCAATTCCTACTCTAGGACTCTATGCCTCCTCTAGGACTCTATGCCTCCTCTAGGAATCTAGGACTCCTCTAGGACTCAAGGACTCCTCTAGGAATCTAGGACTTTATGCCTCCTCTAGGACTCTATGCCTCCTCTAGGATTGTATGCCTCCTCTAGGACTCTAAGACTCCTCTAGGGCTCTAGGACTCTAGGACTCCTCTAGGACTCTAGGCCTCCTCTAGGACTCTATGCCTCCGCTAGGACTCTAAGCCTCCTCTAGGACTCTATGGATCCTCTAGGACTCTATGCCTCCTCTAGGGCTCTATGCCTCCTCTAGGACTGTAGGACTCTATGCCTCCTCTAGGAGTCTAGGAATCTATGCCTCCTCTAGGACTCCAGGCCTCCTCTAGGAATCTAGGCCTCCTCTAGGACTCTAGGTCTCCTCTAGGACTCTATGCCACCTCTAGGACTCTATGACTCCTCAAGGACTCTAGGCCTCCTCTAGGACTCTATGGCTCTAGGACTCCTCTGGGACTCTAGGACTCTATGCCTCCTCTAGGACTCTATGCCTCCCGTAGGACTCTATGCCTCCCCTAGGACTCTATGCCTCCTCTAGGACTCTCTGCCTCCTCTAGGACTCTAGGCCTCCTCTAGGACTCTAGGCCTCCTCTAGGACTCTAGGGCTCTATGCCTCCTCTAGGACTCTAGGACTCTAAGACTCCTCTAGGGCTCTAGGACTCTAGGACTCCTCTTGGACTCAATTCCTACTCTAGGACTCTATGCCACTGCTAGGACTCTAAGCCTCCTCTAGGACTCTATGCCTCCTCTAGGACTCTATGCCTCCTCTAGGACTCTATGCATCCTCTAGGAATGTAGGACTCTATGCCTCCTCTAGGAATCTAGGAATCTATGCCTCCTCTAGGACTCCAGGCCTCCTCTAGGACTCTAGGCCTCCTCTAGGACTCTAGGCCTCCTCTAGGACTCTATGGCTCTAGGACTCCTCTGGGACTCTAGGACTCTATGCCTCCTCTAGGACTCCATGCCTCCTCTAGGACTCTATGCCTCCTCTAGGACTCTAGGAATCCATGCCTCCTCTAGGACTCTAGGACTCTATGCCTCCTCTAGGACTCTAGGACTCTAGTACTCCTTTAGGACTCTATGCCTCCTCTAGGACTCTATGCCTGCTCTTGGACTCTATGCCTCCTCTAGTACCCTAGGACACCTCTAGGACTCTATGCCTCCTCTAGGACTCTAGGACTCCTCTAGGACTGTAGGACTCTATTCCTCCTCTAGGAATCTAGGACTCTACGCCTCCTCCAGGACTCTATGCCTCCGCTAGGAGTCTATGCCTCCTCTAGGACTCTATGCCTCCTCTAGGACTCTAGGCCTCCTCTAGGACTCTATGCCTCTTCTAGGACTCCAGGCCTCCTCTAGGACTCTAGGACTCTATGCCCTCTCTAGGACTCTTTGCCCCCTCTAGGACTCTATGCCCCTTCTAGGACTCTAGGACCCTATGCCACCTCTACGACTCTAGGACTCTAGGCCTCCTCTAGGACTCTAGGCCTCCTCTAGGACTCTAGGCCTCCTCTAGGACTCTAGGCCTCCTCTAGGACTCTATGCCTCCTCTAGGACTCTAGGCCTCCTCTAGCACTCTAGGACTGTAGGCCTCCTCAAGGACTCTAGGAATCTACAACTCCTCTAGGACTCTAGGACTCTAAGACTCCTCTAGGGCTCTAGAACTCTAGGACTCCTCTAGGAATCTATGCCTCCTCTAGGACTCTAGGCCTCCTGTAGGACTCTATGCCTCCTCTAGGACTCTAGGCCTCCTCTAGCACTCTAGGACTGTAGGCCTCCTCTAGGACTCTAGGAATCTACAACTCCTCTAGGACTCTAGGACTCTAAGACTCCTCTAGGGCTCTAGAACTCTAGGACTCCTCTAGGACTCTATGCCTCCTCTAGGACTCTATGCCTCCCCTAGGACTCTATGCCTCCTCTAGGACTCTAGGCCTCTTCTAGGACTCTAGGCCTCCTCTAGGACTCTAGGACTCTATGCCCCCTCTAGGACTCCATGCCCGCTCTAGGACTCTATGACACCTCTAGGAGTATAGGATTCTATGCCCCCTCTAGAACTCTAGGAGTCTATGCCCCCTGTAGGACTCTCGGACTCCTCTAGGACTCTATGTCTCCTTTAGGACTCTATGCCTCCTGTAGGTGTCTATGCCCCCTCTAGGACTCTACGCCCCCTCTAGGGCTCTATGCGCCCTCTAGGACTCTATGCCCCTTCTAGGACTCTATGCCCCTTCTAGGACTCTAGGACCCTATGCCACCTCTAGGACTCCATGCCTCCTCTAGGACTCTATGCCTCCTCTAGGACTCTAGGAATCTATGCCTCCTCTAGGACTCTAGGACTCTATGCCTCCTCTAGGACTCTAGGCCTCCTCTAGGACTCTAGGACTCTAGGCCTCCTCTAGGACTCTAGGACTCTAAGACTCCTCTAGGGCTCTAGGACTCTAGGACTCCTCTTGGACTCAATTCCTACTCTAGGACTCTATGCCACTGCTAGGACTCTAAGCCTCCTCTAGGACTCTATGCCTCCTCTAGGACTCTATGCCTCCTCTAGGAATCTAGGACTCCTCTAGGACTCAAGGACTCCTCTAGGAATCTAGGACTTTATGCCTCCTCTAGGACTCTATGCCTCCTCTAGGATTGTATGCCTCCTCTAGGACTCTAAGACTCCTCTAGGGCTCTAGGACTCTAGGACTCCTCTAGGACTCTAGGCCTCCTCTAGGACTCTATGCCTCCGCTAGGACTCTAAGCCTCCTCTAGGACTCTATGGCTCCTCTAGGACTCTATGCCTCCTCTAGGGCTCTATGCCTCCTCTAGGACTGTAGGACTCTATGCCTCCTCTAGGAGTCTAGGAATCTATGCCTCCTCTAGGACTCCAGGCCTCCTCTAGGAATCTAGGCCTCCTCTAGGACTCTAGGTCTCCTCTAGGACTCTATGCCACCTCTAGGACTCTATGACTCCTCAAGGACTCTAGGCCTCCTCTAGGACTCTATGGCTCTAGGACTCCTCTGGGACTCTAGGACTCTATGCCTCCTCTAGGACTCTATGCCTCCCGTAGGACTCTATGCCTCCCCTAGGACTCTATGCCTCCTCTAGGACTCTCTGCCTCCTCTAGGACTCTAGGCCTCCTCTAGGACCCTAGGCCTCCTCTAGGACTCTAGGGCTCTATGCCTCCTCTAGGACTCTAGGACTCTAAGACTCCTCTAGGGCTCTAGGACTCTAGGACTCCTCTTGGACTCAATTCCTACTCTAGGACTCTATGCCACTGCTAGGACTCTAAGCCTCCTCTAGGACTCTATGACTCCTCTAGGACTCTATGCCTCCTCTAGGACTCTATGCCTCCTCTAGGAATGTAGGACTCTATGCCTCCTCTAGGAATCTAGGAATCTATGCCTCCTCTAGGACTCCAGGCCTCCTCTAGGACTCTAGGCCTCCTCTAGGACTCTAGGCCTCCTCTAGGACTCTATGGCTCTAGGACTCCTCTGGGACTCTAGGACTCTATGCCTCCTCTAGGACTCCATGCCTCCTCTAGGACTCTATGCCTCCTCTAGGACTCTAGGAATCCATGCCTCCTCTAGGACTCTAGGACTCTATGCCTCCTCTAGGACTCTATGCCTGCTCTTGGGCTCTATGCCTCCTCTAGTACCCTAGGACACCTCTAGGACTCTATGCCTCCTCTAGGACTCTAGGACTCCTCTAGGACTGTAGGACTCTATTCCTCCTCTAGGACTCTAGGACTCTACGCCTCCTCCAGGACTCTATGCCTCCGCTAGGAGTCTATGCCTCCTCTAGGACTCTATGCCTCCTCTAGGACTCTAGGCCTCCTCTAGGACTCTATGCCTCTTCTAGGACTCCAGGCCTCCTCTAGGACTCTAGGACTCTATGCCCTCTCTAGGACTCTTTGCCCCCTCTAGGACTCTATGCACCTTCTAGGACTCTAGGACCCTATGCCACCTCTACGACTCTAGGACTCTAGGCCTCCTCTAGGGCTCTAGGCCTCCTCTAGGACTCTAGGCCTCCTCTAGGACTCTAGGCCTCCTCTAGGACTCTATGCCTCCTCTAGGACTCTAGGCCTCCTCTAGCACTCTAGGACTGTAGGCCTCCTCAAGGACTCTAGGAATCTACAACTCCTCTAGGACTCTAGGACTCTAAGACTCCTCTAGGGCTCTAGAACTCTAGGACTCCTCTAGGAATCTATGCCTCCTCTAGGACTCTAGGCCTCCTGTAGGACTCTATGCCTCCTCTAGGACTCTAGGCCTCCTCTAGCACTCTAGGACTGTAGGCCTCCTCTAGGACTCTAGGAATCTACAACTCCTCTAGGACTCTAAGACTCCTCTAGGGCTCTAGAACTCTAGGACTCCTCTAGGACTCTATGCCTCCTCTAGGACTCTATGCCTCCCCTAGGACTCTATGCCTCCTCTAGGACTCTAGGCCTCTTCTAGGACTCTAGGCCTCCTCTAGGACTCTAGGACTCTATGCCCTCTCTAGGACTCCATGCCCGCTCTAGGACTCTATGACACCTCTAGGAGTATAGGATTCTATGCCCCCTCTAGTACTCTAGGAGTCTATGCCCCCTCTAGGACTCTCGGACTCCTCTAGGACTCTATGTCTCCTTTAGGACTCTATGCCTCCTGTAGGTGTCTATGCCCCCTCTAGGACTCTACGCCCCCTCTAGGGCTCTATGCGCCCTCTAGGACTCTATGCCCCTTCTAGGACTCTATGCCCCTTCTAGGACTCTAGGACCCTATGCCACCTCTAGGACTCCATGCCTCCTCTAGGACTCTATGCCTCCTCTAGGACTCTAGGAATCTATGCCTCCTCTAGGACTCTAGGACTCTATGCCTCCTCTAGGACTCTAGGCCTCCTCTAGGACTCTAGTCCTCCTCTAGGACTCTAGGCCTCCTCTAGATCTCTAGGCCTCCTCTAGGACACTATGCCTGCTCTAGGACTCTATGCCTCCTCTAGGACTCTGCCTCCTCTAGGACTCTAGGACTCTATACCTCCTCTAGGACTGTACTCCTCCTCTAGGACTCTGGGATTAAATGCACCCTCTAGGACTCTATGCCTCCACTAGGACTCTATGCCTCCCCTAGGACCCTATGCCTCCTCTTGGACTCTATGCCTCCTCTAGGACTCTAGGACTCTATGCCCCCAGTAGGACTCTAGGGCTCTACGCCTCCTCTAGGACTCTAGGACTCCTCTTGGACTCTATGCCTCCTCTAGGACTCTATGCCTCCTCTAGGACTCTATGCCCCCTCTAGTACTCTATGCCCCTTCGAGGACTCTAGGACTCTAGGCCTCCTCTAGGACTCCAGGACTCTATGACCCCTCTAGGACTCTAGGACACTATGCCCTCTGTAGGACTCTATGCCCCCTCTAGGATTCTAGGACTCTATGCAACCTGTAGGACTCTCGGACTCTATGCGTCCTCTAGGACTCTAGGACTCCTCTAGGACTCAAAGCCTCCTCTAGGACTCCATGCCTCCTCTAGGACTCTATGCCCCCTCTAGGACTCTATGCCCCCTCTAGCACTCTATGCACCCTCTAGGACTCCATGCCCCCTCTAGGACTCTATGCCCCTTCTAGGACTCTAGGACCATATGCCTCCTCTAGGACTCTAGGCCTCCTCTAGAACTCTAGGCCTCCTTTAGGACTCTAGGACTCTAGGCCTCCTCTAGGACTCAAGGAATCTACAACTCCTCTAGGACTCCATGCCCCCTCTAGGACTCTATGCCTCCTCTAGGAATCTAGGACCATATGTGAGCTCTAGGACTCTAGGACTCTAGGCCTCCTCTAGGACTCTATGCCTCCTATAGGACTCTAGGCCTCCTCTAGGACTCTATGATTCCTCCAGGACTCTAGGACTCTATGCCCCCTCTAGGACTCTATGCCCCCTCTAGGACTCTAGGGCTCTATGCCTCCTGTAGTACTCTATGCCACCTGTAGTACTCTATGCCTCCTCTAGGACTCTATGCCACCTCTAGGACTCTAGGACTCCTCTAGGACTCTGGGCCTCCTCTAGGACTCTATGCCTCCTCTAGGACTCTATGCCCCCTCAAGGACTCTATGCCCCCTCTAGGACTCTATGCCCCCTCTAGGACTCTATGCATCCTTTAGGACTCTATGCCCCCTCTAGGACTCTATGCCACTTCTAGGACTCTTGGACTCTATGCCTCCTCTAGTACTCTAGAACTCTATGCCTCCTCTAGGAGTCTAGGCCTCCTCTAGGACTCTGTGCCTCCTCAAGAACTCTGTGCCTCCTCAAGGATTCTATGCCACCTCTAGGACTCTAGGACTCCTCTAGGACTCTGGGCCTCCTCTAGGACTCTATGCCTCCTCTAGGACTCTATGCCCCCTCTAGGACTCTATACCCCCTCTAGGACTCTATGCCCCCTCTAGGACTCTAGGACTCCTTTAGGACTCTATGCCCCCTCTAGGACTCTATGCCACTTCTAGGACTCTTGGACTCTATGCCTCCTCGAGTACTCTAGGACTCTATGCCTCCTCTAGGAGTCTAGGCCTCCTCTAGGACTCTATGCCTCCTCAAGGACTCTAGGACTTCTCTAGGACTCTAGGCCTCCTCTAGGACTCTGGGCCTCCTCTAGGACTCTAGGCCTCCTCTAGGACTCTAGGCCTCCTCTAGGACTCTAGGCCTCCTCTAGGACTCTAGGACACTATGCCCCCTCTAGGACTCTATGCCCGCTCTAGGACTATATGACCCCTCTAGGACTCTAGGATTCTATGCCCCCTCTAGGACACTATGCCTCTTCTAGGAATCTAGGAGTCTATGCCAACTGTAGGACTCTAGGACTCCTCTAGGACTCTATGCCTCCTCTAGGACTCTATGCCCCCTCTAGGACTCTATACCCCTTCTAGGACTCTAGGACCCTATGACACCTCTAGGACTCTAGGACTCTAGGCCTCCTCTAGGACTCAAGGCCTCCTCTAGGACTCTCTGCCTCCTCTAGGACTCTAGGCCTCCTCTAGGACTCTAGGCCTCCTCTAGGACTCTAGGACTCTAGGCCTCCTCTAGGACACCTCTAGGACTCTAAGACTCCTCTAGGGCTCTAGGACTCAAGGACTCCTCTTGGACTCAATTCCTACTCTAGGACTCTATGCCACTGCTAGGACTCTAAGCCTCCTCTAGGACTCTATGCCTCCTCTAGGACTCTATGCCTCCTCTAGGACTCTATGCCTCCTCTAGGAATCTAGGACTCCTCTAGGACTCAAGGACTCCTCTAGGAATCTAGGACTTTATGCCTCCTCTAGGACTCTATGCCTCCTCTAGGACTGTATGCCTCCTCTAGGACTCTATGCCTCGTCTAGGACTCTAGGCCTCCTCTAGGACTCTAGGCCTCCTCTAGGACTCTCTACCTGCTCTAGGACTCTATGCCTCCTCTAGGACTCTATGCCTCCTCTAGGAATCTATGCCTCCTCTAGGACTCTAGGACTCTATGCCTACTCTAGGACTCTATGCCTCCTCTAGGACTCTAGGACTCTATGCATCCTCTAGGACTCTATGCCTCCTCGAGGAGTCTATGCCTCCGCTAGGACTCTATGCCTACTCTAGGACTCTATGCCTCCTCTAGGACTCTAGGACTCTATCCTTCCTCCAGGTCTCTATGCCTCCTCTAGGACTCTATGCCTCCTCTAGGATTCTATGCCTCCTCTAGGACTCTATGCCTCCTCTAGGACTCTGTGTCTCCTCTAGGACTCTAGGCCTCCTCTAGTGCTCTATTCCTCCTCTAGGACTCTATGCCTACGCTAGGACTCTATGCCTCCCGTTGGACTCTATGCCCCCTCTTGGACTCTATGATTCCTCTAGGACTTTATGCCTCCTCTAGGACTCTATGCCTCCTCTAGGACTCTCTGCCTCCTCTAGGAATCTATGCCTCCTCTAGGACTCTAGGACTCTATGCCTACTCTAGGACTCTATGCCACCTCTAAGACTCTATGCCTCCTCAAGGACTCTAGGCCTCCTCTAGGACTCTATGGCTCTAGGACTCCTCTGGGACTCTAGGACTCTATGCCTGCTCTAGGACTCTAGGGCTCCTCTAGGACTCTATGCCTCCTCTAGGAATCTAGGCCTCCTCTAGGACTTTATGCCTCCTCTAGGACTCTGTGCCTCCTCTAGGACTCTATGCCTCCTCTAGGACTCTAGGACTCTATGCTTCCTCTAGGACTCTAGGACTCTACGCCTCCTCCAGGACTCTCTGCCTCCGCTAGGAGTCTATGCCTGCCCTAGGACTCTATGCCTCCTCTAGGACTCTAGGCCTCCTCTAGGACTCTCTGCCTCTTCTAGGACTCTAGGCCTCCTCTAGGACTCTAGGACTCTATGCCCCCTCTAGGACTCTAGGACTCTATGCCTCCTCTAGGACTCTATGCCTCCTCTAGGACTCTATGCCTCCTCTAGGACTCTAGGACTCTATGACTCCTCTAGGACTCTATACCACCTCTAGGACTCTATGCCTCCTCTAGGACTCTAGGACTCTATGCCTACTCTAGGACTCTATGCCACCTCTAGGACTCTATTCCTCCTCTAGGACTCTATGCCTCTTCTAGGACTCTAGGCCTCCTCTAGGACTCTAGGACTCTATGCCCTCTCTAGGACTCTATGCCCGCTCTAGGACTCTATGACCCCTCTAGGAGTCTAGGATTCTATGCCCCCTCTAGTACTCTAGGAGTCTATGCCCCCTCTAGGACTCTCGGACTCCTCTAGGACTCTATGTCTCCTTTAGGACTCTATGCCTCCTCTAGGACTCTATGCCTCCCCTAGGACTCTAAGCCTCCTCTAGGACTCTATGCCTCTTCTAGGACTCTAGGCCTCCTCTAGGACTCTAGGACTCTATGCCCTCTCTAGGACTCTATGCCCGCTCTAGGACTCTATGACCCCTCTAGGAGTCTAGGATTCTATGCCCCCTCTAGTACTCTAGGAGTCTATGCCCCCTGTAGGACTCTCGGACTCCTCTAGGACTCTATGTCTCCTTTAGGACTCTATGCCTCCTCTAGGTGTCTATGCCCCCTCTAGGACTCTACGCCCCCTCTAGGACTCTATGCGCCCTCTAGGACTCTATGCCCCTTCTAGGACTCTATGCCCCTTCTAGGACTCTAGGACACTATGCCACCTCTGGGACTCTAGGACTCTAGGCCTCCTCTAGGACTCTAGGCCTCCTCTAGGACTCTAGGCCTCCTCTAGGACTCTATGCCTCCTCTAGGACTCTAGGCCTCCTCTAGCACTCTAGGACTCTAGGCCTCCTCTAGGACTCTAGGAATCTACAACTCCTCTAGGACTCTAGGACTCTAAGACTCCTCTAGGGCTCTAGGCCTCCTCTAGGACTCTATGCCTCCGCTAGGACTCTAAGCCTCCTCTTGGACTCTATGGCTCCTCTAGGACTCTATGCCTCCTCTAGGGCTCTATGCCTCCTCTAGGACTGTAGGACTCTATGCGTGCTCTAGGAGTCTAGGAATCTATGCCTCCTCTAGGACTCCAGGCCTCCTCTAGGAATCTAGGCCTCCTCTAGGACTCTAGGTCTCCTCTAGGACTCTATGCCTCCTCTAGGACTCTAGGACTCCTCTAGGACTCTAGACCTCCTCTAGGACTCTAGGCCTCCTCTAGGACTCTATGCCTCCTCTAGGACTCTATGCCTCCTCTAGGACTCTAGGACTCCTCTAGGACTCTAGGACTCCTCTAGGACTCTAGGACTCCTCTAGGACTCTAGGACTCCTCTAGGAATCTAGGACTTCATGACTCCTCTAGGACTCTAGGCCTCCTCTAGGACTCTATGCCTCCTCTAGGACTCTATGCCTCCTCTAGGACTCTATGCCGCCTCTAAGACTCTAGGACTCTATGCCTCCTCTAGGACTCTAGGACTCTACGCCTCCTCCAGGACTCTATGCCTCCGCTAGGAGTCTATGCCTCCCCTAGGACTCTATGCCTCCTCTAGGACTCTAGGCCTCCTCTAGGACTCTATGCTACTTCTAGGACTCTAGGCCTCCTCTAGGACTCTAGGACTCTATGCCCCCTCTAGGACTCTATGCCCGCTCTAGGACTCAATGACCCCTCTAGGAGTCTAGGATTCTATGCCCCCTCTAGTACTCTAGGAGTCTATGCCCCCTGTAGGACTCTCGGACTCCTCTAGGACTCTATGCCTACTATAGGACTCTATGCCACCTCTAGGACTCTATGCCTCCTCAAGGACTCTCGGCCTCCTCTAGGACTCTATGGCTCTAGGACTCCTCTGGGACTCTAGGACTCTATGCCTCCTCTAGGACTCTATGCCTCCGCTAGGAGTCTATGCCTCCCCTAGGACTCTATGCCTCCTCTAGGACTCTCTGCCTCCGCTAGGACTCTAGGCCTCCTCTAGGACTCTAGGCCTCCTCTAGTACTCTATGCCTCCTCTAGGACTGTAGGACTCTATGCCTCCTCTAGGAATCTAGGAATCTATGCCTCCTCTAGGACTCCAGGCCTCCTCTAGGACTCTACGCCTCCTCTAGGACTCTTGGTCTCCTCTAGGACTCTATGGCTCTAGGACTCCTCTGGGAATCTAGGACTCTATGCATCCTCTAGGACTCTATGCCTCCTCTAGGACTCTATGCCTCCTCTAGGATTGTATGCCTCCTCTAGGACTCTATGCCTCGTCTAGGACTCTAGGCCTCCTCTAGGACTCTAGGTCTCCTCTAGGACTCTCTGCCTCCTCTAGGACACTAGGCCTCCTCTAGGACTCTATGCCTCCTCTAGGAATCTATGCCTCCTCTAGGACTCTAGGACTCTATGCCTACTCTAGGACTCTATGCCTCCTCTAGGACTCTAGGACTCTATCCTTCCTCCAGGTCTCTATGCCTCCTCTAGGACTCTATGCCTCCTCTAGGACTCTATGCCTCCTCTAGGACTCTAGGCCTCCTCTAGGACTCTGTGTCTCCTCTAGGACTCTAGGCCTCCTCTAGGACTCTATGCCTCCTCTAGGACTCTATGCCTCCTCTAGGACTCTATGCCTCCTCTAGGACTCTATGCCTCCTCTAGGACTCTATGCCTCCTCTAGGAATCTATGCCTCCTCTAGGAATCTAGAACTCTAGAACTCTATGCCTACTATAGGACTCTATGCCACCTCTAGGACTCTATGACTCCTCAAGGACTCTAGGCCTCCTCTAGGACTCTATGGTTCTAGGACTCCTCTGGGACTCTAGGACTCTATGACTCCTCTAGGACTCTATGCCTCCTCTAGGACTCTATGCCTCCTCTAGGACTCTATGCCTCCTCTATTAATCTAGGCCTCCTCTAGGACTCTATGCCTCCTCTAGGACTCTATGCCTCCTCTAGGACTCTAGGACTCTATGCCTCCTCTAGGACTCTAGGACTCTACGCCTCCTCCAGGACTCTATGCCTCCGCTAGGAGTCTATGCCTACCCTAGGACTCTAGGCCTCCTCTAGGACTCTAGGCCTCCTCTAGGACTCTATGCCTCCTCTAGGACTCTAGGCCTCCTCTAGGACTCTATGGCTCTAGGACTCCTCTGGGACTCTAGGACTCTATGCCTCCTCTAGGACTCCATGCCTCCTCTAGGACTCTATGCCTCCTCTAGGACTCTAGGAATCCATGCCTCCTCTAGGACTCTAGGACTCCTCTAGTACTCCAGGACTCCTCTAGGAATCTAGGGCTTTTTGCCTCCTCTAGGACTCTATTCCTCCTCTAGGACTCTAGGCCTCCTCTAGGACTCTAGACCTCCTCTAGGACTCTAGGCCTCCTCTAGGACTCTAGGCCTCCTCTAGGACTCTATTCCTCTTCTAGGACTCTAGGCCTCCTCTAGGACTCTAGGACTCTATGCCCTCTCTAGGACTCTTTGCCCCCTCTAGGACTCTATGCCCCTTCTAGGATTCTAGGACCCTATGCCACATCTAGGACTCTAGGAATCTAGGCCTCCTCTAGGACTCTAGGCCTCCTCTAGGTCTCTATGCCTCCTCTAGGACTCTAGGCCTCCTCTAGGATTCTATGCCTCCTCTAGGACTCTAGGCCTCCTCTAGCACTCTAGGACTGTAGGCCTCCTCAAGGACTCTAGGAATCTACAACTCCTCTAGGACTCTAGGACTGTAAGACTCCTCTAGGGCTCTAGAACTCTAGGACTCCTCTAGGAATCTATGCCTCCTCTAGGACTCTAGGACACCTCTAGGACTCTATGCCTCCTCTAGGACTCTGGGACTCCTCTAGGACTGTAGGACTCTATTCCTTCTCTAGGACTCTATGCCTCCTCAAGGTATGTCGAACTCCTCTAGGACTCCATGCCTCCTCTAGGACGCTAGGCCTCCTCTAGGACTCTATGCCTCCTCTAGGACTCTAGGCCTCCTCTAGGACTCTAGGACTCTATGCCCCCTCTAGGACTCTATGCCCGCTCTAGGACTCTATGACCCCTCTAGGACTCTAGGATTCTATGCCCCCTCTAGGACACTATTCCCCTTCTAGGAATCTAGGAGTCTATGCCAACTGTAGGACTCTAGGACTCCTCTAGGACTCTATGCCTCCTCTAGGACTCTATGCCTCCTCTAGGACTCTATGCCCCCTCTAGGAGTCTATGCCACTTCTAGGACTCTAGGACCCTATGACACCTCTAGGACTCTAGGACTCTGGGCCTCCTCTAGGACTCAAGGCCTCCTCTAGGACTCTCTGCCTCCTCTAGGACTCTAGGCCTCCTCTAGGACTCTAGGCCTCCTCTAGGACTCTAGGACTCTATGCCTCCTCTAGGACTCTAGGACTCTAAGACTCCTCTAGGGCTCTAGGACTCTAGGACTCTTCTTGGACTCAATTCCTACTCTAGGACTCTATGCCTCCTCTAGTACTCTAGGCCTCCTCTAGCACTCTAGGACTGTAGGCCTCCTCAAGGACTCTAGGAATCTACAACTCCTCTAGGACTCTAGGACTCTAAGACTCCTCTAGGGCTCTAGAACTCTAGGACTCCTCTAGGAATCTATGCCTCCTCTAGGACTCTAGGCCTCCTCTAGGACTCTATGCCTCCTCTAGGACTCTAGGCCTCCTCTAGCACTCTAGGACTGTAGGCCTCCTCTAGGACTCTAGGAATCTACAAATCCTCTAGGACTCTAGGAATCTACAACTCCTCTAGGACTCTAGGACTCTAAGACTCCTCTAGGGCTCTAGAACTCTAGGACTCCTCGCCTCCTCTAGGAATCTATGCCTCCCCTAGGACTCTAAGCCTCCTCTAGGACTCTATGCCTCTTCTAGGACTCTAGGCCTCCTCTAGGACTCTAGGACTCTATGCCCTCTCTAGGACTCTATGCCCGCTCTAGGACTCTATGACCCCTCTAGGAGTCTAGGATTCTATGCCCCCTCTAGGAGTCTAGGATTCTATGCCTCCTCTAGTACTCTAGGAGTCTATGCCCCCTGTAGGACTCTCGGACTCCTCTAGGACTCTATGTCTCCTTTAGGACTCTATGCCTCCTCTAGGTGTCTATGCCCCCTCTAGGACTCTACGCCCCCTCTAGGACTCTATGCGCCCTCTAGGACTCTATGCCCCCTCTAGGACTCTATGCCCCTTCAATGTCTCTAGGACCCTATGCCACCTCTGGGACTCTAGGACTCTAGGCCTCCTCTAGGACTCTAGGCCTCCTCTAGGACTCTATGCCTCTTCTAGGACTCTAGGCCTCCACTAGCACTCTAGGACTCTAGGCCTCCTCTAGCACTCTAGGACTCTAGGCCTCCTCTAGGACTCTAGGAATCTACAACTCCTCTAGGACTCTAGGACTCTAAGACTCCTCTAGGGCTCTAGGACTCTAGGACTCCTCTAGGACTCTAGGCCTCCTCTAGGACTCTATGCCTCCGCTAGGACTCTAAGCCTCCTCTAGGACTCTATGGCTCCTCTAGGACTCTATGCCTCCTCTAGGGCTCTATGCCTCCTCTAGGACTCTAGGACTCTATGCCTCCTCTAGGAGTCTAGGAATCTATGCCTCCTCTAGGACTCCAGGCCTCCTCTAGGAATCTAGGCCTCCTCTAGGACTCTAGGTCTCCTCTAGGACTCTATGCCTCCTCTAGGACTCTAGGACTCCTCTAGGACTCTAGGACTCCTCTAGGAATCTAGGGCTTTTTGCCTCCTCTAGGACTCTATGCCTCCTCTAGGACTCTAGGCCTCCTCTAGGACTCTAGACCTCCTCTAGGACTCTAGGCCTCCTCTAGGACTCTAGGACTCCTCTAGGACTCTATGCCTCCTCTAGGACTGTATGCCTCCTCTAGGACTCTATGCCTCCTCTAGGAATCTAGGACTCCTCTAGGACTCTAGGACTCCTCTAGGAATCTAGGACTTCATGCCTATTCTAGGACTGTAGGCCTCCTCTAGGACTCTATGCCTCCTCTAGGACTCTATGCCTCCTCTAGGACTCTATGCCCCCTCTAAGACTCTAGGACTCTATGCCTCCTCTAGGACTCTAGGACTCCACGCCTCCTCCAGGACTCTAGGACTCTACGCCTCCTCCAGGACTCTATGCCTCCGCTAGGAGTCTATGCCTCCCCTAGGACTCTATGCTTCCTCTAGGACTCTAGGCCTCCTCTAGGACTCTATGCCCCTTCTAGGACTCTAGGCCTCCTCTAGGACTCTAGGACTCTATGCCCCCTCTAGGACTCTATGCCTGCTCTAGGACTCTATGACCCCTCTAGGAGTCTAGGATTCTATGCCCCCTCTAGTACTCTAGGAGTCTATGCCCCCTGTAGGACTCTCGGACTCCTCTAGGACTCTATGCCTACTATAGGACTCTATGGCTCTAGGACTCCTCTGGGACTCTAGGACTCTATGCCTCCTCTAGGACTCTAGGACTCCTCTAGGACTCTATGCCTCCTCTAGGAATCTAGGCCTCCTCTAGGACTCTATGCCTCCTCTAGGACTCTGTGCCTCCTCTAGGACTCTGTGCCTCCTCTAGGACTCTAGGACTCTATGCCTCCTCTAGGACTCTAGGACTCTACGCCTCCTCCAGGACTCTCTGCCTCCGCTAGGAGTCTATGCCTGCCCTAGGACTCTATGCCTCCTCTAGGACTCTAGGCCTACTCTAGGACTCTCTGCCTCTTCTAGGACTCTAGGCCTCCTCTAGGACTCTAGGACTCTATGCCCCCTCTAGGACTCTAGGACTCTATGCCCCCTCTGGGACTCTATGCCCGCTCTAGGACTCTATGACCCCTCTTGGAGTCTAGGATTTTATGCCCCCTCTAGTACTCTAGGAGTCTATGCCCCCTGTAGGACTCTCGGACTCCTCTAGGACTCTATGTCTCCTCTAGGACTCTAGGCGTCCTCTAGGAATCTATTCCTCCTCTAGGACTCTATGCCTACGCTAGGACTCTATGCCTCCCGTAGGACTCTATGCCCCCTCTTGGACTCTATGCCTCCTCTAGGACTCTATGCCTCCTCTAGGACTCTATGCCTCCTCTAGGACACTATGCCTCCTCTAGGACTCTAGGACTCTATGCCTCCTCTAGGACTCTATACCACCTCTAGGACTCTATGCCTCCTCTAGGACTCTAGGACTCTATGCCTACTCTAGGACTCTATGCCACCTCTAGGACTCTATTCCTCCTCTAGGACTCTATGCCTCCTCTGGGACTCTATGCCTCCTGTAGTACTCAAGGCCTCCTCTAGGACTCTAGGACTCCTCTAGGACTGTAGGACTCCTGTAGGACTCTAGGACTGAATGCCTCCTCTAGGACTCTATGCCTCCTCTAGGAATCTATGCCTCCTCTAGGACTCTAGGACTCTATGCCTACTCTAGGACTCTATGCCTCCTCTAGGACTCTAGGCCACCTCTAGGACTCTATGCTTCCTCTAGGACTCTATGCTTCCTCTAGGACTCTAGGCCTCCTCTAGGACTCTATGGCTCTAGGACTCCTCTGGGACTCTAGGACTCTATGCCTCCTCTAGGACTCTATGCCTCCTCTAGGACTCTATGCCTCCTCTAGGACTCTTGGAATCCATGCGTCCTCTAGGACTCTAGGACTCTATGCCTCCTCTAGGACTCTATGCCTGCTCTAGGACTCTATGCCTCCTCTAGTACCCTAGGACACCTCTAGGACTCTATGCCTCCTCTAGGACTCTAGGACTCCTCTAGGACTGTAGGACTCTATTCCTCCTCTAGGACTCTAGGACTCTACGCCTCCTCCAGGACTCTATGCCTCCGCTAGGAGTCTATGCCTCCCCTAGGACTCTATGCCTCCTCTAGGACTCTAGGCCTCCTCTAGGACTCTATGCCTCCTCTAGGACTCTAGGCCTCCTCTAGGACTCTAGGACTCTATGCCTTCTCTAGGACTCTTTGCCCCCTCTAGGACTCTATGCCCCTTCTAGGACTCTAGGACCCTATGCCACATCTAGGACTCTAGGACTCTAGGCCTAGTCTAGGACTCTAGGCCTCCTCTAGGACTCTATGCCTCCTCTAGGACTCTAGGCCTCCTCTAGGACTCTAGGCCTCCTCTAGGACTCTAGGCCTCCTCTAGCACTCTAGGACTGTAGGCCTCCTCAAGGACTCTAGGAATCTACAACTCCTCTAGGACTCTAGGACTCTAAGACTCCTCTAGGGCTCTAGAACTGTAGGACTCCTCTAGGACTCTATGCCTCCTCTAGGACTCTATGCCTCCGCTAGGACTCTAAGCCTCCTCTAGGACTCTATGCCTCTTCTAGGACTCTAGGCCTCCTCTAGGAATCTAGGACTCTATGCCCTCTCTAGGACTCTATGCCCGCTCTAGGACTCTATGACCCCTCTAGGAGTCTAGGATTCTATGCCCCCTCTAGTACTCTAGGAGTCTATGCCCCCTGTAGGACTCTCGGACTCCTCTAGGACTCTATGTCTCCTTTAGGACTCTATGCCTCCTCTAGGTGTCTATGCCCCCTCTAGGACTCTACGCCCCCTCTAGGACTCTATGCGCCCTCTAGGACTCTATGCCCCCTCTAGGACTCTATGCCCCTTCTAGGACTCTAGGACACTATGCCACCTCTGGGACTCTAGGACTCTAGGCCTCCTCTAGGACTCTAGGCCTCCTCTAGGACACTAGGCCTCCTCTAGGACTCTATGCCTCCTCTAGGACTCTAGGCCTCCTCTAGCACTCTAGGAATCTACAACTCCTCTAGGACTCTAGGAATCTACAACTCCTCTAGGACTCTAGGACTCTAAGACTCCTCTAGGGCTCTAGGCCTCCTCTAGGACTCTATGCCTCCGCTAGGACTCTAAGCCTCCTCTTGGACTCTATGGCTCCTCTAGGACTCTATGCCTCCTCTAGGGCTCTATGCCTCCTCTAGGACTGTAGGACTCTATGCGTCCTCTAGGAGTCTAGGAATCTATGCCTCCTCTAGGACTCCAGGCCTCCTCTAGGAATCTAGGCCTCCTCTAGGACTCTAGGTCTCCTCTAGGACTCTATGCCTCCTCTAGGACTCTAGGACTCCTCTAGGACTCTAGGACTCCTCTAGGAATCTAGGGCTTTTTGCCTCCTCTAGGACTCTATTCCTCCTCCAGGACTCTAGGCCTCCTCTAGGACTCTAGACCTCCTCTAGGACTCTAGACCTCCTCTAGGACTCTAGGCCTCCTCTAGGACTCTATGCCTCCTCTAGGACTCTATGCCTCCTCTAGGACTCTAGGACTCCTCTAGGACTCTATGCCTCCTCTAGGAGTCTAGGACTCCTCTAGGACTCTAGGACTCCTCTAGGAATCTAGGACTTCATGCCTCCTCTAGGACTCTAGGCCTCCTCTAGGACTCTAGGCCTCCTCTAGGACTCTATGCCTCCTCTAGGACTCTATGCCGCCTCTAAGACTCTAGGACTCTATGCCTCCTCTAGGACTCTAGGACTCTACGCCTCCTCCAGGACTCTATGCCTCCGCTAGGAGTCTATGCCTCCCCTAGGACTCTATGCCTCCTCTAGGACTCTAGGCCTCCTCTAGGACTCTATGCCCCTTCTAGGACTCTAGGCCTCCTCTAGGACTCTAGGACTCTATGCCCCCTCTAGGACTCTATGCCCGCTCTAGGACTCTATGACCCCTCTAGGAGTCTAGGATTCTATGCCCCCTCTAGTACTCTAGGAGTCTATGCCCCCTGTAGGACTCTCGGACTCCTCTAGGACTCTATGCCTACTATAGGACTCTATGCCACCTCTAGGACTCTATGCCTCCTCAAGGACTCTAGGCCTCCTCTAGGACTCTATGGCTCTAGGACTCCTCTGGGACTCTAGGACTCTATGCCTCCTCTAGGACTCTATGCCTCCGCTAGGAGTCTATGCCTCCCCTAGGACTCTATGCCTCCTCTAGGACTCTCTGCCTCCTCTAGGACTCTAGGCCTCCTCTAGGACTCTAGGACTCCTCTAGGACTCTAGGACTCTAGGCCTCCTCTAGGACTCTAGGACTCTAAGACTCCTCTAGGGCTCTAGGACTCTAGGACTCCTCTTGGACTCAATTCCTACTCTAGGACTCTATGCCACTGCTAGGACTCTAAGCCTCCTCTAGGACTCTATGCCTCCTCTAGGACTCTATGCCTCCTCTAGGACTCTATGCCTCCTCTAGGACTGTAGGACTCTATGCCTCCTCTAGGAATCTAGGAATCTATGCCTCCTCTAGGACTCCAGGCCTCCTCTAGGACTCTAGGCCTCCTCTAGGACTCTAGGTCTCCTCTAGGACTCTAGGTCTCCTCTACGACTCTATGGCTCTAGGACTAATCTGGGAATCTAGGACTCTATGACTCCTCTAGGACTCTATGCCTCCTCTAGGACTCTATGCCTCCTCTAGGAATCTAGGACTCCTCTAGGACTCAAGGACTCCTCTAGGAATCTAGTACTTTATGCCTCCTCTAGGACTCTATGCCTCCTCTAGGATTGTATGCCTCCTCTAGGACTCTATGCCTCGTCTAGGACTCTAGGCCTCCTCTAGGAATCTAGGACTCTATGCCCTCTCTAGGACTCTATGCCCGCTCTAGGACTCTATGACCCCTCTAGGAGTCTAGGATTCTATGCCCCCTCTAGTACTCTAGGAGTCTATGCCCCCTGTAGGACTCTCGGACTCCTCTAGGACTCTATGTCTCCTTTAGGACTCTATGCCTTCTCTAGGTGTCTATGCCCCCTCTAGGACTCTACGCCCCCTCTAGGACTCTATGCGCCCTCTAGGACTCTATGCCCCCTCTAGGACTCTATGCCCCTTCTAGGAATCTAGGACCCTATGCCACCTCTGGGACTCTAGGACTCTAGGCCTCCTCTAGGACTCTAGGCCTCCTCTAGGACTCTATGCCTCCTCTAGGACTCTAGGCCTCCTC
This sequence comes from Amazona ochrocephala, assembly GCA_039720435.1. Taxonomy (NCBI): domain Eukaryota; kingdom Metazoa; phylum Chordata; class Aves; order Psittaciformes; family Psittacidae; genus Amazona; species Amazona ochrocephala. The sequence continues at coordinate 761,741 of JBCFXG010000044.1, read as the reverse complement.
TAGGACTCTATGCCTCCTCTAGGACTCTAGGCCTCCTCTAGCACTCTAGGAATCTACAACTCCTCTAGGACTCTAGGACTCTAAGACTCCTCTAGGGCTCTAGGACTCTAGGACTCCTCTAGGACTCTAGGCCTCCTCTAGGACTCTATGCCTCCGCTAGGACTCTAAGCCTCCTCTAGGACTCTATGGCTCCTCTAGGACTCTATGCCTCCTCTAGGACTCTATGGCTCCTCTAGGACTCTATGCCTGCTCTAGGGCTCTATGCCTCCTCTAGGACTGTAGGACTCTATGCCTCCTCTAGGAGTCTAGGAATCTATGCCTCCTCTAGGACTCCAGGCCTCCTCTAGGAATCTAGGCCTCCTCTAGGACTCTAGGTCTCCTCTAGGACTCTATGCCTCCTCTAGGACTCTAGGACTCCTCTAGGACTCTAGGACTCCTCTAGGAATCTAGGGCTTTTTGCCTCCTCTAGGACTCTATGCCTCCTCTAGGACTCTAGGCCTCCTCTTGGACTCTAGACCTCCTCTAGGACTCTATGCCTCCTCTAGGACTCTAGGCCTCCTCTAGGACTCTATGCCTCCTCTAGGACTCTAGGACTCCTCTAGGACTCTAGGACTCCTCTAGGAATCTAGGACTTCATGCCTCCTCTAGGACTCTATGCCTCCTCTAGGACTCTATGCCTCCTCTAGGACTCTATGCCCCCTCTAAGACTCTAGGACTCTATGCCTCCTCTAGGACTCTAGGACTCTACGCCTCCTCCAGGACTCTATGCCTCCGCTAGGAGTCTATGCCTCCCCTAGGACTCTATGCCTCCTCTAGGACTCTAGGCCTCCTCTAGGACTCTATGCCACTTCTAGGACTCTAGGCCTCCTCTAGGACTCTAGGACTCTATGCCCCCTCTAGGACTCTATGCCCGCTCTAGGACTCTATGACCCCTCTAGGAGTCTAGGATTCTATGCCCCCTCTAGTACTCTAGGAGTCTATGCCCCCTGTAGGACTCTCGGACTCCTCTAGGACTCTATGCCTACTATAGGACTCTATGCCACCTCTAGGACTCTATGCCTCCTCAAGGACTCTAGGCCTCCTCTAGGACTCTATGGCTCTAGGACTCCTCTGGGACTCTAGGACTCTATGCCTCCTCTAGGACTCTATGCCTCCGCTAGGAGTCTATGCCTCCCCTAGGACTCTATGCCTCCTCTAGGACTCTCTGCCTCCTCTAGGACTCTAAGGCTCCTCTAGGACTCTATGCCTCCTCTAGGACTCTATGCCTCCTCTAGGACTCTATGCCTCCTCTAGGACTGTAGGACTCTATGCCTCCTCTAGGAATCTAGGAATCTATGCCTCCTCTAGGACTCCAGGCCTCCTCTAGGACTATAGGCCTCCTCTAGGACTCTATGGCTCTAGGACTCCTCTGGGAATCTAGGACTCTATGACTCCTCTAGGACTCTATGCCTCCTCTAGGACTCTATGCCTCCTCTAGGAATCTAGGACTCCTCTAGGACTCAAGGACTCCTCTAGGAATCTAGGACTTTATGCCTCCTCTCGGACTCTATGCCTCCTCTAGGATTGTATGCCTCCTCTAGGACTCTATGCCTCCTCTAGGACTCTAGGAATCCTTGCCTCCTCTAGGACTCTAGGACTCCTCTAGGACTCTAGGACTCCTCTAGGAATCTAGGGCTTTTTGCCTCCTCTAGGACTCTATTCCTCCTCTAGGACTCTAGGCCTCCTCTAGGACTCTAGACCTCCTCTAGGACTCTAGGCCTCCTCTAGGACTCTATGCCTCCTCTAGGACTCTATGCCTCCTCTAGGAGTCTATGCCTCCTCTAGGACTCTATGCCTCCTCTAGGACTCTAGGACTCCTCTAGGACTGTAGGACTCTATTCCTCCTCTAGGACTCTAGGACTCAACGCCTCCTCCAGGACTCTATGCCTCCGCTAGGAGTCTATGCCTCCCCTAGGACTCTATGCCTCCTCTAGGACTCTAGACCTCCTCTAGGACTCTAGGCCTCCTCTAGGACTCTATGCCTCCTCTAGGACTCTATGCCTCCTCTAGGACTCTATGCCTCCTCTAGGACTCTATGCCTCCTCTAGGACTCTTGGACTCTATGCCTCCTCTAGGACTGTAGGACTCTATTCCTCCTCTAGGACTCTAGGACTCTACGCCTCCTCCAGGACTCTATGCCTCCGCTAGGAGTCTATGCCTCCCCTAGGACTCTATGCCTCCTCTAGGACTCTAGGCCTCCTCTAGGACTCTATGCCTCTTCTAGGACTCTAGGCCTCCTCTAGGACTCTAGGACTCTATGCCCTCTCTAGGACTCTTTGCCCCCTCTAGGACTCTATGCCCCTTCTAGGATTCTAGGACCCTATGCCACCTCTAGGACTCTAGGACTCTAGGCCTCCTCTAGGACTCTAGGCCTCCTCTAGGACTCTATGCCTCCTCTAGGACTCTAGGCCTCCTCTAGGACTCTATGCCTCCTCTAGTACTCTAGGCCTCCTCAAGCACTCTAGGACTGTAGGCCTCCTCAAGGACTCTAGGAATCTACAACTCCTCTAGGACTCTAGGACTCTAAGACTCCTCTAGGGCTCTAGAACTCTAGGACTCCTCTAGGACTCTAGGCCTATTGTAGGACTCTATGCCTCCTCTAGGACTCTAGGCCTCCTCTAGCACTCTAGGACTGTAGGCCTCCTCTAGGACTCTAGGAATCTACAAATCCTCTAGGACTCTAGGAATCTACAACTCCTCTAGGACTCTAGGACTCTAAGACTCCTCTAGGGCTCTAGAACTCTAGGACTCCTCTAGGACACTATGCCTCCTCTAGGACTCTATGCCTCCCCTAGGACTCTAAGCCTCCTCTAGGACTCTATTCCTCTTCTAGGACTCTAGGCCTCCTCTAGGACTCTAGGACTCTATGCCCTCTCTAGGACTCTATGCCCGCTCTAGGACTCTATGACACCTCTAGGAGTCTAGGATTCTATGCCCCCTCTAGTACTCTAGGAGTCTATGCCCCCTGTAGGACTCTCGGACTCCTCTAGGACTCTATGTCTCCTTTAGGACTCTATGCCTCCTGTAGGTGTCTATGCCCCCTCTAGGACTCTACGCCCCCTCTAGGACTCTACGCCCCCTCTAGGACTCTATGCGCCCTCTAGGACTCTATGTCCCCTCTAGGACTCTATGCCCCTTCTAGGACTCTAGGACCCTATGCCACCTCTAGGACTCCATGCCTCCTCTAGGACTCTATGCCTCCTCTAGGACTCTAGGAATCTATGCCTCCTCTAGGACTCTAGGACTCTATGCCTCCTCTAGGACTCTAGGCCTCCTCTAGGACTCTAGTCCTCCTCTAGGACTCTAGGCCTCCTCTAGATCTCTAGGCCTCCTCTAGGACACTATGCCTCCTCTAGGACTCTATGCCTCCTCTAGGACTCTGCCTCCTCTAGGACTCTAGGATTCTATACCTCCTCTAGGACTGTACTCCTCCTCTAGGACTCTGGGATTAAATGCACCCTCTAGGACTCTATGCCTCCACTAGGACTCTATGCCTCCCCTAGGACCCTATGCCTCCTCTTGGACTCTATGCCTCCTCTAGGACTCTAGGACTCTATGCCCCCAGTCGGACTCTAGGGCTCTACGCCTCCTCTAGGACTCTAGGACTCCTCTTGGACTCTATGCCTCCTCTAGGACTCTATGCCTCCTCTAGGACTCTATGCCCACTCTAGTACTCTATGCCCCTTCGAGGACTCTAGGACTCTAGGCTTCCTCTAGGACTCCAGGACTCTATGACCCCTCTAGGACTCTAGGACACTATGCCCCCTGTAGGACTCTATGCCCCCTCTAGGATTCTAGGACTCTATGCAACCTGTAGGACTCTCGGACTCTATGCGTCCTCTAGGACTCTAGGACTCCTCTAGGACTCAAAGCCTCCTCTAGGACTCCATGCCTCCTCTAGGACTCTATGCCCCCTCTAGGACTCTATGCCCCCTCTAGCACTCCATGCACCCTCTAGGACTCCATGCCCCCTCTAGGACTCTATGCCCCTTCTAGGACTCTAGGACCATATGCCACCTCTAGGACTCTAGGACTCTATGCCTCCTCTAGGACTCTAGGACTCTAGGCCTCCTCTAGGACTCTAGGCCTCCTCTAGGACTCTAGGCCTCCTCTAGGACTCTAGGACTCTATGCCCCCTCTAGGACTCTATGCCCGCTCTAGGACTCTATGACCCCTCTAGGACTCTAGCATTCTATGCCCCCTCTAGGACACTATGCCTCTTCTAGGAATCTAGGAGTCTATGCCAACTGTAGGACTCTAGGACTCCTCTAGGACTCTATGCCTCCTCTAGGACTCTATGCCTCCTCTAGGACTCTATGCCCCCTCTAGGACCCTATGCTTCCTCTAGGACTCTATGCCTCCTCTAGGACTCTATGCCCCCTCTAGGACTCTATGCCCCTTCTAGGACTCTAGGACCCTATGACACCTCTTGGACTCTAGGACTCTAGGCCTCCTCTAGGACTCAAGGCCTCCTCTAGGACTCTCTGCCTCCTCTAGGCCTCTAGGCCTCCTCTAGGACTCTAGGCCTCCTCTAGGACTCTAGGACTCTAGGCCTCCTCTAGGACTCTATGCCTCCTCTAGGACTCTATGCCTCCTCTAGGACTCTATGCCTCCTCTAGGACTCTATGCCTCCTCTAGGACTCTATGCCTCCTCTAGGACTCTAGGACTCCTCTAGGACTCTAGGACTCCTCTAGGAATCTAGGACTTCATGCCTCCTCTAGGACTGTAGGCCTCCTCTAGGACTCTATGCCTCCTCTAGGACTCTATGCCTCCTCTAGGACTCTATGCCCCCTCTAAGACTCTAGGACTCTATGCCTCCTCTAGGACTCTAGGACTCTAAGCCTCCTCCAGGACTCTATGCCTCCGCTAGGAGTCTATGCCTCCCCTAGGACTCTATGCCTCCTCTAGGACTCTAGGCCTCTTCTAGGACTCTATGCGACTTCTAGGACTCTAGGCCTCCTCTAGGACTCTAGGACTCTATGCCCCCTCTAGGACTCTATGCATCCTCTAGGACTCTATGACCCCTCTAGGAGTCTAGGATTCTATGCCCCCTCTAGTACTCTAGGAGTCTATGCCCCCTGTAGGACTCTCGGACTCCTCTAGGACTCTATGCCTACTATAGGACTCTATGCCACCTCTAGGACTCTATGCCTCCTCAAGGACTCTAGGCCTCCTCTAGGACTCTATGGCTCTAGGACTCCTCTGGGACTCTAGGACTCTATGCCTCCTCTAGGACTCTATGCCTCCCGTAGGACTCTATGCCTCCCCTAGGACTCTATGCCTCCTCTAGGACTCTCTGCCTCCTCTAGGACTCTAGGCGTCCTCTAGGACTCTATGCCTCCTCTAGGACTCTATGCCACCTCTAGGACTGTAGGACTCTATGCCTCCTCTAGGAATCTAGGAATCTATGCCTCCTCTAGGACTCCAGGCCTCCTCTGGGACTCTAGGCCTCCTCTAGGACTCTAGGCCTCCTCTAGGACTCTATGGCTCTAGGACTCCTCTGGGACTCTAGGACTCTATGCCTCCTCTAGGACTCCATGCCTCCTCTAGGACTCTATGCCTCCTCTAGGACTCTAGGAATCCATGCCTCCTCTTGGACTCTAGGACTCTAAGACTCCTCTAGGGCTCTAGGACTCTAGGACTCCTCTTGGACTCAATTCCTACTCTAGGACTCTATGCCACTGCTAGGACTCTAAGCCTCCTCTAGGACTCTATGCCTCCTCTAGGACTCTATGCCTCCTCTAGGACTCTATGCCACCTCTAGGACTGTAGGACTCTATGCCTCCTCTAGGAATCTAGGAATCTATGCCTCCTCTAGGACTCCAGGCCTCCTCTGGGACTCTAGGCCTCCTCTAGGACTCTAGGCCTCCTCTAGGACTCTATGGCTCTAGGACTCCTCTGGGACTCTAGGACTCTATGCCTCCTCTAGGACTCCATGCCTCCTCTAGGACTCTATGCCTCCTCTAGGACTCTATGCCTCCTCTAGGACTCTAGGAATCCATGCCTCCTCTAGGACTCTAGGACTCTAGTACTCCTTTAGGACTCTATGCCTCCTCTACGACTCTATGCCTGCTCTTGGACTCTAGGCCTCCTCTAGTACCCTAGGACACCTCTAGGACTCTATGCCTCCTCTAGGACTCTAGGACTCCTCTAGGACTGTAGGACTCTATTCCTCCTCTAGGACTCTAGGACTCTACGCCTCCTCCAGGACTTTATGCCTCCGCTAGGAGTCTATGCCTCCTCTAGGACTCTATGCCTCCTCTAGGACTCTAGGCCTCCTCTAGGACTCTATGCCTCTTCTAGGCCTCTAGGCCTCCTCTAGGACTCTAGGACTCTATGCCCTCTCTAGGACTCTTTGCCCCCTCTAGGACTCTATGCCCCTTCTAGGACTCTAGGACCCTATGCCACCTCTACGACTCTAGGACTCTAGGCCTCCTCTAGGACTCTAGGCCTCCTCTAGGACTCTATGCCTCCTCTAGGACTCTAGGCCTCCTCTAGCACTCTAGGACTGTAGGCCTCCTCAAGGACTCTAGGAATCTACAACTCCTCTAGGACTCTAGGACTCTAAGACTCCTCTAGGGCTCTAGAACTCTAGGACTCCTCTAGGAATCTATGCCTCCTCTAGGACTCTAGGCCTCCTCTAGGACTCTATGCCTCCCCTAGGACTCTATGCCTCCTCTAGGACTCTATGCCTCTTCTAGGACTCTAGGCCTCCTCTAGGACTCTAGGACTCTATGCCCTCTCTAGGACTCTATGCCCGCTCTAGGACTCTATGACACCTCTAGGAGTCTAGGATTCTATGCCCCCTCTAGTACTCTAGGAGTCTATGCCCCCTGTAGGACTCTCGGACTCCTCTAGGACTCTATGTCTCCTTTAGGACTCTATGCCTCCTGTAGGTGTCTATGCCCCCTCTAGGACTCTACGCCCCCTCTAGGACTCTACGCCCCCTCTAGGACTCTATGCGCCCTCTAGGACTCTATGTCCCCTCTAGGACTCTATGCCCCTTCTAGGACTCTAGGACCCTATGCCACCTCTAGGACTCCATGCCTCCTCTAGGACTCTATGCCTCCTCTAGGACTCTAGGAATCTATGCCTCCTCTAGGACTCTAGGACTCTATGCCTCCTCTAGGACTCTAGGTCTCCTCTAGGACTCTAGTCCTCCTCTAGGACTCTAGGCCTCCTCTAGATCTCTAGGCCTCCTCTAGGACACTATGCCTCCTCTAGGACTCTAGGCCTCCTCTAGGACTCTGCCTCCTCTAGGACTCTAGGATTCTATACCTCCTCTAGGACTGTACTCCTCCTCTAGGACTCTGGGATTAAATGCACCCTCTAGGACTCTATGCCTCCACTAGGACTCTATGCCTCCCCTAGGACCCTATGCCTCCTCTTGGACTCTATGCCTCCTCTAGGACTCTAGGACTCTATGCCCCCAGTAGGACTCTAGGGCTCTACGCCTCCTCTAGGACTCTAGGACTCCTCTTGGACTCTATGCCTCCTCTAGGACTCTATGCCTCCTCTAGGACTCTATGCCCACTCTAGTACTCTATGCCCCTTCGAGGACTCTAGGACTCTAGGCCTCCTCTAGGACTCCAGGACTCTATGACCCCTCTAGGACTCTAGGACACTATGCCCCCTGTAGGACTCTATGCCCCCTCTAGGATTCTAGGACTCTATGCAACCTGTAGGACTCTCGGACTCTATGCGTCCTCTAGGACTCTAGGACTCCTCTAGGACTCAAAGCCTCCTCTAGGACTCCATGCCTCCTCTAGGACTCTATGCCCCCTCTAGGACTCTATGCCCCCTCTAGCACTCTATGCACCCTCTAGGACTCCATGCCCCCTCTAGGACTCTATGCCCCTTCTAGGACTCTAGGACCATATGCCACCTCTAGGACTCTAGGACTCTATGCCTCCTCTAGGACTCTAGGCCTCCTCTAGAACTCTAGGCCTCCTTTAGGACTCTAGGACTCTAGGCCTCCTCTAGGACTCAAGGAATCTACAACTCCTCTAGGACTCCATGCCCCCTCTAGGACTCTATGCCTCCTCTAGGAATCTAGGACCATATGTGAGCTCTAGGACTCTAGGTCTCTAGGCCTCCTCTAGGACTCTATGCCTCCTATAGGACTCTAGGCCTCCTCTAGGACTCTATGATTCCTCCAGGACTCTAGGACTCTATGCCCCCTCTAGGACTCTATGCCCCCTCTAGGACTCTAGGGCTCTATGCCTCCTGTAGTACTCTATGCCACCTGTAGTACTCTATGCCTCCTCTAGGACTCTATGCCACCTCTAGGACTCTAGGACTCCTCTAGGACTCTGGGCCTCCTCTAGGACTCTATGCCTCCTCTAGGACTCTATGCCCCCTCTAGGACTCTATGCCCCCTCTAGGACTCTATGCCCCCTCTAGGACTCTATGCCCCCTCTAGGACTCTATGCATCCTTTAGGACTCTATGCCCCCTCTAGGACTCTATGCCACTTCTAGGACTCTTGGGCTCTATGCCTCCTCTAGTACTCTAGAACTCTATGCCTCCTCTAGGAGTCTAGGCCTCCTCTAGGACTCTGTGCCTCCTCAAGAACTCTGTGCCTCCTCAAGGATTCTATGCCACCACTAGGACTCTAGGACTCCTCTAGGACTCCTCTAGGACTCTGGGCCTCCTCTAGGACTCTAGGACTCCTCTAGGACTCTATGCCCCCTCTAGGACTCTATACCCCCTCTAGGACTCTATGCCCCCTCTAGGACTCTAGGACTCCTTTAGGACTCTATGCCCCCTCTAGGACTCTATGCCACTTCTAGGACTCTTGGACTCTATGCCTCCTCTAGTACTCTAGGACTCTATGCCTCCTCTAGGAGTCTAGGCCTATTCTAGGACTCTATGCCTCCTCAAGGACTCTAGGACTTCTCTAGGACTCTAGGCCTCCTCTAGGACTCTGGGCCTCCTCTAGGACTCTAGGCCACCTCTAGGACTCTAGGCCTCCTCTAGGACTCTAGGCCTCCTCTAGGACTCTAGGACTCTATGCCCCCTCTAGGACTCTATGCCCGCTCTAGGACTATATGACCCCTCTAGGACTCTAGGATTCTATGCCCCCTCTAGGACACAATGCCTCTTCTAGGAATCTAGGAGTCTATGCCAACTGTAGGACTCTAGGACTCCTCTAGGACTCTATGCCTCCTCTAGGACTCTATGCCTCCTCTAGGACTCTATGCCCCCTCTAGGACTCTATGCCTCCTCTAGGACTCTATGCCTCCTCTAGGACTCTATGCCCCCTCTAGGACTCTATGCCCCTTCTAGGACTCTAGGACCCTATGACACCTCTAGGACTCTAGGACTCTAGGCCTCCTCTAGGACTCAAGGCCTCCTCTAGGACTCTCTGCCTCCTCTAGGCCTCTAGGCCTCCTCTAGGACTCTAGGCCTCCTCTAGGACTCTAGGACTCTAGGCCTCCTCTAGGACTCTAGGACTCTAAGACTCCTCTAGGGCTCTAGGACTCTAGGACTCCTCTTGGACTCAATTCCTACTCTAGGACTCTATGCCACTGCTAGGACTCTAAGCCTCCTCTAGGACTCTATGCCTCCTCTAGGACTCTATGCCTCCTCTAGGAATCTAGGACTCCTCTAGGACTCAAGGACTCCTCTAGGAATCTAGGACTTTATGCCTCCTCTAGGACTCTATGCCTCCTCTAGGATTGTATGCCTCCTCTAGGACTCTAAGACTCCTCTAGGGCTCTAGGACTCTAGGACTCCTCTAGGACTCTAGGCCTCCTCTAGGACTCTATGCCTCCGCTAGGACTCTAAGCCTCCTCTAGGACTCTATGGCTCCTCTAGGACTCTATGCCTCCTCTAGGGCTCTATGCCTCCTCTAGGACTGTAGGACTCTATGCCTCCTCTAGGAGTCTAGGAATCTATGCCTCCTCTAGGACTCCAGGCCTCCTCTAGGAATCTAGGCCTCCTCTAGGACTCTAGGTCTCCTCTAGGACTCTATGCCACCTCTAGGACTCTATGACTCCTCAAGGACTCTAGGCCTCCTCTAGGACTCTATGGCTCTAGGACTCCTCTGGGACTCTAGGACTCTATGCCTCCTCTAGGACTCTATGCCTCCCGTAGGACTCTATGCCTCCCCTAGGACTCTATGCCTCCTCTAGGACTCTCTGCCTCCTCTAGGACTCTAGGCCTCCTCTAGGACTCTAGGCCTCCTCTAGGACTCTAGGGCTCTATGCCTCCTCTAGGACTCTAGGACTCTAAGACTCCTCTAGGGCTCTAGGACTCTAGGACTCCTCTTGGACTGAATTCCTACTCTAGGACTCTATGCCACTGCTAGGACTCTAAGCCTCCTCTAGGACTCTATGACTCCTCTAGGACTCTATGCCTCCTCTAGGACTCTATGCCTCCTCTAGGACTCTAGGACTCTATGCCTCCTCTAGGAATCTAGGAATCTATGCCTCCTCTAGGACTCCAGGCCTCCTCTAGGACTCTAGGCCTCCTCTAGGACTCTATGGCACTAGGACACCTCTGGGACTCTAGGACTCTATGCCTCCTCTAGGACTCCATGCCTCCTCTAGGACTCTATGCCTCCTCTAGGACTCTAGGAATCTATGCCTCCTCTAGGACTCTAGGACTCTATGCCTCCTCTAGGACTCTAGGACTCTATGCCCTCTCTAGGACTCCATGCCCGCTCTAGGGCTCTATGACACCTCTAGGAGTATAGGATTCTATGCCCCCTCTAGTACTCTAGGAGTCTATGCCCCCTGTAGGACTCTCTGACTCCTCTAGGACTCTATGTCTCCTTTAGGACTCTATGCCTCCTGTAGGTGTCTATGCCCCCTCTAGGACTCTACGCCCCCTCTAGGGCTCTATGCGCCCTCTAGGACTCTATGCCCCTTCTAGGACTCTATGCCCCTTCTAGGACTCTAGGACCCTATGCCACCTCTAGGACTCCATGCCTCCTCTAGGACTCTATGCCTCCTCTAGGACTCTAGGAATCTATGCCTCCTCTAGGACTCTAGGACTCTACGCCTCCTCTAGGACTCTATGCCTCCTCTAGGACTCTAGTCCTCCTCTAGGACTCTAGGCCTCCTCTAGGACACTATGCCTGCTCTAGGACTCTATGCCTCCTCTAGGACTCTGCCTCCTCTAGGACTCTAGGACTCTATACCTCCTCTAGGACTGTACTCCTCCTCTAGGACTCTGGGATTAAATGCACCCTCTAGGACTCTATGCCTCCACTAGGACTCTATGCCTCCCCTAGGACCCTATGCCTCCTCTTGGACTCTATGCCTCCTCTAGGACTCTAGGACTCTATGCCCCCAGTAGGACTCTAGGGCTCTACGCCTCCTCTAGGACTCTAGGACTCCTCTTGGACTCTATGCCTCCTCTAGGACTCTGTGTCTCCTCTAGGACTCTATGCCCCCTCTAGTACTCTATGCCCCTTCGAGGACTCTAGGACTCTAGGCCTCCTCTAGGACTCCAGGACTCTATAACCCCTCTAGGACTCTAGGACACTATGCCCCCTGTAGGACTCTATGCCCCCTCTAGGATTCTAGGACTCTATGCAACCTGTAGGACTCTCGGACTCTATGCGTCCTCTAGGACTCTAGGACTCCTCTAGGACTCAAAGCCTCCTCTAGGACTCCATGCCTCCTCTAGGACTCTATGCCCCCTCTAGGACTCTATGCCCCCTCTAGCACTCTATGCACCCTCTAGGACTCCATGCCCCCTCTAGGACTCTATGCCCCTTCTAGGACTCTAGGACCATATGCCTCCTCTAGGACTCTAGGCCTCCTCTAGAACTCTAGGCCTCCTTTAGGACTCTAGGACTCTAGGCCTCCTCTAGGACTCAAGGAATCTACAACTCCTCTAGGACTCCATGCCCCCTCTAGGACTCTATGCCTCCTCTAGGAATCTAGGACCATATGTGAGCTCTAGGACTCTAGGACTCTAGGCCTCCTCTAGGACTCTATGCCTCCTATAGGACTCTAGGCCTCCTCTAGGACTCTATGATTCCTCCAGGACTCTAGGACTCTATGCCCCCTCTAGGACTCTATGCCCCCTCTAGGACTCTAGGGCTCTATGCCTCCTGTAGTACTCTATGCCACCTGTAGTACTCTATGCCTCCTCTAGGACTCTATGCCACCTCTAGGACTCTAGGACTCCTCTAGGACTCTGGGCCTCCTCTAGGACTCTATGCCTCCTCTAGGACTCTATGCCCCCTCAAGGACTCTATGCCCCCTCTAGGACTCTATGCCCCCTCTAGGACTCTATGCATCCTTTAGGACTCTATGCCCCCTCTAGGACTCTATGCCACTTCTAGGACTCTTGGACTCTATGCCTCCTCTAGTACTCTAGAACTCTATGCCTCCTCTAGGAGTCTAGGCTTCCTCTAGGACTCTGTGCCTCCTCAAGATCTCTGTGCCTCCTCAAGGATTCTATGCCACCTCTAGGACTCTAGGACTCCTCTAGGACTCTGGGCCTCCTCCAGGACTCTATGCCTCCTCTAGGACTCTATGCCCCCTCTAGGACTCTATACCCCCTCTAGGACTCTATGCCCCCTCTAGGACTCTAGGACTCCTTTAGGACTCTATGCCCCCTCTAGGACTCTATGCCACTTCTAGGACTCTTGGACTCTATGCCTCCTCTAGTACTCTAGGACTCTATGCCTCCTCTAGGAGTCTAGGCCTCCTCTAGGACTCTATGCCTCCTCAAGGACTCTAGGACTTCTCTAGGACTCTAGGCTTCCTCTAGGACTCTGGGCCTCCTCTAGGACTCTAGGCCTCCTCTAGGACTCTAGGCCTCCTCTAGGACTCTAGGCCTCCTCTAGGACTCTAGGACTCTATGCCCCCTCTAGGACTCTATGCCCGCTCTAGGACTATATGACCCCTCTAGGACTCTAGGATTCTATGCCCCCTCTAGGACACTATTCCCCTTCTAGGAATCTAGGAGTCTATGCCAACTGTAGGACTCTAGGACTCCTCTAGGACTCTATGCCTCCTCTAGGACTCTATGCCTCCTCTAGGACTCTATGCCCCCTCTAGGACTCTATGCCCCTTCTAGGACTCTAGGACCCTATGACACCTCTAGGACTCTAGGACTCTAGGCCTCCTCTAGGACTCAAGGCCTCCTCTAGGACTCTCTGCCTCCTCTAGGACTCTAGGCCTCCTCTAGGACTCTAGGCCTCCTCTAGGACTCTAGGACTCTAGGCCTCCTCTAGGACTCTAGGACTCTAAGACTCCTCTAGGGCTCTAGGACTCTAGGACTCCTCTTGGACTCAATTCCTACTCTAGGACTCTATGCCACTGCTAGGACTCTAAGCCTCCTCTAGGACTCTATGCCTCCTCTAGGACTCTATGCCTCCTCTAGGACTCTATGCCTCCTCTAGGAATCTAGGACTCCTCTAGGACTCAAGGACTCCTCTAGGAATCTAGGACTTTATGCCTCCTCTAGGACTCTATGCCTCCTCTAGGACTGTATGCCTCCTCTAGGACTCTATGCCTCGTCTAGGACTCTAGGCCTCCTCTAGGACTCTAGGCCTCCTCTAGGACTCTCTACCTGCTCTAGGACTCTATGCCTCCTCTAGGACTCTATGCCTCCTCTAGGAATCTATGCCTCCTCTAGGACTCTAGGACTCTATGCCTACTCTAGGACTCTATGCCTCCTCTAGGACTCTAGGACTCTATGCATCCTCTAGGACTCTATGCCTCCTCGAGGAGTCTATGCCTCCGCTAGGACTCTATGCCTCCTCTAGGACTCTATGCCTCCTCTAGGACTCTAGGACTCTATCCTTCCTCCAGGTCTCTATGCCTCCTCTAGGACTCTATGCCTCCTCTAGGATTCTATGCCTCCTCTAGGACTCTATGCCTCCTCTAGGACTCTGTGTCTCCTCTAGGACTCTAGGCCTCCTCTAGTGCTCTATTCCTCCTCTAGGAGTCTATGCCTACGCTAGGACTCTATGCCTCCCGTTGGACTCTATGCCCCCTCTTGGACTCTATGATTCCTCTAGGACTTTATGCATCCTCTAGGACTCTATGCCTCCTCTAGGACTCTCTGCCTCCTCTAGGAATCTATGCCTCCTCTAGGACTCTAGGACTCTATGCCTACTCTAGGACTCTATGCCACCTCTAGGACTCTATGCCTCCTCAAGGACTCTAGGCCTCCTCTAGGACTCTATGGCTCTAGGACTCCTCTGGGACTCTAGGACTCTATGCCTCCTCTAGGACTCTAGGGCTCCTCTAGGACTCTATGCCTCCTCTAGGAATCTAGGCCTCCTCTAGGACTTTATGCCTCCTCTAGGACTCTGTGCCTCCTCTAGGACTCTATGCCTCCTCTAGGACTCTAGGACTCTATGCTTCCTCTAGGACTCTAGGACTCTACGCCTCCTCCAGGACTCTCTGCCTCCGCTAGGAGTCTATGCCTGCCCTAGGACTCTATGCCTCCTCTAGGACTCTAGGCCTCCTCTAGGACTCTCTGCCTCTTCTAGGACTCTAGGCCTCCTCTAGGACTCTAGGACTCTATGCCCCCTCTAGGACTCTAGGACTCTATGCCTCCTCTAGGACTCTATGCCTCCTCTAGGACTCTATGCCTCCTCTAGGACTCTAGGACTCTATGCCTCCTCTAGGACTCTATACCACCTCTAGGACTCTATGCCTCCTCTAGGACTCTAGGACTCTATGCCTACTCTAGGACTCTATGCCACCTCTAGGACTCTATTCCTCCTCTAGGACTCTATGCCTCTTCTAGGACTCTAGGCCTCCTCTAGTACTCTAGGACTCTATGCCCTCTCTAGGACTCTATGCCCGCTCTAGGACTCTATGACCCCTCTAGGAGTCTAGGATTCTATGCCCCCTCTAGTACTCTAGGAGTCTATGCCCCCTCTAGGACTCTCGGACTCCTCTAGGACTCTATGTCTCCTTTAGGACTCTATGCCTCCTCTAGGACTCTATGCCTCCCGTAGGACTCTAAGCCTCCTCTAGGACTCTATGCCTCTTCTAGGACTCTAGGCCTCCTCTAGGACTCTAGGACTCTATGCCCTCTCTAGGACTCTATGCCCGCTCTAGGACTCTATGACCCCTCTAGGAGTCTAGGATTCTATGCCCCCTCTAGTACTCTAGGAGTCTATGCCCCCTGTAGGACTCTCGGACTCCTCTAGGACTCTATGTCTCCTTTAGGACTCTATGCCTCCTCTAGGTGTCTATGCACCCTCTAGGACTCTACGCCCCCTCTAGGACTCTATGCGCCCTCTAGGACTCTATGCCCCTTCTAGGACTCTATGCCCCTTCTAGGACTCTAGGACCCTATGCCACCTCTGGGACTATAGGACTCTAGGCCTCCTCTAGGACTCTAGGCCTCCTCTAGGACTCTAGGCCTCCTCTAGGACTCTATGCCTCCTCTAGGACTCTATGCCTCCGCTAGGACTCTAAGCCTCCTCTTGGACTCTATGGCTCCTCTAGGACTCTATGCCTCCTCTAGGGCTCTATGCCTCCTCTAGGACTCTAGGACTCTATGCGTGCTCTAGGAGTCTAGGAATCTATGCCTCCTCTAGGACTCCAGGCCTCCTCTAGGAATCTAGGCCTCCTCTAGGACTCTAGGTCTCCTCTAGGACTCTATGCCTCCTCTAGGACTCTAGGACTCCTCTAGGACTCTAGACCTCCTCTAGGACTCTAGGCCTCCTCTAGGACTCTATGCCTCCTCTAGGACTCTATGCCTCCTCTAGGACTCTATGCCTCCTCTAGGACTCTAGGACTCCTCTAGGACTCTAGGACTCCTCTAGTACTCTAGGACTCCTCTAGGACTCTAGGACTCCTCTAGGAATCTAGGACTTCATGCCTCCTCTAGGACTCTAGGCCTCCTCTAGGACTCTATGCCTCCTCTAGGACTCTATGCCTCCTCTAGGACTCTATGCCTCCTCTAGGACTCTAGGACTCTACGCCTACTCTAGGACTCTATGCCTCCGCTAGGACTCTATGCCTCCCCTAGGACTCTATGCCTCCTCTAGGACTCTAGGCCTCCTCTAGGACTCTATGCCACGTCTAGGACTCTAGGCCTCCTCTAGGACTCTAGGACTCTATGCCCCCTCTAGGACTCTATGCCCGCTCTAGGACTCTATGACCCCTCTAGGAGTCTAGGATTCTATGCCCCCTCTAGTACTCTAGGAGCCTATGCCCCCTGTAGGACTCTCGGACTCCTCTAGGACTCTATGCCTACTATAGGACTCTATGCCACCTCTAGGACTCTATGCCTCCTCAAGGACTCTAGGCCTCCTCTAGGACTCTATGGCTCTAGGACTCCTCTGGGACTCTAGGACTCTATGCCTCCTCTAGGACTCTATGCCTCCGCTAGGAGTCTATGCCTCCCCTAGGACTCTATGCCTCCTCTAGGACTCTCTGCCTCCTCTAGGACTCTAGGCCTCCTCTAGGAGTCTAGGCCTCCTCTAGTACTCTATGCCTCCTCTAGGACTGTAGGACTCTATGCCTCCTCTAGGAATCTAGGAATCTATGCCTCCTCTAGGACTCCAGGCCTCCTCTAGGACTCTACGCCTCCTCTAGGACTCTTGGTCTCCTCTAGGACTCTATGGCTCTAGGACTCCTCTGGGAATCTAGGACTCTATGCATCCTCTAGGACTCTATGCCTCCTCTAGGACTCTATGCCTCCTCTAGGAATCTAGGACTCCTCTAGGACTCAAGGACTCCTCTAGGAATCTAGGACTTTATGCCTCCTCTAGGACTCTATGCCTCCTCTAGGATTGTATGCCTCCTCTAGGACTCTATGCCTCGTCTAGGACTCTAGGCCTCCTCTAGGACTCTAGGTCTCCTCTAGGACTCTCTGCCTCCTCTAGGACTCTAGGCCTCCTCTAGGACTCTATGCCTCCTCTAGGAATCTATGCCTCCTCTAGGACTCTAGGACTCTATGCCTACTCTAGGACTCTATGCCTCCTCTAGGACTCTAGGACTCTATCCTTCCTCCAGGTCTCTATGCCTCCTCTAGGACTCTATGCCTCCTCTAGGACTCTATGCCTCCTCTAGGACTCTAGGCCTCCTCTAGGACTCTAGGCCTCCTCTAGGACTCTGTGTCTCCTCTAGGACTCTAGGCCTCCTCTAGGACTCTATTCCTCCTCTAGGACTCTATGCCTCCTCTAGGACTCTATGCCTCCTCTAGGACTCTATGCCTCCTCTAGGACTCTCTGCCTCCTCTAGGAATCTATGCCTCCTCTAGGAATCTAGAACTCTAGAACTCTATGCCTACTATAGGACTCTATGCCACCTCTAGGACTCTATGACTCCTCAAGGACTCTAGGCCTCCTCTAGGACTCTATGGTTCTAGGACTCCTCTGGGACTCTAGGACTCTATGCCTCCTCTAGGACTCTATGCCTCCTCTAGGACTCTATGCCTCCTCTAGGACTCTATGCCTCCTCTATTAATCTAGGCCTCCTCTAGGACTCTATGCCTCCTCTAGGACTCTATGCCTCCTCTAGGACTCTATGCCTCCTCTAGGACTCTAGGACTCTATGCCTCCTCTAGGACTCTAGGACTCTACGCCTCCTCCAGGACTCTATGCCTCCTCTAGGAGTCTATGCCTACCCTAGGACTCTATGCCTCCTCTAGGACTCTAGGCCTCCTCTAGGACTCTATGGCTCTAGGACTCCTCTGGGACTCTAGGACTCTATGCCTCCTCTAGGACTCCATGCCTCCTCTAGGACTCTATGCCTCCTCTAGGACTCTAGGAATCCATGCCTCCTCTAGGACTCTAGGACTCCTCTAGGACTCCAGGACTCCTCTTGGAATCTAGGGCTTTTTGCCTCCTCTAGGACTCTATTCCTCCTCTAGGACTCTAGGCCTCCTCTAGGACTCTAGACCTCCTCTAGGACTCTAAGCCTAATCTAGGACTCTAGGCCTCCTCTAGGACTCTATTCCTCTTCTAGGACTCTAGGCCTCCTCTAGGACTCTAGGACTCTATGCCCTCTCTAGGACTCTTTGCCCCCTCTAGGACTCTATGCCCCTTCTAGGATTCTAGGACCCTATGCCACATCTAGGACTCTAGGAATCTAGGCCTCCTCTAGGACTCTAGGCCTCCTCTAGGTCTCTATGCCTCCTCTAGGACTCTAGGCCTCCTCTAGGATTCTATGCCTCCTCTAGGACTCTAGGCCTCCTCTAGCACTCTAGGACTGTAGGCCTCCTCAAGGACTCTAGGAATCTACAACTCCTCTAGGACTCTAGGACTGTAAGACTCCTCTAGGGCTCTAGAACTCTAGGACTCCTCTAGGAATCTATGCCTCCTCTAGGACTCTAGGACACCTCTAGGACTCTATGCCTCCTCTAGGACTCTGGGACTCCTCTAGGACTGTAGGACTCTATTCCTTCTCTAGGACTCTATGCCTCCTCTAGGACTCTGGGACTCCTCTAGGACTGTAGGACTCTATTCCTTCTCTAGGACTCTATGCCTCCTCAAGGTATGTCGAACTCCTCTAGGACTCCATGCCTCCTCTAGGACGCTAGGCCTCCTCTAGGACTCTATGCCTCCTCTAGGACTCTAGGCCTCCTCTAGGACTCTAGGACTCTATGCCCCCTCTAGGACTCTATGCCCGCTCTAGGACTCTATGACCCCTCTAGGACTCTAGGATTCTATGCCCCCTCTAGGACACTATTCCCCTTCTAGGAATCTAGGAGTCTATGCCAACTGTAGGACTCTAGGACTCCTCTAGGACTCTATGCCTCCTCTAGGACTCTATGCCTCCTCTAGGACTCTATGCCCCCTCTAGGAGTCTATGCCACTTCTAGGACTCTAGGACCCTATGACACCTCTAGGACTCTAGGACTCTGGGCCTCCTCTAGGACTCAAGGCCTCCTCTAGGACTCTCTGCCTCCTCTAGGACTCTAGGCCTCCTCTAGGACTCTAGGCCTCCTCTAGGACTCTAGGACTCTATGCCTCCTCTAGGACTCTAGGACTCTAAGACTCCTCTAGGGCTCTAGGACTCTAGGACTCTTCTTGGACTCAATTCCTACTCTAGGACTCTATGCCTCCTCTAGTACTCTAGGCCTCCTCTAGCACTCTAGGACTGTAGGCCTCCTCAAGGACTCTAGGAATCTACAACTCCTCTAGGACTCTAGGACTCTAAGACTCCTCTAGGGCTCTAGAACTCTAGGACTCCTCTAGGAATCTATGCCTCCTCTAGGACTCTAGGCCTCCTCTAGGACTCTATGCCTCCTCTAGGACTCTAGGCCTCCTCTAGCACTCTAGGACTGTAGGCCTCCTCTAGGACTCTAGGAATCTACAAATCCTCTAGGACTCTAGGAATCTACAACTCCTCTAGGACTCTAGGACTCTAAGACTCCTCTAGGGCTCTAGAACTGTAGGACTCCTCGCCTCCTCTAGGACTCTATGCCTCCCCTAGGACTCTAAGCCTCCTCTAGGACTCTATGCCTCTTCTAGGACTCTAGGCCTCCTCTAGGACTCTAGGACTCTATGCCCTCTCTAGGACTCTATGCCCGCTCTAGGACTCTATGACCCCTCTAGGAGTCTAGGATTCTATGCCCCCTCTAGGAGTCTAGGATTCTATGCCTCCTCTAGTACTCTAGGAGTCTATGCCCCCTGTAGGACTCTCGGACTCCTCTAGGACTCTATGTCTCCTTTAGGACTCTATGCCTCCTCTAGGTGTCTATGCCCCCTCTAGGACTCTACGCCCCCTCTAGGACTCTATGCGCCCTCTAGGACTCTATGCCCCCTCTAGGACTCTATGCCCCTTCTATGTCTCTAGGACCCTATGCCACCTCTGGGACTCTAGGACTCTAGGCCTCCTCTAGGACTCTAGGCCTCCTCTAGGACTCTATGCCTCTTCTAGGACTCTAGGCCTCCACTAGCACTCTAGGACTCTAGGCCTCCTCTAGCACTCTAGGACTCTAGGCCTCCTCTAGGACTCTAGGAATCTACAACTCCTCTAGGACTCTAGGACTCTAAGACTCCTCTAGGGCTCTAGGACTCTAGGACTCCTCTAGGACTCTAGGCCTCCTCTAGGACTCTATGCCTCCGCTAGGACTCTAAGCCTCCTCTAGGACTCTATGGCTCCTCTAGGACTCTATGCCTCCTCTAGGGCTCTATGCCTCCTCTAGGACTCTAGGACTCTATGCCTCCTCTAGGAGTCTAGGAATCTATGCCTCCTCTAGGACTCCAGGCCTCCTCTAGGAATCTAGGCCTCCTCTAGGACTCTAGGTCTCCTCTAGGACTCTATGCCTCCTCTAGGACTCTAGGACTCCTCTAGGACTCTAGGACTCCTCTAGGAATCTAGGGCTTTTTGCCTCCTCTAGGACTCTATGCCTCCTCTAGGACTCTAGGCCTCCTCTAGGACTCTAGACCTCCTCTAGGACTCTAGGCCTCCTCTAGGACTCTAGGACTCCTCTAGGACTCTATGCCTCCTCTAGGACTGTATGCCTCCTCTAGGACTCTATGCCTCCTCTAGGACTCTAGGACTCCTCTAGGACTCTAGGACTCCTCTAGGAATCTAGGACTTCATGCCTCCTCTAGGACTGTAGGCCTCCTCTAGGACTCTATGCCTCCTCTAGGACTCTATGCCTCCTCTAGGACTCTATGCCCCCTCTAAGACTCTAGGACTCTATGCCTCCTCTAGGACTCTAGGACTCCACGCCTCCTCCAGGACTCTAGGACTCTACGCCTCCTCCAGGACTCTATGCCTCCGCTAGGAGTCTATGCCTCCCCTAGGACTCTATGCTTCCTCTAGGACTCTAGGCCTCCTCTAGGACTCTATGCCCCTTCTAGGACTCTAGGCCTCCTCTAGGACTCTAGGACTCTATGCCCCCTCTAGGACTCTATGCCTGCTCTAGGACTCTATGACCCCTCTAGGAGTCCAGGATTCTATGCCCCCTCTAGTACTCTAGGAGTCTATGCCCCCTGTAGGACTCTCGGACTCCTCTAGGACTCTATGCCTACTATAGGACTCTATGGCTCTAGGACTCCTCTGGGACTCTAGGACTCTATGCCTCCTCTAGGACTCTAGGACTCCTCTAGGACTCTATGCCTCCTCTAGGAATCTAGGCCTCCTCTAGGACTCTATGCCTCCTCTAGGACTCTGTGCCTCCTCTAGGACTCTGTGCCTCCTCTAGGACTCTAGGACTCTATGCCTCCTCTAGGACTCTAGGACTCTACGCCTCCTCCAGGACTCTCTGCCTCCGCTAGGAGTCTATGCCTGCCCTAGGACTCTATGCCTCCTCTAGGACTCTAGGCCTACTCTAGGACTCTCTGCCTCTTCTAGGACTCTAGGCCTCCTCTAGGACTCTAGGACTCTATGCCCCCTCTAGGACTCTAGGACTCTATGCCCCCTCTGGGACTCTATGCCCGCTCTAGGACTCTATGACCCCTCTTGGAGTCTAGGATTTTATGCCCCCTCTAGTACTCTAGGAGTCTATGCCCCCTGTAGGACTCTCGGACTCCTCTAGGACTCTATGTCTCCTCTAGGACTCTAGGCGTCCTCTAGGAATCTATTCCTCCTCTAGGACTCTATGCCTACGCTAGGACTCTATGCCTCCCGTAGGACTCTATGCCCCCTCTTGGACTCTATGCCTCCTCTAGGACTCTATGCCTCCTCTAGGACTCTATGCCTCCTCTAGGACACTATGCCTCCTCTAGGACTCTAGGACTCTATGCCTCCTCTAGGACTCTATACCACCTCTAGGACTCTATGCCTCCTCTAGGACTCTAGGACTCTATGCCTACTCTAGGACTCTATGCCACCTCTAGGACTCTATTCCTCCTCTAGGACTCTATGCCTCCTCTGGGACTCTATGCCTCCTGTAGTACTCAAGGCCTCCTCTAGGACTCTAGGACTCCTCTAGGACTGTAGGACTCCTGTAGGACTCTAGGACTGAATGCCTCCTCTAGGACTCTATGCCTCCTCTAGGAATCTATGCCTCCTCTAGGACTCTAGGACTCTATGCCTACTCTAGGACTCTATGCCTCCTCTAGGACTCTAGGCCACCTCTAGGACTCTATGCTTCCTCTAGGACTCTATGCTTCCTCTAGGACTCTAGGCCTCCTCTAGGACTCTATGGCTCTAGGACTCCTCTGGGACTCTAGGACTCTATGCCTCCTCTAGGACTCTATGCCTCCTCTAGGACTCTATGCCTCCTCTAGGACTCTTGGAATCCATGCGTCCTCTAGGACTCTAGGACTCTATGCCTCCTCTAGGACTCTAGGACTCTAGTACTCCTTTAGGACTCTATGCCTCCTCTAGGACTCTATGCCTGCTCTAGGACTCTATGCCTCCTCTAGTACCCTAGGACACCTCTAGGACTCTATGCCTCCTCTAGGACTCTAGGACTCCTCTAGGACTGTAGGACTCTATTCCTCCTCTAGGACTCTAGGACTCTACGCCTCCTCCAGGACTCTATGCCTCCGCTAGGAGTCTATGCCTCCCCTAGGACTCTATGCCTCCTCTAGGACTCTAGGCCTCCTCTAGGACTCTATGCCTCCTCTAGGACTCTAGGCCTCCTCTAGGACTCTAGGACTCTATGCCTTCTCTAGGACTCTTTGCCCCCTCTAGGACTCTATGCCCCTTCTAGGACTCTAGGACCTTATGCCACATCTAGGACTCTAGGACTCTAGGCCTAGTCTAGGACTCTAGGCCTCCTCTAGGACTCTATGCCTCCTCTAGGACTCTAGGCCTCCTCTAGGACTCTATGCCTCCTCTAGGACTCTAGGCCTCCTCTAGCACTCTAGGACTGTAGGCCTCCTCAAGGACTCTAGGAATCTACAACTCCTCTAGGACTCTAGGACTCTAAGACTCCTCTAGGGCTCTAGAACTGTAGGACTCCTCTAGGAGTCTATGCCTCCTCTAGGACTCTATGCCTCCGCTAGGACTCTAAGCCTCCTCTTGGACTCTATGCCTCTTCTAGGACTCTAGGCCTCCTCTAGGAATCTAGGACTCTATGCCCTCTCTAGGACTCTATGCCCGCTCTAGGACTCTATGACCCCTCTAGGAGTCTAGGATTCTATGCCCCCTCTAGTACTCTAGGAGTTTATGCCCCCTGTAGGACTCTCGGACTCCTCTAGGACTCTATGTCTCCTTTAGGACTCTATGCCTCCTCTAGGTGTCTATGCCCCCTCTAGGACTCTACGCCCCCTCTAGGACTCTATGCGCCCTCTAGGACTCTATGCCCCCTCTAGGACTCTATGCCCCTTCTAGGACTCTAGGACACTATGCCACCTCTGGGACTCTAGGACTCTAGGCCTCCTCTAGGACTCTAGGCCTCCTCTAGGACACTAGGCCTCCTCTAGGACTCTATGCCTCCTCTAGGACTCTAGGCCTCCTCTAGCACTCTAGGAATCTACAACTCCTCTAGGACTCTAGGAATCTACAACTCCTCTAGGACTCTAGGACTCTAAGACTCCTCTAGGGCTCTAGGCCTCCTCTAGGACTCTATGCCTCCGCTAGGACTCTAAGCCTCCTCTTGGACTCTATGGCTCCTCTAGGACTCTATGCCTCCTCTAGGGCTCTATGCCTCCTCTAGGACTGTAGGACTCTATGCCTCCTCTAGGAGTCTAGGAATCTATGCCTCCTCTAGGACTCCAGGCCTCCTCTAGGAATCTAGGCCTCCTCTAGGACTCTAGGTCTCCTCTAGGACTCTATGCCTCCTCTAGGACTCTAGGACTCCTCTAGGACTCTAGGACTCCTCTAGGAATCTAGGGCTTTTTGCCTCCTCTAGGACTCTATTCCTCCTCCAGGACTCTAGGCCTCCTCTAGGACTCTAGACCTCCTCTAGGACTCTAGACCTCCTCTAGGACTCTAGGCCTCCTCTAGGACTCTATGCCTCCTCTAGGACTCTATGCCTCCTCTAGGACTCTAGGACTCCTCTAGGACTCTATGCCTCCTCTAGGAGTCTAGGACTCCTCTAGGACTCTAGGACTCCTCTAGGAATCTAGGACTTCATGCCTCCTCTAGGACTCTAGGCCTCCTCTAGGACTCTAGGCCTCCTCTAGGACTCTATGCCTCCTCTAGGACTCTATGCCGCCTCTAAGACTCTAGGACTCTATGCCTCCTCTAGGACTCTAGGACTCTACGCCTCCTCCAGGACTCTATGCCTCCGCTAGGAGTCTATGCCTCCCCTAGGACTCTATGCCTCCTCTAGTACTCTAGGCCTCCTCTAGGACTCTATGCCCCTTCTAGGACTCTAGGCCTCCTCTAGGACTCTAGGACTCTATGCCCCCTCTAGGACTCTATGCCCGCTCTAGGACTCTATGACCCCTCTAGGAGTCTAGGATTCTATGCCCCCTCTAGTACTCTAGGAGTCTATGCCCCCTGTAGGACTCTCGGACTCCTCTAGGACTCTATGCCTACTATAGGACTCTATGCCACCTCTAGGACTCTATGCCTCCTCAAGGACTCTAGGCCTCCTCTAGGACTCTATGGCTCTAGGACTCCTCTGGGACTCTAGGACTCTATGCCTCCTCTAGGACTCTATGCCTCCGCTAGGAGTCTATGCCTCCCCTAGGACTCTATGCCTCCTCTAGGACTCTCTGCCTCCTCTAGGACTCTAGGCCTCCTCTAGGACTCTAGGCCTCCTCTAGGACTCTAGGACTCTAGGCCTCCTCTAGGACTCTAGGACTCTAAGACTCCTCTAGGGCTCTAGGACTCTAGGACTCCTCTTGGACTCAATTCCTACTCTAGGACTCTATGCCACTGCTAGGACTCTAAGCCTCCTCTAGGACTCTATGCCTCCTCTAGGACTCTATGCCTCCTCTAGGACTCAATGCCTCCTCTAGGACTGTAGGACTCTATGCCTCCTCTAGGAATCTAGGAATCTATGCCTCCTCTAGGACTCCAGGCCTCCTCTAGGACTCTAGGCCACCTCTAGGACTCTAGGTCTCCTCTAGGACTCTAGGTCTCCTCTACGACTCTATGGCTCTAGGACTAATCTGGGAATCTAGGACTCTATGACTCCTCTAGGACTCTATGCCTCCTCTAGGACTCTATGCCTCCTCTAGGAATCTAGGACTCCTCTAGGACTCAAGGACTCCTCTAGGAATCTAGTACTTTATGCCTCCTCTAGGACTCTATGCCTCCTCTAGGATTGTATGCCTCCTCTAGGACTCTATGCCTCGTCTAGGACTCTAGGCCTCCTCTAGGAATCTAGGACTCTATGCCCTCTCTAGGACTCTATGCCCGCTCTAGGACTCTATGACCCCTCTAGGAGTCTAGGATTCTATGCCCCCTCTAGTACTCTAGGAGTCTATGCCCCCTGTAGGACTCTCGGACTCCTCTAGGACTCTATGTCTCCTTTAGGACTCTATGCCTTCTCTAGGTGTCTATGCCCCCTCTAGGACTCTACGTCCCCTCTAGGACTCTATGCGCACTCTAGGACTCTATGCCCCCTCTAGGACTCTATGCCCCTTCTAGGAATCTAGGACCCTATGCCACCTCTGGGACTCTAGGACTCTAGGCCTCCTCTAGGACTCTAGGCCTCCTCTAGGACTCTATGCCTCCTCTAGGACTCTAGGCCTCCTCTAGGACTCTATGCCTCCTCTAGGACTCTAGGCCTCCTCTAGCACTCTAGGAATCTACAACTCCTCTAGGACTCTAGGACTCTAAGACTCCTCTAGGGCTCTAGGACTCTAGGACTCCTCTAGGACTCTAGGCCTCCTCTAGGACTCTATGCCTCCGCTAGGACTCTAAGCCTCCTCTAGGACTCTATGGCTCCTCTAGGACTCTATGCCTCCTCTAGGACTCTATGGCTCCTCTAGGACTCTATGCCTGCTCTAGGGCTCTATGCCTCCTCTAGGACTGTAGGACTCTATGCCTCCTCTAGGAGTCTAGGAATCTATGCCTCCTCTAGGACTCCAGGCCTCCTCTAGGAATCTAGGCCTCCTCTAGGACTCTAGGTCTCCTCTAGGACTCTATGCCTCCTCTAGGACTCTAGGACTCTAGGACTCTAGGACTCCTCTAGGAATCTAGGGCTTTTTGCCTCCTCTAGGACTCTATGCCTCCTCTAGGACTCTAGGCCTCCTCTTGGACTCTAGACCTCCTCTAGGACTCTATGCCTCCTCTAGGACTCTAGGCCTCCTCTAGGACTCTATGCCTCCTCTAGGACTCTAGGACTCCTCTAGGACTCTAGGACTCCTCTAGGAATCTAGGACTTCATGCCTCCTCTAGGACTCTATGCCTCCTCTAGGACTCTATGCCTCCTCTAGGACTCTATGCCCCCTCTAAGACTCTAGGACTCTATGCCTCCTCTAGGACTCTAGGACTCTACGCCTCCTCCAGGACTCTATGCCTCCGCTAGGAGTCTATGCCTCCCCTAGGACTCTATGCCTCCTCTAGGACTCTAGGCCTCCTCTAGGACTCTATGCCACTTCTAGGACTCTAGGCCTCCTCTAGGACTCTAGGACTCTATGCCCCCTCTAGGACTCTATGCCCGCTCTAGGACTCTATGACCCCTCTAGGAGTCTAGGATTCTATGCCCCCTCTAGTACTCTAGGAGTCTATGCCCCCTGTAGGACTCTCGGACTCCTCTAGGACTCTATGCCTACTATAGGACTCTATGCCACCTCTAGGACTCTATGCCTCCTCAAGGACTCTAGGCCTCCTCTAGGACTCTATGGCTCTAGGACTCCTCTGGGACTCTAGGACTCTATGCCTCCTCTAGGACTCTATGCCTCCGCTAGGAGTCTATGCCTCCCCTAGGACTCTATGCCTCCTCTAGGACTCTCTGCCTCCTCTAGGACTCTAGGCCTCCTCTAGGACTCTAGGCCTCCTCTAGGACTCTAGGACTCTAGGCCTCCTCTAGGACTCTAGGACTCTAAGACTCCTCTAGGGCTCCAGGACTCTAGGACTCCTCTTGGACTCAATTCCTACTCTAGGACTCTATGCCACTGCTAGGACTCTAAGCCTCCTCTAGGACTCTATGCCTCCTCTAGGACTCTATGCCTCCTCTAGGACTCTATGCCTCCTCTAGGACTGTAGGACTCTATGCCTCCTCTAGGAATCTAGGAATCTATGCCTCCTCTAGGACTCCAGGCCTCCTCTAGGACTATAGGCCTCCTCTAGGACTCTATGGCTCTAGGACTCCTCTGGGAATCTAGGACTCTATGACTCCTCTAGGACTCTATGCCTCCTCTAGGACTCTATGCCTCCTCTAGGAATCTAGGACTCCTCTAGGACTCAAGGACTCCTCTAGGAATCTAGGACTTTATGCCTCCTCTAGGACTCTATGCCTCCTCTAGTATTGTATGCCTCCTCTAGGACTCTATGCCTCCTCTAGGACTCTAGGAATCCTTGCCTCCTCTAGGACTCTAGGACTCCTCTAGGACTCTAGGACTCCTCTAGGAATCTAGGGCTTTTTGCCTCCTCTAGGACTCTATTCCTCCTCTAGGACTCTAGGCCTCCTCTAGGACTCTAGACCTCCTCTAGGACTCTAGGCCTCCTCTAGGACTCTATGCCTCCTCTAGGACTCTATGCCTCCTCTAGGAGTCTATGCCTCCTCTAGGACTCTATGCCTCCTCTAGGACTCTAGGACTCCTCTAGGACTGTAGGACTCTATTCCTCCTCTAGGACTCTAGGACTCAACGCCTCCTCCAGGACTCTATGCCTCCGCTAGGAGTCTATGCCTCCCCTAGGACTCTATGCCTCCTCTAGGACTCTAGACCTCCTCTAGGACTCTAGGCCTCCTCTAGGACTCTATGCCTCCTCTAGGACTCTATGCCTCCTCTAGGACTCTATGCCTCCTCTAGGACTCTTGGACTCTATGCCTCCTCTAGGACTGTAGGACTCTATTCCTCCTCTAGGACTCTAGGACTCTACGCCTCCTCCAGGACTCTATGCCTCCGCTAGGAGTCTATGCCTCCCCTAGGACTCTATGCCTCCTCTAGGACTCTAGGCCTCCTCTAGGACTCTATGCCTCTTCTAGGACTCTAGGCCTCCTCTAGGACTCTAGGACTCTATGCCCTCTCTAGGACTCTTTGCCCCCTCTAGGACTCTATGCCCCTTCTAGGATTCTAGGACCCTATGCCACCTCTAGGACTCTAGGACTCTAGGCCTCCTCTAGGACTCTAGGCCTCCTCTAGGACTCTATGCCTCCTCTAGGACTCTAGGCCTCCTCTAGGACTCTATGCCTCCTCTAGTACTCTAGGCCTCCTCAAGCACTCTAGGACTGTAGGCCTCCTCAAGGACTCTAGGAATCTACAACTCCTCTAGGACTCTAGGACTCTAAGACTCCTCTAGGGCTCTAGAACTCTAGGACTCCTCTAGGAATCTATGCCTCCTCTAGGACTCTAGGCCTCCTGTAGGACTCTATGCCTCCTCTAGGACTCTAGGCCTCCTCTAGCACTCTAGGACTGTAGGCCTCCTCTAGGACTCTAGGAATCTACAAATCCTCTAGGACTCTAGGAATCTACAACTCCTCTAGGACTCTAGGACTCTAAGACTCCTCTAGGGCTCTAGAACTCTAGGACTCCTCTAGGACACTATGCCTCCTATAGGACTCTATGCCTCCCCTAGGACTCTAAGCCTCCTCTAGGACTCTATGCCTCTTCTAGGACTCTAGGCCTCCTCTAGGACTCTAGGACTCTATGCCCTCTCTAGGACTCTATGCCCGCTCTAGGACTCTATGACACCTCTAGGAGTCTAGGATTCTATGCCCCCTCTAGTACTCTAGGAGTCTATGCCCCCTGTAGGACTCTCGGACTCCTCTAGGACTCTATGTCTCCTTTAGGACTCTATGCCTCCTGTAGGTGTCTATGCCCCCTCTAGGACTCTACGCCCCCTCTAGGACTCTACGCCCCCTCTAGGACTCTATGCGCCCTCTAGGACTCTATGTCCCCTCTAGGACTCTATGCCCCTTCTAGGACTCTAGGACCCTATGCCACCTCTAGGACTCCATGCCTCCTCTAGGACTCTATGCCTCCTCTAGGACTCTAGGAATCTATGCCTCCTCTAGGACTCTAGGACTCTATGCCTCCTCTAGGACTCTAGGCCTCCTCTAGGACTCTAGTCCTCCTCTAGGACTCTAGGCCTCCTCTAGATCTCTAGGCCTCCTCTAGGACACTATGCCTCCTCTAGGACTCTAGGCCTCCTCTAGGACTCTGCCTCCTCTAGGACTCTAGGATTCTATACCTCCTCTAGGACTGTACTCCTCCTCTAGGACTCTGGGATTAAATGCACCCTCTAGGACTCTATGCCTCCACTAGGACTCTATGCCTCCCCTAGGACCCTATGCCTCCTCTTGGACTCTATGCCTCCTCTAGGACTCTAGGACTCTATGCCCCCAGTCGGACTCTAGGGCTCTACGCCTCCTCTAGGACTCTAGGACTCCTCTTGGACTCTATGCCTCCTCTAGGACTCTATGCCTCCTCTAGGACTCTATGCCCACTCTAGTACTCTATGCCCCTTCGAGGACTCTAGGACTCTAGGCTTCCTCTAGGACTCCAGGACTCTATGACCCCTCTAGGACTCTAGGACACTATGCCCCCTGTAGGACTCTATGCCCCCTCTAGGATTCTAGGACTCTATGCAACCTGTAGGACTCTCGGACTCTATGCGTCCTCTAGGACTCTAGGACTCCTCTAGGACTCAAAGCCTCCTCTAGGACTCCATGCCTCCTCTAGGACTCTATGCCCCCTCTAGGACTCTATGCCCCCTCTAGCACTCCATGCACCCTCTAGGACTCCATGCCCCCTCTAGGACTCTATGCCCCTTCTAGGACTCTAGGACCATATGCCACCTCTAGGACTCTAGGACTCTAGGCCTCCTCTAGGACTCTAGGCCTCCTCTAGGACTCTAGGCCTCCTCTAGGACTCTAGGACTCTATGCCCCCTCTAGGACTCTATGCCCGCTCTAGGACTCTATGACCCCTCTAGGACTCTAGCATTCTATGCCCCCTCTAGGACACTATGCCTCTTCTAGGAATCTAGGAGTCTATGCCAACTGTAGGACTCTAGGACTCCTCTAGGACTCTAGGACTCCTCTAGGACTCTATGCCTCCTCTAGGACTCTATGCCCCCTCTAGGACCCTATGCTTCCTCTAGGACTCTATGCCACCTCTAGGACTCTATGCCCCCTCTAGGACTCTATGCCCCTTCTAGGACTCTAGGACCCTATGACACCTCTTGGACTCTAGGACTCTAGGCCTCCTCTAGGACTCAAGGCCTCCTCTAGGACTCTCTGCCTCCTCTAGGCCTCTAGGCCTCCTCTAGGACTCTAGGCCTCCTCTAGGACTCTAGGACTCTAGGCCTCCTCTAGGACTCTATGCCTCCTCTAGGACTCTATGCCTCCTCTAGGACTCTATGCCTCCTCTAGGACTCTATGCCTCCTCTAGGACTCTATGCCTCCTCTAGGACTCTATGCCTCCTCTAGGACTCTAGGACTCCTCTAGGACTCTAGGACTCCTCTAGGAATCTAGGACTTCATGCCTCCTCTAGGACTGTAGGCCTCCTCTAGGACTCTATGCCTCCTCTAGGACTCTATGCCTCCTCTAGGACTCTATGCCCCCTCTAAGACTCTAGGACTCTATGCCTCCTCTAGGACTCTAGGACTCTAAGCCTCCTCCAGGACTCTATGCCTCCGCTAGGAGTCTATGCCTCCCCTAGGACTCTATGCCTCCTCTAGGACTCTAGGCCTCCTCTAGGACTCTATGCCACTTCTAGGACTCTAGGCCTCCTCTAGGACTCTAGGACTCTATGCCCCCTCTAGGACTCTAGGCCTCCTCTAGGACTCTATGACCCCTCTAGGAGTCTAGGATTCTATGCCCCCTCTAGTACTCTAGGAGTCTATGCCCCCTGTAGGACTCTCGGACTCCTCTAGGACTCTATGCCTACTATAGGACTCTATGCCACCTCTAGGACTCTATGCCTCCTCAAGGACTCTAGGCCTCCTCTAGGACTCTATGGCTCTAGGACTCCTCTGGGACTCTAGGACTCTATGCCTCCTCTAGGACTCTATGCCTCCCGTAGGACTCTATGCCTCCCCTAGGACTCTATGCCTCCTCTAGGACTCTCTGCCTCCTCTAGGACTCTAGGCGTCCTCTAGGACTCTAGGCCTCCTCTAGGACTCTAGGGCTCTATGCCTCCTCTAGGACTCTAGGACTCTAAGACTCCTCTAGGGCTCTAGGACTCTAAGACTCCTCTTGGACTCAATTCCTACTCTAGGACTCTATGCCACTGCTAGGACTCTAAGCCTCCTCTAGGACTCTATGCCTCCTCTAGGACTCTATGCCTCCTCTAGGACTCTATGCCACCTCTAGGACTGTAGGACTCTATGCCTCCTCTAGGAATCTAGGAATCTATGCCTCCTCTAGGACTCCAGGCCTCCTCTGGGACTCTAGGCCTCCTCTAGGACTCTAGGCCTCCTCTAGGACTCTATGGCTCTAGGACTCCTCTGGGACTCTAGGACTCTATGCCTCCTCTAGGACTCCATGCCTCCTCTAGGACTCTATGCCTCCTCTAGGACTCTAGGAATCCATGCCTCCTCTAGGACTCTAGGACTCTATGCCTCCTCTAGGACTCTAGGACTCTAGTACTCCTTTAGGACTCTATGCCTCCTCTACGACTCTATGCCTGCTCTTGGACTCTAGGCCTCCTCTAGTACCCTAGGACACCTCTAGGACTCTATGCCACCTCTAGGACTCTAGGACTCCTCTAGGACTGTAGGACTCTATTCCTCCTCTAGGACTCTAGGACTCTACGCCTCCTCCAGGACTCTATGCCTCCGCTAGGAGTCTATGCCTCCTCTAGGACTCTATGCCTCCTCTAGGACTCTAGGCCTCCTCTAGGACTCTATGCCTCTTCTAGGCCTCTAGGCCTCCTCTAGGACTCTAGGACTCTATGCCCTCTCTAGGACTCTTTGCCCCCTCTAGGACTCTATGCCCCTTCTAGGACTCTAGGACCCTATGCCACCTCTACGACTCTAGGACTCTAGGCCTCCTCTAGGACTCTAGGCCTCCTCTAGGACTCTATGCCTCCTCTAGGACTCTAGGCCTCCTCTAGCACTCTAGGACTGTAGGCCTCCTCAAGGACTCTAGGAATCTACAACTCCTCTAGGACTCTAGGACTCTAAGACTCCTCTAGGGCTCTAGAACTCTAGGACTCCTCTAGGAATCTATGCCTCCTCTAGGACTCTAGGCCTCCTCTAGGACTCTATGCCTCCCCTAGGACTCCAAGCCTCCTCTAGGACTCTATGCCTCTTCTAGGACTCTAGGCCTCCTCTAGGACTCTAGGACTCTATGCCCTCTCTAGGACTCTATGCCCGCTCTAGGACTCTATGACCCCTCTAGGAGTCTAGGATTCTATGCCCCCTCTAGTACTCTAGGAGTCTATGCCCCCTGTAGGACTCTCGGACTCCTCTAGGACTCTATGTCTCCTTTAGGACTCTATGCCTCCTCTAGGTGTCTATGCCCCCTCTAGGACTCTACGCCCCCTCTAGGACTCTACGCCCCCTCTAGGACTCTATGCGCCCTCTAGGACTCTATGTCCCCTCTAGGACTCTATGCCCCTTCTAGGACTCTAGGACCCTATGCCACCTCTAGGACTCCATGCCTCCTCTAGGACTCTATGCCTCCTCTAGGACTCTAGGAATCTATGCCTCCTCTAGGACTCTAGGACTCTATGCCTCCTCTAGGACTCTAGGTCTCCTCTAGGACTCTAGTCCTCCTCTAGGACTCTAGGCCTCCTCTAGATCTCTAGGCCTCCTCTAGGACACTATGCCTCCTCTAGGACTCTAGGCCTCCTCTAGGACTCTGCCTCCTCTAGGACTCTAGGATTCTATACCTCCTCTAGGACTGTACTCCTCCTCTAGGACTCTGGGATTAAATGCACCCTCTAGGACTCTATGCCTCCACTAGGACTCTATGCCTCCCCTAGGACCCTATGCCTCCTCTTGGACTCTATGCCTCCTCTAGGACTCTAGGACTCTATGCCCCCAGTAGGACTCTAGGGCTCTACGCCTCCTCTAGGACTCTAGGACTCCTCTTGGACTCTATGCCTCCTCTAGGACTCTATGCCTCCTCTAGGACTCTATGCCCACTCTAGTACTCTATGCCCCTTCGAGGACTCTAGGACTCTAGGCCTCCTCTTGGACTCCAGGACTCTATGACCCCTCTAGGACTCTAGGACACTATGCCCCCTGTAGGACTCTATGCCCCCTCTAGGATTCTAGGACTCTATGCAACCTGTAGGACTCTCGGACTCTATGCGTCCTCTAGGACTCTAGGACTCCTCTAGGACTCAAAGCCTCCTCTAGGACTCCATGCCTCCTCTAGGACTCTATGCCCCCTCTAGGACTCTATGCCCCCTCTAGCACTCTATGCACCCTCTAGGACTCCATGCCCCCTCTAGGACTCTATGCCCCTTCTAGGACTCTAGGACCATATGCCACCTCTAGGACTCTAGGACTCTATGCCTCCTCTAGGACTCTAGGCCTCCTCTAGAACTCTAGGCCTCCTTTAGGACTCTAGGACTCTAGGCCTCCTCTAGGACTCAAGGAATCTACAACTCCTCTAGCACTCCATGCCCCCTCTAGGACTCTATGCCTCCTCTAGGAATCTAGGACCATATGTGAGCTCTAGGACTCTAGGACTCTAGGCCTCCTCTAGGACTCTATGCCTCCTATAGGACTCTAGGCCTCCTCTAGGACTCTATGATTCCTCCAGGACTCTAGGACTCTATGCCCCCTCTAGGACTCTATGCCCCCTCTAGGACTCTAGGGCTCTATGCCTCCTGTAGTACTCTATGCCACCTGTAGTACTCTATGCCTCCTCTAGGACTCTATGCCACCTCTAGGACTCTAGGACTCCTCTAGGACTCTGGGCCTCCTCTAGGACTCTATGCCTCCTCTAGGACTCTATGCCCCCTCTAGGACTCTATGCCCCCTCTAGGACTCTATGCCCCCTCTAGGACTCTATGCATCCTTTAGGACTCTATGCCCCCTCTAGGACTCTATGCCACTTCTAGGACTCTTGGGCTCTATGCCTCCTCTAGTACTCTAGAACTCTATGCCTCCTCTAGGAGTCTAGGCCTCCTCTAGGACTCTGTGCCTCCTCAAGAACTCTGTGCCTCCTCAAGGATTCTATGCCACCACTAGGACTCTAGGACTCCTCTAGGACTCTGGGCCTCCTCTAGGACTCTAGGACTCCTCTAGGACTCTATGCCCCCTCTAGGACTCTATACCCCCTCTAGGACTCTATGCCCCCTCTAGGACTCTAGGACTCCTTTAGGACTCTATGCCCCCTCTAGGACTCTATGCCACTTCTAGGACTCTTGGACTCTATGCCTCCTCTAGTACTCTAGGACTCTATGCCTCCTCTAGGAGTCTAGGCCTATCCTAGGACTCTATGCCTCCTCAAGGACTCTAGGACTTCTCTAGGACTCTAGGCCTCCTCTAGGACTCTGGGCCTCCTCTAGGACTCTAGGCCTCCTCTAGGACTCTAGGCCTCCTCTAGGACTCTAGGCCTCCTCTAGGACTCTAGGACTCTATGCCCCCTCTAGGACTCTATGCCCGCTCTAGGACTATATGACCCCTCTAGGACTCTAGGATTCTATGCCCCCTCTAGGACACAATGCCTCTTCTAGGAATCTAGGAGTCTATGCCAACTGTAGGACTCTAGGACTCCTCTAGGACTCTATGCCTCCTCTAGGACTCTATGCCTCCTCTAGGACTCTATGCCCCCTCTAGGACTCTATGCCTCCTCTAGGACTCTATGCCTCCTCTAGGACTCTATGCCCCCTCTAGGACTCTATGCCCCTTCTAGGACTCTAGGACCCTATGACACCTCTAGGACTCTAGGACTCTAGGCCTCCTCTAGGACTCAAGGCCTCCTCTAGGACTCTCTGCCTCCTCTAGGCCTCTAGGCCTCCTCTAGGACTCTAGGCCTCCTCTAGGACTCTAGGACTCTTGGCCTCCTCTAGGACTCTAGGACTCTAAGACTCCTCTAGGGCTCTAGGACTCTAGGACTCCTCTTGGACTCAATTCCTACTCTAGGACTCTATGCCACTGCTAGGACTCTAAGCCTCCTCTAGGACTCTATGCCTCCTCTAGGACTCTATGCCTCCTCTAGGAATCTAGGACTCCTCTAGGACTCAAGGACTCCTCTAGGAATCTAGGACTTTATGCCTCCTCTAGGACTCTATGCCTCCTCTAGGATTGTATGCCTCCTCTAGGACTCTAAGACTCCTCTAGGGCTCTAGGACTCTAGGACTCCTCTAGGACTCTAGGCCTCCTCTAGGACTCTATGCCTCCGCTAGGACTCTAAGCCTCCTCTAGGACTCTATGGCTCCTCTAGGACTCTATGCCTCCTCTAGGGCTCTATGCCTCCTCTAGGACTGTAGGACTCTATGCCTCCTCTAGGAGTCTAGGAATCTATGCCTCCTCTAGGACTCCAGGCCTCCTCTAGGAATCTAGGCCTCCTCTAGGACTCTAGGTCTCCTCTAGGACTCTATGCCACCTCTAGGACTCTATGACTCCTCAAGGACTCTAGGCCTCCTCTAGGACTCTATGGCTCTAGGACTCCTCTGGGACTCATTACTCTATGCCTCCTCTAGGACTCTATGCCTCCCGTAGGACTCTATGCCTCCCCTAGGACTCTATGCCTCCTCTAGGACTCTCTGCCTCCTCTAGGACTCTAGGCCTCCTCTAGGACTCTAGGCCTCCTCTAGGACTCTAGGGTTCTATGCCTCCTCTAGGACTCTAGGACTCTAAGACTCCTCTAGGGCTCTAGGACTCTAGGACTCCTCTTGGACTGAATTCCTACTCTAGGACTCTATGCCACTGCTAGGACTCTAAGCCTCCTCTAGGACTCTATGACTCCTCTAGGACTCTATGCCTCCTCTAGGACTCTATGCCTCCTCTAGGACTCTAGGACTCTATGCCTCCTCTAGGAATCTAGGAATCTATGCCTCCTCTAGGACTCCAGGCCTCCTCTAGGACTCTAGGCCTCCTCTAGGACTCTATGGCTCTAGGACTCCTCTGGGACTCTAGGACTCTATGCCTCCTCTAGGACTCCATGCCTCCTCTAGGACTCTATGCCTCCTCTAGGACTCTAGGAATCCATGCCTCCTCTAGGACTCTAGGACTCTATGCCTCCTCTAGGACTCTAGGACTCTAGTACTCCTTTAGGACTCAAGGCCTCCTCTAGGACTCTATGCCTGCTCTTGGACTCTATGCCTCCTCTAGTACCCTAGGACACCTCTAGGACTCTATGCCTCCTCTAGGACTCTAGGACTCCTCTAGGACTGTAGGACTCTATTCCTCCTCTAGGACTCTAGGACTCTACGCCTCCTCCAGGACTCTATGCCTCCGCTAGGAGTCTATGCCTCCTCTAGGACTCTATGCCTCCTCTAGGACTCTAGGCCTCCTCTAGGACTCTATGCCTCTTCTAGGACTCCAGGCCTCCTCTAGGACTCTAGGACTCTATGCCCTCTCTAGGACTCTTTGCCCCCTCTAGGACTCTATGCCCCTTCTAGGACTCTAGGACCCTATGCCACCTCTACGACTCTAGGACTCTAGGCCTCCTCTAGGACTCTAGGCCTCCTCTAGGACTCTAGGCCTCCTCTAGGACTCTATGCCTCCTCTAGGACTCTAGGCCTCCTCTAGCACTCTAGGACTGTAGGCCTCCTCAAGGACTCTAGGAATCTACAACTCCTCTAGGACTCTAGGACTCTAAGACTCCTCTAGGGCTCTAGAACTCTAGGACTCCTCTAGGACTCTATGCCTCCTCTAGGACTCTAGGCCTCCTCTAGCACTCTAGGACTGTAGGCCTCCTCTAGGACTCTAGGAATCTACAACTCCTCTAGGACTCTAGGACTCTAAGACTCCTCTAGGGCTCTAGAACTCTAGGACTCCTCTAGGACTCTATGCCTCCTCTAGGACTCTATGCCTCCCCTAGGACTCTATGCCTCCTCTAGGACTCTAGGCCTCTTCTAGGACTCTAGGCCTCCTCTAGGACTCTAGGACTCTATGCCCTCTCTAGGACTCCATGCCCGCTCTAGGACTCTATGACACCTCTAGGAGTATAGGATTCTATGCCCCCTCTAGTACTCTAGGAGTCTATGCCCCCTGTAGGACTCTCGGACTCCTCTAGGACTCTATGTCTCCTTTAGGACTCTATGCCTCCTGTAGGTGTCTATGCCCCCTCTAGGACTCTACGCCCCCTCTAGGGCTCTATGCGCCCTCTAGGACTCTATGCCCCTTCTAGGACTCTATGCCCCTTCTAGGACTCTAGGACCCTATGCCACCTCTAGGACTCCATGCCTCCTCTAGGACTCTATGCCTCCTCTAGGACTCTAGGAATCTATGCCTCCTCTAGGACTCTAGGACTCTACGCCTCCTCTAGGACTCTATGCCTCCTCTAGGACTCTAGTCCTCCTCTAGGACTCTAGGCCTCCTCTAGGACACTATGCCTGCTCTAGGACTCTATGCCTCCTCTAGGACTCTGCCTCCTCTAGGACTCTAGGACTCTATACCTCCTCTAGGACTGTACTCCTCCTCTAGGACTCTGGGATTAAATGCACCCTCTAGGACTCTATGCCTCCACTAGGACTCTATGCCTCCCCTAGGACCCTATGCCTCCTCTTGGACTCTATGCCTCCTCTAGGACTCTAGGACTCTATGCCCCCAGTAGGACTCTAGGGCTCTACGCCTCCTCTAGGACTCTAGGACTCCTCTTGGACTCTATGCCTCCTCTAGGACTCTGTGTCTCCTCTAGGACTCTATGCCCCCTCTAGTACTCTATGCCCCTTCGAGGACTCTAGGACTCTAGGCCTCCTCTAGGACTCCAGGACTCTATAACCCCTCTAGGACTCTAGGACACTATGCCCCCTGTAGGACTCTATGCCCCCTCTAGGATTCTAGGACTCTATGCAACCTGTAGGACTCTCGGACTCTATGCGTCCTCTAGGACTCTAGGACTCCTCTAGGACTCAAAGCCTCCTCTAGGACTCCATGCCTCCTCTAGGACTCTATGCCCCCTCTAGGACTCTATGCCCCCTCTAGCACTCTATGCACCCTCTAGGACTCCATGCCCCCTCTAGGACTCTATGCCCCTTCTAGGACTCTAGGACCATATGCCTCCTCTAGGACTCTAGGCCTCCTCTAGAACTCTAGGCCTCCTTTAGGACTCTAGGACTCTAGGCCTCCTCTAGGACTCAAGGAATCTACAACTCCTCTAGGACTCCATGCCCCCTCTAGGACTCTATGCCTCCTCTAGGAATCTAGGACCATATGTGAGCTCTAGGACTCTAGGACTCTAGGCCTCCTCTAGGACTCTATGCCTCCTATAGGACTCTAGGCCTCCTCTAGGACTCTATGATTCCTCCAGGACTCTAGGACTCTATGCCCCCTCTAGGACTCTATGCCCCCTCTAGGACTCTAGGGCTCTATGCCTCCTGTAGTACTCTATGCCACCTGTAGTACTCTATGCCTCCTCTAGGACTCTATGCCACCTCTAGGACTCTAGGACTCCTCTAGGACTCTGGGCCTCCTCTAGGACTCTATGCCTCCTCTAGGACTCTATGCCCCCTCAAGGACTCTATGCCCCCTCTAGGACTCTATGCCCCCTCTAGGACTCTATGCATCCTTTAGGACTCTATGCCCCCTCTAGGACTCTATGCCACTTCTAGGACTCTTGGACTCTATGCCTCCTCTAGTACTCTAGAACTCTATGCCTCCTCTAGGAGTCTAGGCTTCCTCTAGGACTCTGTGCCTCCTCAAGATCTCTGTGCCTCCTCAAGGATTCTATGCCACCTCTAGGACTCTAGGACTCCTCTAGGACTCTGGGCCTCCTCCAGGACTCTATGCCTCCTCTAGGACTCTATGCCCCCTCTAGGACTCTATACCCCCTCTAGGACTCTATGCCCCCTCTAGGACTCTAGGACTCCTTTAGGACTCTATGCCCCCTCTAGGACTCTATGCCACTTCTAGGACTCTTGGACTCTATGCCTCCTCTAGTACTCTAGGACTCTATGCCTCCTCTAGGAGTCTAGGCCTCCTCTAGGACTCTATGCCTCCTCAAGGACTCTAGGACTTCTCTAGGACTCTAGGCTTCCTCTAGGACTCTGGGCCTCCTCTAGGACTCTAGGCCTCCTCTAGGACTCTAGGCCTCCTCTAGGACTCTAGGACTCTATGCCCCCTCTAGGACTCTATGCCCGCTCTAGGACTATATGACCCCTCTAGGACTCTAGGATTCTATGCCCCCTCTAGGACACTATTCCCCTTCTAGGAATCTAGGAGTCTATGCCAACTGTAGGACTCTAGGACTCCTCTAGGACTCTATGCCTCCTCTAGGACTCTATGCCTCCTCTAGGACTCTAGGCCTCCTCTAGGACTCTATGCCCCTTCTAGGACTCTAGGACCCTATGACACCTCTAGGACTCTAGGACTCTAGGCCTCCTCTAGGACTCAAGGCCTCCTCTAGGACTCTCTGCCTCCTCTAGGACTCTAGGCCTCCTCTAGGACTCTAGGCCTCCTCTAGGACTCTAGGACTCTAGGCCTCCTCTAGGACTCTAGGACTCTAAGACTCCTCTAGGGCTCTAGGACTCTAGGACTCCTCTTGGACTCAATTCCTACTCTAGGACTCTATGCCACTGCTAGGACTCTAAGCCTCCTCTAGGACTCTATGCCTCCTCTAGGACTCTATGCCTCCTCTAGGACTCTATGCCTCCTCTAGGAATCTAGGACTCCTCTAGGACTCAAGGACTCCTCTAGGAATCTAGGACTTTATGCCTCCTCTAGGACTCTATGCCTCCTCTAGGACTGTATGCCTCCTCTAGGACTCTATGCCTCGTCTAGGACTCTAGGCCTCCTCTAGGACTCTAGGCCTCCTCTAGGACTCTCTACCTGCTCTAGGACTCTATGCCTCCTCTAGGACTCTATGCCTCCTCTAGGAATCTATGCCTCCTCTAGGACTCTAGGACTCTATGCCTACTCTAGGACTCTATGCCTCCTCTAGGACTCTAGGACTCTATGCATCCTCTAGGACTCTATGCCTCCTCGAGGAGTCTATGCCTCCGCTAGGACTCTATGCCTCCTCTAGGACTCTATGCCTCCTCTAGGACTCTAGGACTCTATCCTTCCTCCAGGTCTCTATGCCTCCTCTAGGACTCTATGCCTCCTCTAGGATTCTATGCCTCCTCTAGGACTCTATGCCTCCTCTAGGACTCTGTGTCTCCTCTAGGACTCTAGGCCTCCTCTAGTGCTCTATTCCTCCTCTAGGAGTCTATGCCTACGCTAGGACTCTATGCCTCCCGTTGGACTCTATGCCCCCTCTTGGACTCTATGATTCCTCTAGGACTTTATGCATCCTCTAGGACTCTATGCCTCCTCTAGGACTCTCTGCCTCCTCTAGGAATCTATGCCTCCTCTAGGACTCTAGGACTCTATGCCTACTCTAGGACTCTATGCCACCTCTAGGACTCTATGCCTCCTCAAGGACTCTAGGCCTCCTCTAGGACTCTATGGCTCTAGGACTCCTCTGGGACTCTAGGACTCTATGCCTCCTCTAGGACTCTAGGGCTCCTCTAGGACTCTATGCCTCCTCTAGGAATCTAGGCCTCCTCTAGGACTTTATGCCTCCTCTAGGACTCTGTGCCTCCTCTAGGACTCTATGCCTCCTCTAGGACTCTAGGACTCTATGCTTCCTCTAGGACTCTAGGACTCTACGCCTCCTCCAGGACTCTCTGCCTCCGCTAGGAGTCTATGCCTGCCCTAGGACTCTATGCCTCCTCTAGGACTCTAGGCCTCCTCTAGGACTCTCTGCCTCTTCTAGGACTCTAGGCCTCCTCTAGGACTCTAGGACTCTATGCCCCCTCTAGGACTCTAGGACTCTATGCCTCCTCTAGGACTCTATGCCTCCTCTAGGACTCTATGCCTCCTCTAGGACTCTAGGACTCTATGCCTCCTCTAGGACTCTATACCACCTCTAGGACTCTATGCCTCCTCTAGGACTCTAGGACTCTATGCCTACTCTAGGACTCTATGCCACCT
Source organism: Amazona ochrocephala (assembly GCA_039720435.1). NCBI lineage: Eukaryota > Metazoa > Chordata > Aves > Psittaciformes > Psittacidae > Amazona > Amazona ochrocephala. The sequence goes on along the minus strand of JBCFXG010000044.1, from coordinate 720,753 downwards.
CTAGGACTCTATTCCTCCTCTAGGACTCTATGCCTCTTCTAGGACTCTAGGCCTCCTCTAGTACTCTAGGACTCTATGCCCTCTCTAGGACTCTATGCCCGCTCTAGGACTCTATGACCCCTCTAGGAGTCTAGGATTCTATGCCCCCTCTAGTACTCTAGGAGTCTATGCCCCCTCTAGGACTCTCGGACTCCTCTAGGACTCTATGTCTCCTTTAGGACTCTATGCCTCCTCTAGGACTCTATGCCTCCCGTAGGACTCTAAGCCTCCTCTAGGACTCTATGCCTCTTCTAGGACTCTAGGCCTCCTCTAGGACTCTAGGACTCTATGCCCTCTCTAGGACTCTATGCCCGCTCTAGGACTCTATGACCCCTCTAGGAGTCTAGGATTCTATGCCCCCTCTAGTACTCTAGGAGTCTATGCCCCCTGTAGGACTCTCGGACTCCTCTAGGACTCTATGTCTCCTTTAGGACTCTATGCCTCCTCTAGGTGTCTATGCACCCTCTAGGACTCTACGCCCCCTCTAGGACTCTATGCGCCCTCTAGGACTCTATGCCCCTTCTAGGACTCTATGCCCCTTCTAGGACTCTAGGACCCTATGCCACCTCTGGGACTATAGGACTCTAGGCCTCCTCTAGGACTCTAGGCCTCCTCTAGGACTCTAGGCCTCCTCTAGGACTCTATGCCTCCTCTAGGACTCTATGCCTCCGCTAGGACTCTAAGCCTCCTCTTGGACTCTATGGCTCCTCTAGGACTCTATGCCTCCTCTAGGGCTCTATGCCTCCTCTAGGACTCTAGGACTCTATGCGTGCTCTAGGAGTCTAGGAATCTATGCCTCCTCTAGGACTCCAGGCCTCCTCTAGGAATCTAGGCCTCCTCTAGGACTCTAGGTCTCCTCTAGGACTCTATGCCTCCTCTAGGACTCTAGGACTCCTCTAGGACTCTAGACCTCCTCTAGGACTCTAGGCCTCCTCTAGGACTCTATGCCTCCTCTAGGACTCTATGCCTCCTCTAGGACTCTATGCCTCCTCTAGGACTCTAGGACTCCTCTAGGACTCTAGGACTCCTCTAGTACTCTAGGACTCCTCTAGGACTCTAGGACTCCTCTAGGAATCTAGGACTTCATGCCTCCTCTAGGACTCTAGGCCTCCTCTAGGACTCTATGCCTCCTCTAGGACTCTATGCCTCCTCTAGGACTCTAGGACTCTACGCCTACTCTAGGACTCTATGCCTCCGCTAGGACTCTATGCCTCCCCTAGGACTCTATGCCTCCTCTAGGACTCTAGGCCTCCTCTAGGACTCTATGCCACTTCTAGGACTCTAGGCCTCCTCTAGGACTCTAGGACTCTATGCCCCCTCTAGGACTCTATGCCCGCTCTAGGACTCTATGACCCCTCTAGGAGTCTAGGATTCTATGCCCCCTCTAGTACTCTAGGAGCCTATGCCCCCTGTAGGACTCTCGGACTCCTCTAGGACTCTATGCCTACTATAGGACTCTATGCCACCTCTAGGACTCTATGCCTCCTCAAGGACTCTAGGCCTCCTCTAGGACTCTATGGCTCTAGGACTCCTCTGGGACTCTAGGACTCTATGCCTCCTCTAGGACTCTATGCCTCCGCTAGGAGTCTATGCCTCCCCTAGGACTCTATGCCTCCTCTAGGACTCTCTGCCTCCTCTAGGACTCTAGGCCTCCTCTAGGAGTCTAGGCCTCCTCTAGTACTCTATGCCTCCTCTAGGACTGTAGGACTCTATGCCTCCTCTAGGAATCTAGGAATCTATGCCTCCTCTAGGACTCCAGGCCTCCTCTAGGACTCTACGCCTCCTCTAGGACTCTTGGTCTCCTCTAGGACTCTATGGCTCTAGGACTCCTCTGGGAATCTAGGACTCTATGCATCCTCTAGGACTCTATGCCTCCTCTAGGACTCTATGCCTCCTCTAGGAATCTAGGACTCCTCTAGGACTCAAGGACTCCTCTAGGAATCTAGGACTTTATGCCTCCTCTAGGACTCTATGCCTCCTCTAGGATTGTATGCCTCCTCTAGGACTCTATGCCTCGTCTAGGACTCTAGGCCTCCTCTAGGACTCTAGGTCTCCTCTAGGACTCTCTGCCTCCTCTAGGACTCTAGGCCTCCTCTAGGACTCTATGCCTCCTCTAGGAATCTATGCCTCCTCTAGGACTCTAGGACTCTATGCCTACTCTAGGACTCTATGCCTCCTCTAGGACTCTAGGACTCTATCCTTCCTCCAGGTCTCTATGCCTCCTCTAGGACTCTATGCCTCCTCTAGGACTCTATGCCTCCTCTAGGACTCTGGGCCTCCTCTAGGACTCTAGGCCTCCTCTAGGACTCTGTGTCTCCTCTAGGACTCTAGGCCTCCTCTAGGACTCTATTCCTCCTCTAGGACTCTATGCCTCCTCTAGGACTCTATGCCTCCTCTAGGACTCTATGCCTCCTCTAGGACTCTCTGCCTCCTCTAGGAATCTATGCCTCCTCTAGGAATCTAGAACTCTAGAACTCTATGCCTACTATAGGACTCTATGCCACCTCTAGGACTCTATGACTCCTCAAGGACTCTAGGCCTCCTCTAGGACTCTATGGTTCTAGGACTCCTCTGGGACTCTAGGACTCTATGCCTCCTCTAGGACTCTATGCCTCCTCTAGGACTCTATGCCTCCTCTAGGACTCTATGCCTCCTCTATTAATCTAGGCCTCCTCTAGGACTCTATGCCTCCTCTAGGACTCTATGCCTCCTCTAGGACTCTATGCCTCCTCTAGGACTCTAGGACTCTACTCCTCCTCCAGGACTCTATGCCTCCGCTAGGAGTCTATGCCTACCCTAGGACTCTATGCCTCCTGTAGTACTCTAGGCCTCCTCTAGGACTCTATGGCTCTAGGACTCCTCTGGGACTCTAGGACTCTATGCCTCCTCTAGGACTCCATGCCTCCTCTAGGACTCTATGCCTCCTCTAGGACTCTAGGAATCCATGCCTCCTCTAGGACTCTAGGACTCCTCTAGGACTCCAGGACTCCTCTTGGAATCTAGGGCTTTTTGCCTCCTCTAGGACTCTATTCCTCCTCTAGGACTCTAGGCCTCCTCTAGGACTCTAGACCTCCTCTAGGACTCTAAGCCTAATCTAGGACTCTAGGCCTCCTCTAGGACTCTATTCCTCTTCTAGGACTCTAGGCCTCCTCTAGGACTCTAGGACTCTATGCCCTCTCTAGGACTCTTTGCCCCCTCTAGGACTCTATGCCCCTTCTAGGATTCTAGGACCCTATGCCACATCTAGGACTCTAGGAATCTAGGCCTCCTCTAGGACTCTAGGCCTCCTCTAGGTCTCTATGCCTCCTCTAGGACTCTAGGCCTCCTCTAGGATTCTATGCCTCCTCTAGGACTCTAGGCCTCCTCTAGCACTCTAGGACTGTAGGCCTCCTCAAGGACTCTAGGAATCTACAACTCCTCTAGGACTCTAGGACTGTAAGACTCCTCTAGGGCTCTAGAACTCTAGGACTCCTCTAGGAATCTATGCCTCCTCTAGGACTCTAGGACACCTCTAGGACTCTATGCCTCCTCTAGGACTCTGGGACTCCTCTAGGACTGTAGGACTCTATTCCTTCTCTAGGACTCTATGCCTCCTCAAGGTATGTCGAACTCCTCTAGGACTCCATGCCTCCTCTAGGACGCCAGGCCTCCTCTAGGACTCTATGCCTCCTCTAGGACTCTAGGCCTCCTCTAGGACTCTAGGACTCTATGCCCCCTCTAGGACTCTATGCCCACTCTAGGACTCTATGACGCCTCTAGGACTCTAGGATTCTATGCCCCCTCTAGGACACTATGCCCCTTCTAGGAATCTAGGAGTCTATGCCAACTGTAGGACTCTAGGACTCCTCTAGGACTCTAGGCCTCCTCTAGGACTCTATGCCTCCTCTAGGACTCTATGCCCCCTCTAGGAGTCTATGCCACTTCTAGGACTCTAGGACCCTATGACACCTCTAGGACTCTAGGACTCTAGGCCTCCTCTAGGACTCAAGGCCTCCTCTAGGACTCTCTGCCTCCTCTAGGACTCTAGGCCTCCTCTAGGACTCTAGGCCTCCTCTAGGACTCTAGGACTCTATGCCTCCTCTAGGACTCTAGGACTCTAAGACTCCTCTAGGGCTCTAGGACTCTAGGACTCTTCTTGGACTCAATTCCTACTCTAGGACTCTATGCCACTGCTAGGACTCTAAGCCTCCTCTAGGACTCTATGCCTCCTCTAGGACTCTATGCCTCCTCTAGGACTCTATGCCTCCTCTAGGGCTGTAGGACTCTATGCCTCCTCTTGGAGTCTAGGAATCTATGCCTCCTCTAGGACTCCAGGCCTCCTCTAGGACTCTAGGCCTCCTCTAGGACTCTAGGTCTCCTCTAGGACTCTATGGCTCTAGGACTCCTCTGGGACTCTAGGACTCTATGCCTCCTCTAGGACTCTATGCCTCCTCTAGGACTCTATGCTTCCTCTAGGAATCTAGGACTCCTCTAGGACTCAAGGACTCCTCTAGGAATCTAGGACTTTATGCCTCCTCTAGGACTCTATGCCTCCTCTAGGATTGTATGCCTCCTCTAGGACTCTATGCCTCGTCTAGGACTCTAGGCCTCCTCTAGGACTCTAGGCCTCCCCTAGGACTCTCTACCTGCTCTAGGACTCTATGCCTCCTCTAGGACTCTATGCCTCCTCTAGGAATCTATGCCTCCTCTAGGACTCTAGGACTCTATGCCTACTCTAGGACTCTATGCCTCCTCTAGGACTCTAGGACTCTATGCATCCTCTAGGACTCTATGCCTTCTCGAGGAGTCTATGCATCCGCTAGGACTCTATGCCTACACTAGGACTCTATGCCTCCTCTAGGACTCTAGGACTCTATCCTTCCTCCAGGTCTCTATGCCTCCTCTAGGACTCTATGCCTCCTCTAGGATTCTATGCCTCCTCTAGGACTCTATGCCTCCTCTAGGACTCTGTGTCTTCTCTAGGACTCTATGCCTCCTCTAGGACTCTATTCCTCCTCTAGGACTCTATGCCTACGCTAGGACTCTATGCCTCCCGTTGGACTCTATGCCCCTCTTGGACTCTATGATTCCTCCAGGACTTTATGCCTCCTCTAGGACTCTATGCCTCCTCTAGGACTCTCTGCCTCCTCTAGGAATCTATGCCTCCTCTAGGACTCTAGGACTCTATGCCTACTCTAGGACTCTATGCCACCTCTAGGACTCTATGCCTCCTCAAGGACTCTAGGCCTCCTCTAGGACTCTATGGCTCTAGGACTCCTCTGGGACTCTAGGACTCTATGCCTCCTCTAGGACTCTAGGACTCCTCTAGGACTCTATGCCTCCTCTAGGAATCTAGGCCTCCTCTAGGACTCTATGCCTCCTCTAGGACTCTGTGCCTCCTCTAGGACTCTATGCCTCCTCTAGGACTCTAGGACTCTATGCCTCCTCTAGGACTCTAGGACTCTACGCCTCCTCCAGGACTCTCTGCCTCCGCTAGGAGTCTATGCCTGCCCTAGGACTCTATGCCTCCTCTAGGACTCTAGGCCTCCTCTAGGACTATCTGCCTCTTCTAGGACTCTAGGCCTCCTCTAGGACTCTAGGACTCTATGCCCCCTCTAGGACTCTAGGACTCTATGCCCCCTCTGGGACTCTATGCCCGCTCTAGGACTATATGACCCCTCTTGGAGTCTAGGATTCTATGCCCCCTCTAGTACTCTAGGAGTCTATGCCCCCTGCAGGACTCTCGGACTCCTCTAGGACTCTATGTCTCCTCTAGGACTCTAGGCCTCCTCTAGGACTCTATTCCTCCTCTAGGACTCTATGCCTACGCTAGGACTCTATGCCTCCTCTAGGACTCTATGCCTCCTCTAGGACTCTATGCCTCCTCCAGGACTCTAGGACTCTATGCCTCCTCTAGGACTCTATACCACCTCTAGGACTCTATGCCTCCTCTAGGACTCTAGGACTCTATGCCTACTCTAGGACTCTATGCCAACTCTAGGACTCTATTCCTCCTCTAGGACTCTATGCCTCCTCTGATACTCTATGCCTCCTGTAGTACTCAAGGTCTCCTCTAGGACTCTCTGCCTCCTCTAGGACTCTAGGACTCCTCTAGGACTCTAGGACTCCTGTAGGACTCTAGGACTCTATGCCTCCTCTAGGACTCTATGCCTCCTCTAGGAATCTATGCCTCCTCTAGGACTCTAGGACTCTATGCCTCCTCTAGGACTCTATGCCTCCTCTAGGACTCTAGGCCACCTCTAGGACTCTATGCTTCCTCTAGGACTCTAGGCCTCCTCTAGGACTCTATGGCTCTAGGACTCCTCTGGGACTCTAGGACTCTATGCCTCCTCTAGGACTCTATGCCTCCTCTAGGACTCTATGCCTCCTCTAGGACTCTTGGAATCCATGCCTCCTCTAGGACTCTAGGACTCTATGCCTCCTCTAGGACTCTAGGACTCTAGTACTCCTTTAGGACTCTGTGCCTCCTCTAGGACTCTATGCCTGCTCTAGGACTCTATGCCTCCTCTAGTACCCTAGGACACCTCTAGGACTCTATGCCTCCTCTAGGACTCTAGGACTCCTCTAGGACTGTAGGACTCTATTCCTCCTCTAGGACTCTAGGACTCTACCCCTCCTCCAGGACTCTATGCCTCCGCTAGGAGTCTATGCCTCCCCTAGGACTCTATGCCTCCTCTAGGACTCTAGGCCTCCTCTAGGACTCTATGCCTCTTCTAGGACTCTAGGCCTCCTCTAGGACTCTAGGACTCTATGCCCTCTCTAGGACTCTTTGCCCCCTCTAGGACTCTATGCCCCTTCTAGGACTCTAGGACCCTATGCCACAACTAGGACTCTAGGACTCTAGGCCTCCTCTAGGACTCTAGGCCTCCTCTAGGACTCTAGGCCTCCTCCAAGACTCTAGGCCTCCTCTAGGACTCTATGCCTCCTCTAGGACTCTAGGCCTCCTCTAGCACTCTAGGACTGTAGGCCTCCTCAAGGACTCTAGGAATCTACAACTCCTCTAGGACTCTAGGACTCTAAGACTCCTCTAGGGCTCTAGAACTCTAGGACTCCTCTAGGACTCTATGCCTCCTCTAATACTCTAGGCCTCCTCTAGGACTCTATGCCTCCTCTAGCACTCTAGGCCTCCTCTAGCACTCTAGGACTGTAGGCCTCCTCTAGGACTCTAGGAATCTACAACTCCTCTAGGACTCTAGGACTCTAAGACTCCTCTAGGGCTCTAGAAGTCTAGGACTCCTCTAGGACTCTAAGCCTCCTCTAGGACTCTATGCCTCTTCTTGGACTCTAGGCCTCCTCTAGGACTCTAGGACTCTATGCCCTCTCTAGGACTCTATGCCCGCTCTAGGACTCTATGACCCCTCTAGGAGTCTAGGATTCTATGCCCCCTCTAGTACTCTAGGAGTCTATGCCCCCTGTAGGACTCTCGGACTCCTCTAGGACTCTATGTCTCCTTTAGGACTCTATGCCTCCTCAAGGTGTCTATGCCCCCTCTAGGACTCTACGCCCCCTCTAGGACTCTATGCGCCCTCTAGGACTCTATGCCCCCTCAAGGACTCTATGCCCCTTCTAGGACTCTAGGACCCTATGCCACCTCTGGGACTCTAGGACTCTAGGCCTCCTCTAGGACTCTAGGCCTCCTCTAGGACTCTATGCCTCCTCTAGGACTCTATGCCTCCTCTAGCACTCTAGGACTCTAGGCCTCCTCTAGGACTCTAGGAATCTACAACTCCTCTAGGACTCTAGGCCTCCTCTAGGACTCTATGCCTCTGCTAGGACTCTATGCCTCCTCTAGGACTCTAGGTCTCCTCTAGGACTCTATGCCTCCTCTAGGACTCTAGGACTCCTCTAGGACTCTAGGACTCCTCTAGGAATCTAGGGCTTTTTGCCTCCTCTAGGACTCTATTCCTCCTCTAGGACTCTAGGCCTCCTCTAGGACTCTAGTCCTCCTCTAGGACTCTATGCCTCCTCTAGGACTCTATGCCTCCTCTAGGACTCTATGCCTCCTCTAGGACTCTATGCCTCCTCTAGGAATCTATGCCTCCCCTAGGACTCTAAGCCTCCTCTAGGACTCTATGCCTCTTCTAGGACTCTAGGCCTCCTCTAGGACTCTAGGACTCTATGCCCTCTCTAGGACTCTATGCCCGCTCTAGGACTCTATGACCCCTCTAGGAGTCTAGGATTCTATGCCCCCTCTAGTACTCTAGGAGTCTATGCCCCCTGTAGGACTCTCGGACTCCTCTAGGACTCTATGTCTCCTTTAGGACTCTATGCCTCCTCTAGGTGTCTATGCCCCCTCTAGGACTCTACGCCCCCTCTAGGACTCTATGCGCCCTCTAGGACTCTATGCCCCCTCTAGGACACTATGCCCCTTCTAGGACTGTAGGACAATATGCCACCTCTGGGACTCTAGGACTCTAGGCCTCCTCTAGGACTCTAGGCCTCCTCTAGGACTCTATGCCTCCTCTAGGACTCTAGGCCTCCTCTAGGACTCTATGCCTCCTCTAGGACTCTAGGCCTCCTCTAGCACTCTAGGACTCTAGGCCTCCTCTAGGACTCTAGGAATCTACAAATCCTCTAGGACTCTAGGACTCTAAGACTCCTCTAGGGCTCTAGGACTCTAGGCCTCCTCTAGAACTCTAGGCCTCCTCTAGGACTCTATGCCTCCGCTAGGACTCTAAGCACCCTCTAGGACTCTATGGCTCCTCTAGGACTCTATGCCTCCTCTAGGGCTCTATGCCACCTCTAGGACTCTATGCCTCCTCTAGGGCTCTATGCCTCCTCTAGGACTGTAGGACCCTATGCCTCCTCTAGGAGTCTAGGAATCTATGCCTCCTCTAGGACTCCAGGCCTCCTCTAGGAATCTAGGCCTCCTCTAGGACTCTAGGTCTCCTCTAGGACTCTAGGACTCCTCTAGGACTCTAGGACTCCTCTAGGACTCTAGGACTCCTCTAGGAATCTAGGGCTTTTTGCCTCCTCTAGGACTCTATTCCTCCTCTAGGACTCTAGGCCTCCTCTAGGACTCTAGACCTCCTCTAGGACTCTAGGCCTCCTCTAGGACTCTATGCCTCCTCTAGGACTCTATGCCTCCTCTAGGACTCTATGCCTCCTCTAGGACTCTAGGACTCCTCTAGGACTCTAGGACTCCTCTAGGACTCTAGGACTCCTCTAGGAATCTAGGACTTCATGCCTCCTCTAGGACTCTAGGCCTCCTCTAGGACTCTATGCCTCCTCTAGGACTCTATGCCCCCTCTAAGACTCTAGGACTCTATGCCTCCTCTAGAACTCTAGGACTCTACACCTCCTCCAGGACTCTATGCCTCCTCTAGGACTCTAGGCCTCCTCTAGCACTCTAGGACTCTAGGCCTCCTCTAGGACTCTAGGAATCTACAACTCCTCTAGGACTCTAGGACTCTAAGACTCCTCTAGGGCTCTAGGACTCTAGGACTCCTCTAGGACTCTAGGCCTCCTCTAGCACTCTATGCCTCCGCTAGGACTCTAAGCCTCCTCTAGGACTCTATGGCTCCTCTAGCACTCTATGCCTCCTCTAGGGCTCTATGCCTCCTCTAGGACTGTAGGACTCTATGCCTCCTCTAGGAGTCTAGGAATCTATGCCTCCTCTAGGACTCCAGGCCTCCTCTAGGAATCTAGGCCTCCTCTAGGACTCTAGGTCTCCTCTAGGACTCTAGGACTCCTCTAGGACTCTAGGACTCCTCTAGGACTCTAGGACTCCTCTAGGAATCTAGGGCTTTTTGCCTCCTCTAGGACTCTATTCCTCCTCTAGGACTCTAGGCCTCCTCTAGGACTCTATGCCTCCTCTAGGACTCTATGCCTACTCTAGGACTCTATGCCTCCTCTAGGACTCTATGCCTCCTCTAGGACTCTAGGACTCCTCTAGGACTCTAGGACTCCTCTAGGAATCTAGGACTTCATGCCTCCTCTAGGACTCTAGGCCTCCTCTAGGACTCTATGCCTCCTCTAGGACTCTATGACTCCTCTAGGACTCTATGCCCCCTCTAAGACTCTAGGACTCTATGCCTCCTCTAGGACTCTAGGACTCTACGCCTCCTCCAGGACTCTATGCCTCCTCTAGGACTCTAGGCCTCCTCCAGCACTCTAGGACTCTAGGCCTCCTCTAGGACTCTAGGAATCTACAACTCCTCTAGGACTCTAGGACTCTAAGACTCCTCTAGTGCTCTAAGACTCTAGGACTCCTCTAGGACTCTAGGCCTCCTCTAGCACTCTATGCCTCCGCTAGGACTCTAAGCCTCCTCTAGGACTCTATGCCTCCTCTAGGACTCTACGACTCTATGCCCCCTCTAGGACTCTCTGCCCCCTCTAGGACTCTATGCCCCCTCTAGGACTCTATGCCCCTTCTAGGACTCTAGGACCCTATGCCTCCTCTAGGACTCTAGGCCTCCTCTAGGGCTCTATGCCTCCTCTAGGACTCTAGGCCTCCTCTAGGACTCTAGGCCTCCTCTAGGACTCTATGCCTCCTCTAGGACTCTAGGCCTCCTCTAGGACTCTATGCCTCCTCTAGGACTCTATGCCTCCTCTAGGACCCTATGCCTCCTCTAGGACTCTATGCCTCCTCTAGGACCCTATGCCTCCTCTAGGACTCTATGCCCATTCTAGGACTCTAGGACTCGATGCCTCCTCTAGGACTCTTGGACTCTATGCCGCCTCTAGTACTCTTTGCCTCCTCAAGGACTCTATGCCTCCTCTAATACTCTAGGACTCTATGCCTCCTCTAGGACTCTAGGACTCTATGCCTCCACTAGGACTCTATGCCTCCTGTAGGACTCTAGGCCTCCTCTAGGACTCTAGGCCTCCTCTAGATCTCTAGGCCTCCTCTAGGACACTAGGCCTCCTCTAGTTCTCTAGGACTCTATGCCTCCTCTAGGGCTCTAGAACTCCTCTAGGACTCTAGGCCTCCTCTAGGACGCTAGGCCTCCTCTAGGACTCTATGCCTCCTCTAGGACTCTAGGCCTCCTCTAGGACTCTAGGACTCTATGCCCCCTCTAGGACTCTATGCCCCCTCTAGGACACTATGACCCCTCTAGGACTCTAGGATACTATGCCCCCTCTAGGACTCTATGCCCCCTCTAGGACTCTATGCGCCCTCTAGGACTCTATGCCCCCTCTAGGAATCTATGCCCCTTCTAGGAATATAGGACACTATGCCACCTCTAGGACTCTAGGACTCTAGGCCTCCTCTTGGACTCTAGGACTCTTCTAGGACTCTATGCCTCCTCTAGGACTCTAGGCCTCCTCTAGGACTCTAGGCCTCCTCTAGGACTCTATGCCTCCTCTAGGACTCTATGCACCCTCTAGGGCTTTAGGACTCTAGGCCACCTCTAGGACTCTCGGCCTCCTCTAGGACTCTAGGACTCTATTCCTCCTCTAGGACTCTATGCCTCCTCTAGGACTCTATGCCTCCTCTAGGACTCTATGCCTCCTCTAGGACTCTAGGACTCCTCTAGGACTCTATGCCTCCTTTAGGACTCTAGGCCTCCTCTAGGACTCTTTGCCTCGCCTAGGACTCTATGCCTCCCCTGGGATTCTATGCCTCCTCTAGGACTCTGTGCCTCCTCTTGGACTCTAGGACTCTAGGCCTACTCTAGGACTCTAGGTCTCCTCTAGGACTCTGTGCCTCCTCTAGGACTCTAGGACTCTAGGCCTACTCTAGGACTCTAGGTCTCCTCTAGGAGTCTAGGCCTCCTCTAGGACTCTAGGACTCTATGCCTCCTCTAGGACTCTAGGACTCTATGCCTCCTCTAGGAATCTATGCCTCCTCTAGGACACTATGTCTCCTCCAGGGCTCTATGCCTCCTCTAGGACTGTATGCCTCCTCTAGGAATCTATGCATCCTCTAGGACACTATGCCTCCTCTAGGATTCTATGCCTCCTCTAGGACTCTATGCCTCCTCTAGGACTCTAGGACTCTATGCCTCCTCTAGGACACTAGGCCTCCTCTAGGACTCTAGGCCTCCTCTAGGACTCTAGGAATCTATGCCTCCTCTTGGACTCTATGCCACCTCTAGGACTCTATGCCCCCACTAGGACTCTAGGCCTCCTCTAGGACTCTATGCCTCCTCTAGGACTCTATGCCACCTCTAGGACTCTCGACCTCCTCTAGGACTCTAGGACTCTATGCTTCCTCTAGGACTCTAGGCCTCCTCTAGGACTCTATGCCTCCTCTAGGACTCTAGGACTCTATGCCTCCTCTAGGACACTAGGCCTCCTCTAGGACTCTAGGACTCTATGCCTCCTCTAGGACTCTAGGCCTCCTCTAGGACTCTAGGCCTCCTCTAGGACTCTATGCCTCCTCTAGGACTCCAGGCCTCCTCTAGGACTCTATGCCTCCTCTAGGACTCTAGGCCTCCTCTAGGACTCTATGCCTCCTCTAGGACTCTATGGCTCCTCTAGGACTCTAGGCTTCCTCTAGGACTCTAGGGCTCTAGGCCTCCTCTAGGACTCTAGGACTCTATGCCTCCTCTAGGACTCTATGTCTCCTCTAGGACTCAAGGCCTCCTCTAGGACTCTGTGTCTCCTCTAGGACACTATGTCTCTTCTAGGACTCTAGGCCTCCTCTAGGACTCTAGGCCTCCTCTCGGTCTCTAGGCCTCCTCTAGTACTCTAGAGCTCCTGTAGGAATCTAGGCCTACTCTAGGACTCTAGGCCACCTCTAGTACTCTAGAGCTCCACTAGGACTCTAGGCCTCCTCTAGGACTCTATGCCACCTCTAGGACTCTATGCCTCCTCTAGGACTCTATGCCTCCTCTAGTACTCTAGGACTCCTCTAGGACTCTATGCCTCCTCTAGGACTCGATGCCTCCTCTAGGACTCTAGGACTCTATGCCTCCTCTAGGACTCTATTCCTCCTCTAGGATTCTATGCCTCCTGTAAGAATCAAGGCCTCCTCTAGGAATCTATTCCTCCTCGAGGACTCTATGCCTCCTCTAGGACTCTATGCCTCCTCTAGTATTTTATGCCTCCTCTAGGACTCTATGTCTCCTCTAGGACTCTAGGACTCTATGCCTCCTCCAGGACTCTATGCCTCCTCTAGGACTCTATGCCTCCTGTAGGAATCAAGGCCTCCTCTAGGACTCAAGGACTCCTCTAGGAATCTAGGACTTTATGCCTCCTCTAGGACTCTATGCCTCCTCTAGGACTGTATGCCTCCTCTAGGACTCTATGCCTCGTCTAGGACTCTAGGCCTCCTCTAGGACTCTAGGCCTCCTCTAGGACTCTCTACCTGCTCTAGGACTCTATGCCTCCTCTAGGACTCTATGCCTCCTCTAGGAATCTATGCCTCCTCTAGGACTCTAGGACTCTATGCCTACTCTAGGACTCTATGCCTCCTCTAGGACTCTAGGACTCTATGCATCCTCTAGGACTCTATGCCTCCTCGAGGAGTCTATGCCTCCGCTAGGACTCTATGCCTCCTCTAGGACTCTATGCCTCCTCTAGGACTCTAGGACTCTATCCTTCCTCCAGGTCTCTATGCCTCCTCTAGGACTCTATGCCTCCTCTAGGATTCTATGCCTCCTCTAGGACTCTATGCCTCCTCTAGGACTCTGTGTCTCCTCTAGGACTCTAGGCCTCCTCTAGTGCTCTATTCCTCCTCTAGGAGTCTATGCCTACGCTAGGACTCTATGCCTCCCGTTGGACTCTATGCCCCCTCTTGGACTCTATGATTCCTCTAGGACTTTATGCATCCTCTAGGACTCTATGCCTCCTCTAGGACTCTCTGCCTCCTCTAGGAATCTATGCCTCCTCTAGGACTCTAGGACTCTATGCCTACTCTAGGACTCTATGCCACCTCTAGGACTCTATGCCTCCTCAAGGACTCTAGGCCTCCTCTAGGACTCTATGGCTCTAGGACTCCTCTGGGACTCTAGGACTCTATGCCTCCTCTAGGACTCTAGGGCTCCTCTAGGACTCTATGCCTCCTCTAGGAATCTAGGCCTCCTCTAGGACTTTATGCCTCCTCTAGGACTCTGTGCCTCCTCTAGGACTCTATGCCTCCTCTAGGACTCTAGGACTCTATGCTTCCTCTAGGACTCTAGGACTCTACGCCTCCTCCAGGACTCTCTGCCTCCGCTAGGAGTCTATGCCTGCCCTAGGACTCTATGCCTCCTCTAGGACTCTAGGCCTCCTCTAGGACTCTCTGCCTCTTCTAGGACTCTAGGCCTCCTCTAGGACTCTAGGACTCTATGCCCCCTCTAGGACTCTAGGACTCTATGCCTCCTCTAGGACTCTATGCCTCCTCTAGGACTCTATGCCTCCTCTAGGACTCTAGGACTCTATGCCTCCTCTAGGACTCTATACCACCTCTAGGACTCTATGCCTCCTCTAGGACTCTAGGACTCTATGCCTACTCTAGGACTCTATGCCACCTCTAGGACTCTATTCCTCCTCTAGGACTCTATGCCTCTTCTAGGACTCTAGGCCTCCTCTAGTACTCTAGGACTCTATGCCCTCTCTAGGACTCTATGCCCGCTCTAGGACTCTATGACCCCTCTAGGAGTCTAGGATTCTATGCCCCCTCTAGTACTCTAGGAGTCTATGCCCCCTCTAGGACTCTCGGACTCCTCTAGGACTCTATGTCTCCTTTAGGACTCTATGCCTCCTCTAGGACTCTATGCCTCCCGTAGGACTCTAAGCCTCCTCTAGGACTCTATGCCTCTTCTAGGACTCTAGGCCTCCTCTAGGACTCTAGGACTCTATGCCCTCTCTAGGACTCTATGCCCGCTCTAGGACTCTATGACCCCTCTAGGAGTCTAGGATTCTATGCCCCCTCTAGTACTCTAGGAGTCTATGCCCCCTGTAGGACTCTCGGACTCCTCTAGGACTCTATGTCTCCTTTAGGACTCTATGCCTCCTCTAGGTGTCTATGCACCCTCTAGGACTCTACGCCCCCTCTAGGACTCTATGCGCCCTCTAGGACTCTATGCCCCTTCTAGGACTCTATGCCCCTTCTAGGACTCTAGGACCCTATGCCACCTCTGGGACTATAGGACTCTAGGCCTCCTCTAGGACTCTAGGCCTCCTCTAGGACTCTAGGCCTCCTCTAGGACTCTATGCCTCCTCTAGGACTCTATGCCTCCGCTAGGACTCTAAGCCTCCTCTTGGACTCTATGGCTCCTCTAGGACTCTATGCCTCCTCTAGGGCTCTATGCCTCCTCTAGGACTCTAGGACTCTATGCGTGCTCTAGGAGTCTAGGAATCTATGCCTCCTCTAGGACTCCAGGCCTCCTCTAGGAATCTAGGCCTCCTCTAGGACTCTAGGTCTCCTCTAGGACTCTATGCCTCCTCTAGGACTCTAGGACTCCTCTAGGACTCTAGACCTCCTCTAGGACTCTAGGCCTCCTCTAGGACTCTATGCCTCCTCTAGGACTCTATGCCTCCTCTAGGACTCTATGCCTCCTCTAGGACTCTAGGACTCCTCTAGGACTCTAGGACTCCTCTAGTACTCTAGGACTCCTCTAGGACTCTAGGACTCCTCTAGGAATCTAGGACTTCATGCCTCCTCTAGGACTCTAGGCCTCCTCTAGGACTCTATGCCTCCTCTAGGACTCTATGCCTCCTCTAGGACTCTATGCCTCCTCTAGGACTCTAGGACTCTACGCCTACTCTAGGACTCTATGCCTCCGCTAGGACTCTATGCCTCCCCTAGGACTCTATGCCTCCTCTAGGACTCTAGGCCTCCTCTAGGACTCTATGCCACTTCTAGGACTCTAGGCCTCCTCTAGGACTCTAGGACTCTATGCCCCCTCTAGGACTCTATGCCCGCTCTAGGACTCTATGACCCCTCTAGGAGTCTAGGATTCTATGCCCCCTCTAGTACTCTAGGAGCCTATGCCCCCTGTAGGACTCTCGGACTCCTCTAGGACTCTATGCCTACTATAGGACTCTATGCCACCTCTAGGACTCTATGCCTCCTCAAGGACTCTAGGCCTCCTCTAGGACTCTATGGCTCTAGGACTCCTCTGGGACTCTAGGACTCTATGCCTCCTCTAGGACTCTATGCCTCCGCTAGGAGTCTATGCCTCCCCTAGGACTCTATGCCTCCTCTAGGACTCTCTGCCTCCTCTAGGACTCTAGGCCTCCTCTAGGAGTCTAGGCCTCCTCTAGTACTCTATGCCTCCTCTAGGACTGTAGGACTCTATGCCTCCTCTAGGAATCTAGGAATCTATGCCTCCTCTAGGACTCCAGGCCTCCTCTAGGACTCTACGCCTCCTCTAGGACTCTTGGTCTCCTCTAGGACTCTATGGCTCTAGGACTCCTCTGGGAATCTAGGACTCTATGCATCCTCTAGGACTCTATGCCTCCTCTAGGACTCTATGCCTCCTCTAGGAATCTAGGACTCCTCTAGGACTCAAGGACTCCTCTAGGAATCTAGGACTTTATGCCTCCTCTAGGACTCTATGCCTCCTCTAGGATTGTATGCCTCCTCTAGGACTCTATGCCTCGTCTAGGACTCTAGGCCTCCTCTAGGACTCTAGGTCTCCTCTAGGACTCTCTGCCTCCTCTAGGACTCTAGGCCTCCTCTAGGACTCTATGCCTCCTCTAGGAATCTATGCCTCCTCTAGGACTCTAGGACTCTATGCCTACTCTAGGACTCTATGCCTCCTCTAGGACTCTAGGACTCTATCCTTCCTCCAGGTCTCTATGCCTCCTCTAGGACTCTATGCCTCCTCTAGGACTCTATGCCTCCTCTAGGACTCTAGGCCTCCTCTAGGACTCTAGGCCTCCTCTAGGACTCTGTGTCTCCTCTAGGACTCTAGGCCTCCTCTAGGACTCTATTCCTCCTCTAGGACTCTATGCCTCCTCTAGGACTCTATGCCTCCTCTAGGACTCTATGCCTCCTCTAGGACTCTCTGCCTCCTCTAGGAATCTATGCCTCCTCTAGGAATCTAGAACTCTAGAACTCTATGCCTACTATAGGACTCTATGCCACCTCTAGGACTCTATGACTCCTCAAGGACTCTAGGCCTCCTCTAGGACTCTATGGTTCTAGGACTCCTCTGGGACTCTAGGACTCTATGCCTCCTCTAGGACTCTATGCCTCCTCTAGGACTCTATGCCTCCTCTAGGACTCTATGCCTCCTCTATTAATCTAGGCCTCCTCTAGGACTCTATGCCTCCTCTAGGACTCTATGCCTCCTCTAGGACTCTATGCCTCCTCTAGGACTCTAGGACTCTATGCCTCCTCTAGGACTCTAGGACTCTACGCCTCCTCCAGGACTCTATGCCTCCGCTAGGAGTCTATGCCTACCCTAGGACTCTATGCCTCCTCTAGGACTCTAGGCCTCCTCTAGGACTCTATGGCTCTAGGACTCCTCTGGGACTCTAGGACTCTATGCCTCCTCTAGGACTCCATGCCTCCTCTAGGACTCTATGCCTCCTCTAGGACTCTAGGAATCCATGCCTCCTCTAGGACTCTAGGACTCCTCTAGGACTCCAGGACTCCTCTTGGAATCTAGGGCTTTTTGCCTCCTCTAGGACTCTATTCCTCCTCTAGGACTCTAGGCCTCCTCTAGGACTCTAGACCTCCTCTAGGACTCTAAGCCTAATCTAGGACTCTAGGCCTCCTCTAGGACTCTATTCCTCTTCTAGGACTCTAGGCCTCCTCTAGGACTCTAGGACTCTATGCCCTCTCTAGGACTCTTTGCCCCCTCTAGGACTCTATGCCCCTTCTAGGATTCTAGGACCCTATGCCACATCTAGGACTCTAGGAATCTAGGCCTCCTCTAGGACTCTAGGCCTCCTCTAGGTCTCTATGCCTCCTCTAGGACTCTAGGCCTCCTCTAGGATTCTATGCCTCCTCTAGGACTCTAGGCCTCCTCTAGCACTCTAGGACTGTAGGCCTCCTCAAGGACTCTAGGAATCTACAACTCCTCTAGGACTCTAGGACTGTAAGACTCCTCTAGGGCTCTAGAACTCTAGGACTCCTCTAGGAATCTATGCCTCCTCTAGGACTCTAGGACACCTCTAGGACTCTATGCCTCCTCTAGGACTCTGGGACTCCTCTAGGACTGTAGGACTCTATTCCTTCTCTAGGACTCTATGCCTCCTCAAGGTATGTCGAACTCCTCTAGGACTCCATGCCTCCTCTAGGACGCTAGGCCTCCTCTAGGACTCTATGCCTCCTCTAGGACTCTAGGCCTCCTCTAGGACTCTAGGACTCTATGCCCCCTCTAGGACTCTATGCCCGCTCTAGGACTCTATGACCCCTCTAGGACTCTAGGATTCTATGCCCCCTCTAGGACACTATTCCCCTTCTAGGAATCTAGGAGTCTATGCCAACTGTAGGACTCTAGGACTCCTCTAGGACTCTATGCCTCCTCTAGGACTCTATGCCTCCTCTAGGACTCTATGCCCCCTCTAGGAGTCTATGCCACTTCTAGGACTCTAGGACCCTATGACACCTCTAGGACTCTAGGACTCTGGGCCTCCTCTAGGACTCAAGGCCTCCTCTAGGACTCTCTGCCTCCTCTAGGACTCTAGGCCTCCTCTAGGACTCTAGGCCTCCTCTAGGACTCTAGGACTCTATGCCTCCTCTAGGACTCTAGGACTCTAAGACTCCTCTAGGGCTCTAGGACTCTAGGACTCTTCTTGGACTCAATTCCTACTCTAGGACTCTATGCCTCCTCTAGTACTCTAGGCCTCCTCTAGCACTCTAGGACTGTAGGCCTCCTCAAGGACTCTAGGAATCTACAACTCCTCTAGGACTCTAGGACTCTAAGACTCCTCTAGGGCTCTAGAACTCTAGGACTCCTCTAGGAATCTATGCCTCCTCTAGGACTCTAGGCCTCCTCTAGGACTCTATGCCTCCTCTAGGACTCTAGGCCTCCTCTAGCACTCTAGGACTGTAGGCCTCCTCTAGGACTCTAGGAATCTACAAATCCTCTAGGACTCTAGGAATCTACAACTCCTCTAGGACTCTAGGACTCTAAGACTCCTCTAGGGCTCTAGAACTGTAGGACTCCTCGCCTCCTCTAGGACTCTATGCCTCCCCTAGGACTCTAAGCCTCCTCTAGGACTCTATGCCTCTTCTAGGACTCTAGGCCTCCTCTAGGACTCTAGGACTCTATGCCCTCTCTAGGACTCTATGCCCGCTCTAGGACTCTATGACCCCTCTAGGAGTCTAGGATTCTATGCCCCCTCTAGGAGTCTAGGATTCTATGCCTCCTCTAGTACTCTAGGAGTCTATGCCCCCTGTAGGACTCTCGGACTCCTCTAGGACTCTATGTCTCCTTTAGGACTCTATGCCTCCTCTAGGTGTCTATGCCCCCTCTAGGAACCTACGCCCCCTCTAGGACTCTATGCGCCCTCTAGGACTCTATGCCCCCTCTAGGACTCTATGCCCCTTCTATGTCTCTAGGACCCTATGCCACCTCTGGGACTCTAGGACTCTAGGCCTCCTCTAGGACTCTAGGCCTCCTCTAGGACTCTATGCCTCTTCTAGGACTCTAGGCCTCCACTAGCACTCTAGGACTCTAGGCCTCCTCTAGCACTCTAGGACTCTAGGCCTCCTCTAGGACTCTAGGAATCTACAACTCCTCTAGGACTCTAGGACTCTAAGACTCCTCTAGGGCTCTAGGACTCTAGGACTCCTCTAGGACTCTAGGCCTCCTCTAGGACTCTATGCCTCCGCTAGGACTCTAAGCCTCCTCTAGGACTCTATGGCTCCTCTAGGACTCTATGCCTCCTCTAGGGCTCTATGCCTCCTCTAGGACTCTAGGACTCTATGCCTCCTCTAGGAGTCTAGGAATCTATGCCTCCTCTAGGACTCCAGGCCTCCTCTAGGAATCTAGGCCTCCTCTAGGACTCTAGGTCTCCTCTAGGACTCTATGCCTCCTCTAGGACTCTAGGACTCCTCTAGGACTCTAGGACTCCTCTAGGAATCTAGGGCTTTTTGCCTCCTCTAGGACTCTATGCCTCCTCTAGGACTCTAGGCCTCCTCTAGGACTCTAGACCTCCTCTAGGACTCTAGGCCTCCTCTAGGACTCTAGGACTCCTCTAGGACTCTATGCCTCCTCTAGGACTGTATGCCTCCTCTAGGACTCTATGCCTCCTCTAGGACTCTAGGACTCCTCTAGGACTCTAGGACTCCTCTAGGAATCTAGGACTTCATGCCTCCTCTAGGACTGTAGGCCTCCTCTAGGACTCTATGCCTCCTCTAGGACTCTATGCCTCCTCTAGGACTCTATGCCCCCTCTAAGACTCTAGGACTCTATGCCTCCTCTAGGACTCTAGGACTCCACGCCTCCTCCAGGACTCTAGGACTCTACGCCTCCTCCAGGACTCTATGCCTCCGCTAGGAGTCTATGCCTCCCCTAGGACTCTATGCTTCCTCTAGGACTCTAGGCCTCCTCTAGGACTCTATGCCCCTTCTAGGACTCTAGGCCTCCTCTAGGACTCTAGGACTCTATGCCCCCTCTAGGACTCTATGCCTGCTCTAGGACTCTATGACCCCTCTAGGAGTCCAGGATTCTATGCCCCCTCTAGTACTCTAGGAGTCTATGCCCCCTGTAGGACTCTCGGACTCCTCTAGGACTCTATGCCTACTATAGGACTCTATGGCTCTAGGACTCCTCTGGGACTCTAGGACTCTATGCCTCCTCTAGGACTCTAGGACTCCTCTAGGACTCTATGCCTCCTCTAGGAATCTAGGCCTCCTCTAGGACTCTATGCCTCCTCTAGGACTCTGTGCCTCCTCTAGGACTCTGTGCCTCCTCTAGGACTCTAGGACTCTATGCCTCCTCTAGGACTCTAGGACTCTACGCCTCCTCCAGGACTCTCTGCCTCCGCTAGGAGTCTATGCCTGCCCTAGGACTCTATGCCTCCTCTAGGACTCTAGGCCTACTCTAGGACTCTCTGCCTCTTCTAGGACTCTAGGCCTCCTCTAGGACTCTAGGACTCTATGCCCCCTCTAGGACTCTAGGACTCTATGCCCCCTCTGGGACTCTATGCCCGCTCTAGGACTCTATGACCCCTCTTGGAGTCTAGGATTTTATGCCCCCTCTAGTACTCTAGGAGTCTATGCCCCCTGTAGGACTCTCGGACTCCTCTAGGACTCTATGTCTCCTCTAGGACTCTAGGCGTCCTCTAGGAATCTATTCCTCCTCTAGGACTCTATGCCTACGCTAGGACTCTATGCCTCCCGTAGGACTCTATGCCCCCTCTTGGACTCTATGCCTCCTCTAGGACTCTATGCCTCCTCTAGGACTCTATGCCTCCTCTAGGACACTATGCCTCCTCTAGGACTCTAGGACTCTATGCCTCCTCTAGGACTCTATACCACCTCTAGGACTCTATGCCTCCTCTAGGACTCTAGGACTCTATGCCTACTCTAGGACTCTATGCCACCTCTAGGACTCTATTCCTCCTCTAGGACTCTATGCCTCCTCTGGGACTCTATGCCTCCTGTAGTACTCAAGGCCTCCTCTAGGACTCTAGGACTCCTCTAGGACTGTAGGACTCCTGTAGGACTCTAGGACTGAATGCCTCCTCTAGGACTCTATGCCTCCTCTAGGAATCTATGCCTCCTCTAGGACTCTAGGACTCTATGCCTACTCTAGGACTCTATGCCTCCTCTAGGACTCTAGGCCACCTCTAGGACTCTATGCTTCCTCTAGGACTCTATGCTTCCTCTAGGACTCTAGGCCTCCTCTAGGACTCTATGGCTCTAGGACTCCTCTGGGACTCTAGGACTCTATGCCTCCTCTAGGACTCTATGCCTCCTCTAGGACTCTATGCCTCCTCTAGGACTCTTGGAATCCATGCGTCCTCTAGGACTCTAGGACTCTATGCCTCCTCTAGGACTCTAGGACTCTAGTACTCCTTTAGGACTCTATGCCTCCTCTAGGACTCTATGCCTGCTCTAGGACTCTATGCCTCCTCTAGTACCCTAGGACACCTCTAGGACTCTATGCCTCCTCTAGGACTCTAGGACTCCTCTAGGACTGTAGGACTCTATTCCTCCTCTAGGACTCTAGGACTCTACGCCTCCTCCAGGACTCTATGCCTCCGCTAGGAGTCTATGCCTCCCCTAGGACTCTATGCCTCCTCTAGGACTCTAGGCCTCCTCTAGGACTCTATGCCTCCTCTAGGACTCTAGGCCTCCTCTAGGACTCTAGGACTCTATGCCTTCTCTAGGACTCTTTGCCCCCTCTAGGACTCTATGCCCCTTCTAGGACTCTAGGACCCTATGCCACATCTAGGACTCTAGGACTCTAGGCCTAGTCTAGGACTCTAGGCCTCCTCTAGGACTCTATGCCTCCTCTAGGACTCTAGGCCTCCTCTAGGACTCTAGGCCTCCTCTAGGACTCTAGGCCTCCTCTAGCACTCTAGGACTGTAGGCCTCCTCAAGGACTCTAGGAATCTACAACTCCTCTAGGACTCTAGGACTCTAAGACTCCTCTAGGGCTCTAGAACTGTAGGACTCCTCTAGGACTCTATGCCTCCTCTAGGACTCTATGCCTCCGCTAGGACTCTAAGCCTCCTCTTGGACTCTATGCCTCTTCTAGGACTCTAGGCCTCCTCTAGGAATCTAGGACTCTATGCCCTCTCTAGGACTCTATGCCCGCTCTAGGACTCTATGACCCCTCTAGGAGTCTAGGATTCTATGCCCCCTCTAGTACTCTAGGAGTCTATGCCCCCTGTAGGACTCTCGGACTCCTCTAGGACTCTATGTCTCCTTTAGGACTCTATGCCTCCTCTAGGTGTCTATGCCCCCTCTAGGACTCTACGCCCCCTCTAGGACTCTATGCGCCCTCTAGGACTCTATGCCCCCTCTAGGACTCTATGCCCCTTCTAGGACTCTAGGACACTATGCCACCTCTGGGACTCTAGGACTCTAGGCCTCCTCTAGGACTCTAGGCCTCCTCTAGGACACTAGGCCTCCTCTAGGACTCTATGCCTCCTCTAGGACTCTAGGCCTCCTCTAGCACTCTAGGAATCTACAACTCCTCTAGGACTCTAGGAATCTACAACTCCTCTAGGACTCTAGGACTCTAAGACTCCTCTAGGGCTCTAGGCCTCCTCTAGGACTCTATGCCTCCGCTAGGACTCTAAGCCTCCTCTTGGACTCTATGGCTCCTCTAGGACTCTATGCCTCCTCTAGGGCTCTATGCCTCCTCTAGGACTGTAGGACTCTATGCGTCCTCTAGGAGTCTAGGAATCTATGCCTCCTCTAGGACTCCAGGCCTCCTCTAGGAATCTATGCCTCCGCTAGGAGTCTATGCCTCCCCTAGGACTCTATGCCTCCTCTAGGACTCTCTGCCTCCTCTAGGACTCTAGGCCTCCTCTAGGACTCTAGGCCTCCTCTAGGACTCTAGGCCTCCTCTAGGACTCTAGGACTCTAGGCCTCCTCTAGGACTCTAGGACTCTAAGACTCCTCTAGGGCTCTAGGACTCTAGGACTCCTCTTGGACTCAATTCCTACTCTAGGACTCTATGCCACTGCTAGGACTCTAAGCCTCCTCTAGGACTCTATGCCTCCTCTAGGACTCTATGCCTCCTCTAGGACTCAATGCCTCCTCTAGGACTGTAGGACTCTATGCCTCCTCTAGGAATCTAGGAATCTATGCCTCCTCTAGGACTCCAGGCCTCCTCTAGGACTCTAGGCCTCCTCTAGGACTCTAGGTCTCCTCTAGGACTCTAGGTCTCCTCTACGACTCTATGGCTCTAGGACTAATCTGGGAATCTAGGACTCTATGACTCCTCTAGGACTCTATGCCTCCTCTAGGACTCTATGCCTCCTCTAGGAATCTAGGACTCCTCTAGGACTCAAGGACTCCTCTAGGAATCTAGTACTTTATGCCTCCTCTAGGACTCTATGCCTCCTCTAGGATTGTATGCCTCCTCTAGGACTCTATGCCTCGTCTAGGACTCTAGGCCTCCTCTAGGAATCTAGGACTCTATGCCCTCTCTAGGACTCTATGCCCGCTCTAGGACTCTATGACCCCTCTAGGAGTCTAGGATTCTATGCCCCCTCTAGTACTCTAGGAGTCTATGCCCCCTGTAGGACTCTCGGACTCCTCTAGGACTCTATGTCTCCTTTAGGACTCTATGCCTTCTCTAGGTGTCTATGCCCCCTCTAGGACTCTACGCCCCCTCTAGGACTCTATGCGCCCTCTAGGACTCTATGCCCCCTCTAGGACTCTATGCCCCTTCTAGGAATCTAGGACCCTATGCCACCTCTGGGACTCTAGGACTCTAGGCCTCCTCTAGGACTCTAGGCCTCCTCTAGGACTCTATGCCTCCTCTAGGACTCTAGGCCTCCTCTAGGACTCTATGCCTCCTCTAGGACTCTAGGCCTCCTCTAGCACTCTAGGAATCTACAACTCCTCTAGGACTCTAGGACTCTAAGACTCCTCTAGGGCTCTAGGACTCTAGGACTCCTCTAGGACTCTAGGCCTCCTCTAGGACTCTATGCCTCCGCTAGGACTCTAAGCCTCCTCTAGGACTCTATGGCTCCTCTAGGACTCTATGCCTCCTCTAGGACTCTATGGCTCCTCTAGGACTCTATGCCTGCTCTAGGGCTCTATGCCTCCTCTAGGACTGTAGGACTCTATGCCTCCTCTAGGAGTCTAGGAATCTATGCCTCCTCTAGGACTCCAGGCCTCCTCTAGGAATCTAGGCCTCCTCTAGGACTCTAGGTCTCCTCTAGGACTCTATGCCTCCTCTAGGACTCTAGGACTCTAGGACTCTAGGACTCCTCTAGGAATCTAGGGCTTTTTGCCTCCTCTAGGACTCTATGCCTCCTCTAGGACTCTAGGCCTCCTCTTGGACTCTAGACCTCCTCTAGGACTCTATGCCTCCTCTAGGACTCTAGGCCTCCTCTAGGACTCTATGCCTCCTCTAGGACTCTAGGACTCCTCTAGGACTCTAGGACTCCTCTAGGAATCTAGGACTTCATGCCTCCTCTAGGACTCTATGCCTCCTCTAGGACTCTATGCCTCGTCTAGGACTCTATGCCCCCTCTAAGACTCTAGGACTCTATGCCTCCTCTAGGACTCTAGGACTCTACGCCTCCTCCAGGACTCTATGCCTCCGCTAGGAGTCTATGCCTCCCCTAGGACTCTATGCCTCCTCTAGGACTCTAGGCCTCCTCTAGGACTCTATGCCACTTCTAGGACTCTAGGCCTCCTCTAGGACTCTAGGACTCTATGCCCCCTCTAGGACTCTATGCCCGCTCTAGGACTCTATGACCCCTCTAGGAGTCTAGGATTCTATGCCCCCTCTAGTACTCTAGGAGTCTATGCCCCCTGTAGGACTCTCGGACTCCTCTAGGACTCTATGCCTACTATAGGACTCTATGCCACCTCTAGGACTCTATGCCTCCTCAAGGACTCTAGGCCTCCTCTAGGACTCTATGGCTCTAGGACTCCTCTGGGACTCTAGGACTCTATGCCTCCTCTAGGACTCTATGCCTCCGCTAGGAGTCTATGCCTCCCCTAGGACTCTATGCCTCCTCTAGGACTCTCTGCCTCCTCTAGGACTCTAGGCCTCCTCTAGGACTCTAGGCCTCCTCTAGGACTCTAGGACTCTAGGCCTCCTCTAGGACTCTAGGACTCTAAGACTCCTCTAGGGCTCCAGGACTCTAGGACTCCTCTTGGACTCAATTCCTACTCTAGGACTCTATGCCACTGCTAGGACTCTAAGCCTCCTCTAGGACTCTATGCCTCCTCTAGGACTCTATGCCTCCTCTAGGACTCTATGCCTCCTCTAGGACTGTAGGACTCTATGCCTCCTCTAGGAATCTAGGAATCTATGCCTCCTCTAGGACTCCAGGCCTCCTCTAGGACTATAGGCCTCCTCTAGGACTCTATGGCTCTAGGACTCCTCTGGGAATCTAGGACTCTATGACTCCTCTAGGACTCTATGCCTCCTCTAGGACTCTATGCCTCCTCTAGGAATCTAGGACTCCTCTAGGACTCAAGGACTCCTCTAGGAATCTAGGACTTTATGCCTCCTCTAGGACTCTATGCCTCCTCTAGTATTGTATGCCTCCTCTAGGACTCTATGCCTCCTCTAGGACTCTAGGAATCCTTGCCTCCTCTAGGACTCTAGGACTCCTCTAGGACTCTAGGACTCCTCTAGGAATCTAGGGCTTTTTGCCTCCTCTAGGACTCTATTCCTCCTCTAGGACTCTAGGCCTCCTCTAGGACTCTAGACCTCCTCTAGGACTCTAGGCCTCCTCTAGGACTCTATGCCTCCTCTAGGACTCTATGCCTCCTCTAGGAGTCTATGCCTCCTCTAGGACTCTATGCCTCCTCTAGGACTCTAGGACTCCTCTAGGACTGTAGGACTCTATTCCTCCTCTAGGACTCTAGGACTCAACGCCTCCTCCAGGACTCTATGCCTCCGCTAGGAGTCTATGCCTCCCCTAGGACTCTATGCCTCCTCTAGGACTCTAGACCTCCTCTAGGACTCTAGGCCTCCTCTAGGACTCTATGCCTCCTCTAGGACTCTATGCCTCCTCTAGGACTCTATGCCTCCTCTAGGACTCTTGGACTCTATGCCTCCTCTAGGACTGTAGGACTCTATTCCTCCTCTAGGACTCTAGGACTCTACGCCTCCTCCAGGACTCTATGCCTCCGCTAGGAGTCTATGCCTCCCCTAGGACTCTATGCCTCCTCTAGGACTCTAGGCCTCCTCTAGGACTCTATGCCTCTTCTAGGACTCTAGTCCTCCTCTAGGACTCTAGGACTCTATGCCCTCTCTAGGACTCTTTGCCCCCTCTAGGACTCTATGCCCCTTCTAGGATTCTAGGACCCTATGCCACCTCTAGGACTCTAGGACTCTAGGCCTCCTCTAGGACTCTAGGCCTCCTCTAGGACTCTATGCCTCCTC
The DNA here is from genome assembly GCA_039720435.1 of Amazona ochrocephala. Lineage (NCBI taxonomy): Eukaryota > Metazoa > Chordata > Aves > Psittaciformes > Psittacidae > Amazona > Amazona ochrocephala. The sequence goes on along the minus strand of JBCFXG010000044.1, from coordinate 693,847 downwards.
TAGGACTCTAGGCCTCCTCTAGGACTCTATGCCTCCTCTAGTACTCTAGGCCTCCTCAAGCACTCTAGGACTGTAGGCCTCCTCAAGGACTCTAGGAATCTACAACTCCTCTAGGACTCTAGGACTCTAAGACTCCTCTAGGGCTCTAGAACTCTAGGACTCCTCTAGGAATCTATGCCTCCTCTAGGACTCTAGGCCTCCTGTAGGACTCTATGCCTCCTCTAGGACTCTAGGCCTCCTCTAGCACTCTAGGACTGTAGGCCTCCTCTAGGACTCTAGGAATCTACAAATCCTCTAGGACTCTAGGAATCTACAACTCCTCTAGGACTCTAGGACTCTAAGACTCCTCTAGGGCTCTAGAACTCTAGGACTCCTCTAGGACACTATGCCTCCTATAGGACTCTATGCCTCCCCTAGGACTCTAAGCCTCCTCTAGGACTCTATGCCTCTTCTAGGACTCTAGGCCTCCTCTAGGACTCTAGGACTCTATGCCCTCTCTAGGACTCTATGCCCGCTCTAGGACTCTATGACACCTCTAGGAGTCTAGGATTCTATGCCCCCTCTAGTACTCTAGGAGTCTATGCCCCCTGTAGGACTCTCGGACTCCTCTAGGACTCTATGTCTCCTTTAGGACTCTATGCCTCCTGTAGGTGTCTATGCCCCCTCTAGGACTCTACGCCCCCTCTAGGACTCTACGCCCCCTCTAGGACTCTATGCGCCCTCTAGGACTCTATGTCCCCTCTAGGACTCTATGCCCCTTCTAGGACTCTAGGACCCTATGCCACCTCTAGGACTCCATGCCTCCTCTAGGACTCTATGCCTCCTCTAGGACTCTAGGAATCTATGCCTCCTCTAGGACTCTAGGACTCTATGCCTCCTCTAGGACTCTAGGCCTCCTCTAGGACTCTAGTCCTCCTCTAGGACTCTAGGCCTCCTCTAGATCTCTAGGCCTCCTCTAGGACACTATGCCTCCTCTAGGACTCTAGGCCTCCTCTAGGACTCTGCCTCCTCTAGGACTCTAGGATTCTATACCTCCTCTAGGACTGTACTCCTCCTCTAGGACTCTGGGATTAAATGCACCCTCTAGGACTCTATGCCTCCACTAGGACTCTATGCCTCCCCTAGGACCCTATGCCTCCTCTTGGACTCTATGCCTCCTCTAGGACTCTAGGACTCTATGCCCCCAGTCGGACTCTAGGGCTCTACGCCTCCTCTAGGACTCTAGGACTCCTCTTGGACTCTATGCCTCCTCTAGGACTCTATGCCTCCTCTAGGACTCTATGCCCACTCTAGTACTCTATGCCCCTTCGAGGACTCTAGGACTCTAGGCTTCCTCTAGGACTCCAGGACTCTATGACCCCTCTAGGACTCTAGGACACTATGCCCCCTGTAGGACTCTATGCCCCCTCTAGGATTCTAGGACTCTATGCAACCTGTAGGACTCTCGGACTCTATGCGTCCTCTAGGACTCTAGGACTCCTCTAGGACTCAAAGCCTCCTCTAGGACTCCATGCCTCCTCTAGGACTCTATGCCCCCTCTAGGACTCTATGCCCCCTCTAGCACTCCATGCACCCTCTAGGACTCCATGCCCCCTCTAGGACTCTATGCCCCTTCTAGGACTCTAGGACCATATGCCACCTCTAGGACTCTAGGACTCTAGGCCTCCTCTAGGACTCTAGGCCTCCTCTAGGACTCTAGGCCTCCTCTAGGACTCTAGGCCTCCTCTAGGACTCTAGGACTCTATGCCCCCTCTAGGACTCTATGCCCGCTCTAGGACTCTATGACCCCTCTAGGACTCTAGCATTCTATGCCCCCTCTAGGACACTATGCCTCTTCTAGGAATCTAGGAGTCTATGCCAACTGTAGGACTCTAGGACTCCTCTAGGACTCTAGGACTCCTCTAGGACTCTATGCCTCCTCTAGGACTCTATGCCCCCTCTAGGACCCTATGCTTCCTCTAGGACTCTATGCCACCTCTAGGACTCTATGCCCCCTCTAGGACTCTATGCCCCTTCTAGGACTCTAGGACCCTATGACACCTCTTGGACTCTAGGACTCTAGGCCTCCTCTAGGACTCAAGGCCTCCTCTAGGACTCTCTGCCTCCTCTAGGCCTCTAGGCCTCCTCTAGGACTCTAGGCCTCCTCTAGGACTCTAGGACTCTAGGCCTCCTCTAGGACTCTATGCCTCCTCTAGGACTCTATGCCTCCTCTAGGACTCTATGCCTCCTCTAGGACTCTATGCCTCCTCTAGGACTCTATGCCTCCTCTAGGACTCTATGCCTCCTCTAGGACTCTAGGACTCCTCTAGGACTCTAGGACTCCTCTAGGAATCTAGGACTTCATGCCTCCTCTAGGACTGTAGGCCTCCTCTAGGACTCTATGCCTCCTCTAGGACTCTATGCCTCCTCTAGGACTCTATGCCCCCTCTAAGACTCTAGGACTCTATGCCTCCTCTAGGACTCTAGGACTCTAAGCCTCCTCCAGGACTCTATGCCTCCGCTAGGAGTCTATGCCTCCCCTAGGACTCTATGCCTCCTCTAGGACTCTAGGCCTCCTCTAGGACTCTATGCCACTTCTAGGACTCTAGGCCTCCTCTAGGACTCTAGGACTCTATGCCCCCTCTAGGACTCTAGGCCTCCTCTAGGACTCTATGACCCCTCTAGGAGTCTAGGATTCTATGCCCCCTCTAGTACTCTAGGAGTCTATGCCCCCTGTAGGACTCTCGGACTCCTCTAGGACTCTATGCCTACTATAGGACTCTATGCCACCTCTAGGACTCTATGCCTCCTCAAGGACTCTAGGCCTCCTCTAGGACTCTATGGCTCTAGGACTCCTCTGGGACTCTAGGACTCTATGCCTCCTCTAGGACTCTATGCCTCCCGTAGGACTCTATGCCTCCCCTAGGACTCTATGCCTCCTCTAGGACTCTCTGCCTCCTCTAGGACTCTAGGCGTCCTCTAGGACTCTAGGCCTCCTCTAGGACTCTAGGGCTCTATGCCTCCTCTAGGACTCTAGGACTCTAAGACTCCTCTAGGGCTCTAGGACTCTAAGACTCCTCTTGGACTCAATTCCTACTCTAGGACTCTATGCCACTGCTAGGACTCTAAGCCTCCTCTAGGACTCTATGCCTCCTCTAGGACTCTATGCCTCCTCTAGGACTCTATGCCACCTCTAGGACTGTAGGACTCTATGCCTCCTCTAGGAATCTAGGAATCTATGCCTCCTCTAGGACTCCAGGCCTCCTCTGGGACTCTAGGCCTCCTCTAGGACTCTAGGCCTCCTCTAGGACTCTATGGCTCTAGGACTCCTCTGGGACTCTAGGACTCTATGCCTCCTCTAGGACTCCATGCCTCCTCTAGGACTCTATGCCTCCTCTAGGACTCTAGGAATCCATGCCTCCTCTAGGACTCTAGGACTCTATGCCTCCTCTAGGACTCTAGGACTCTAGTACTCCTTTAGGACTCTATGCCTCCTCTACGACTCTATGCCTGCTCTTGGACTCTAGGCCTCCTCTAGTACCCTAGGACACCTCTAGGACTCTATGCCTCCTCTAGGACTCTAGGACTCCTCTAGGACTGTAGGACTCTATTCCTCCTCTAGGACTCTAGGACTCTACGCCTCCTCCAGGACTCTATGCCTCCGCTAGGAGTCTATGCCTCCTCTAGGACTCTATGCCTCCTCTAGGACTCTAGGCCTCCTCTAGGACTCTATGCCTCTTCTAGGCCTCTAGGCCTCCTCTAGGACTCTAGGACTCTATGCCCTCTCTAGGACTCTTTGCCCCCTCTAGGACTCTATGCCCCTTCTAGGACTCTAGGACCCTATGCCACCTCTACGACTCTAGGACTCTAGGCCTCCTCTAGGACTCTAGGCCTCCTCTAGGACTCTATGCCTCCTCTAGGACTCTAGGACTCCTCTAGCACTCTAGGACTGTAGGCCTCCTCAAGGACTCTAGGAATCTACAACTCCTCTAGGACTCTAGGACTCTAAGACTCCTCTAGGGCTCTAGAACTCTAGGACTCCTCTAGGAATCTATGCCTCCTCTAGGACTCTAGGCCTCCTCTAGGACTCTATGCCTCCCCTAGGACTCCAAGCCTCCTCTAGGACTCTATGCCTCTTCTAGGACTCTAGGCCTCCTCTATGACTCTAGGACTCTATGCCCTCTCTAGGACTCTATGCCCGCTCTAGGACTCTATGACCCCTCTAGGAGTCTAGGATTCTATGCCCCCTCTAGTACTCTAGGAGTCTATGCCCCCTGTAGGACTCTCGGACTCCTCTAGGACTCTATGTCTCCTTTAGGACTCTATGCCTCCTGTAGGTGTCTATGCCCCCTCTAGGACTCTACGCCCCCTCTAGGACTCTACGCCCCCTCTAGGACTCTATGCGCCCTCTAGGACTCTATGTCCCCTCTAGGACTCTATGCCCCTTCTAGGACTCTAGGACCCTATGCCACCTCTAGGACTCCATGCCTCCTCTAGGACTCTATGCCTCCTCTAGGACTCTAGGAATCTATGCCTCCTCTAGGACTCTAGGACTCTATGCCTCCTCTAGGACTCTAGGTCTCCTCTAGGACTCTAGTCCTCCTCTAGGACTCTAGGCCTCCTCTAGATCTCTAGGCCTCCTCTAGGACACTATGCCTCCTCTAGGACTCTAGGCCTCCTCTAGGACTCTGCCTCCTCTAGGACTCTAGGATTCTATACCTCCTCTAGGACTGTACTCCTCCTCTAGGACTCTGGGATTAAATGCACCCTCTAGGACTCTATGCCTCCACTAGGACTCTATGCCTCCCCTAGGACCCTATGCCTCCTCTTGGACTCTATGCCTCCTCTAGGACTCTAGGACTCTATGCCCCCAGTAGGACTCTAGGGCTCTACGCCTCCTCTAGGACTCTAGGACTCCTCTTGGACTCTATGCCTCCTCTAGGACTCTATGCCTCCTCTAGGACTCTATGCCCACTCTAGTACTCTATGCCCCTTCGAGGACTCTAGGACTCTAGGCCTCCTCTTGGACTCCAGGACTCTATGACCCCTCTAGGACTCTAGGACACTATGCCCCCTGTAGGACTCTATGCCCCCTCTAGGATTCTAGGACTCTATGCAACCTGTAGGACTCTCGGACTCTATGCGTCCTCTAGGACTCTAGGACTCCTCTAGGACTCAAAGCCTCCTCTAGGACTCCATGCCTCCTCTAGGACTCTATGCCCCCTCTAGGACTCTATGCCCCCTCTAGCACTCTATGCACCCTCTAGGACTCCATGCCCTCTCTAGGACTCTATGCCCCTTCTAGGACTCTAGGACCATATGCCACCTCTAGGACTCTAGGACTCTATGCCTCCTCTAGGACTCTAGGCCTCCTCTAGAACTCTAGGCCTCCTTTAGGACTCTAGGACTCTAGGCCTCCTCTAGGACTCAAGGAATCTACAACTCCTCTAGCACTCCATGCCCCCTCTAGGACTCTATGCCTCCTCTAGGAATCTAGGACCATATGTGAGCTCTAGGACTCTAGGACTCTAGGCCTCCTCTAGGACTCTATGCCTCCTATAGGACTCTAGGCCTCCTCTAGGACTCTATGATTCCTCCAGGACTCTAGGACTCTATGCCCCCTCTAGGACTCTATGCCCCCTCTAGGACTCTAGGGCTCTATGCCTCCTGTAGTACTCTATGCCACCTGTAGTACTCTATGCCTCCTCTAGGACTCTATGCCACCTCTAGGACTCTAGGACTCCTCTAGGACTCTGGGCCTCCTCTAGGACTCTATGCCTCCTCTAGGACTCTATGCCCCCTCTAGGACTCTATGCCCCCTCTAGGACTCTATGCCCCCTCTAGGACTCTATGCATCCTTTAGGACTCTATGCCCCCTCTAGGACTCTATGCCACTTCTAGGACTCTTGGGCTCTATGCCTCCTCTAGTACTCTAGAACTCTATGCCTCCTCTAGGAGTCTAGGCCTCCTCTAGGACTCTGTGCCTCCTCAAGAACTCTGTGCCTCCTCAAGGATTCTATGCCACCACTAGGACTCTAGGACTCCTCTAGGACTCTGGGCCTCCTCTAGGACTCTAGGACTCCTCTAGGACTCTATGCCCCCTCTAGGATTCTATACCCCCTCTAGGACTCTATGCCCCCTCTAGGACTCTAGGACTCCTTTAGGACTCTATGCCCCCTCTAGGACTCTATGCCACTTCTAGGACTCTTGGACTCTATGCCTCCTCTAGTACTCTAGGACTCTATGCCTCCTCTAGGAGTCTAGGCCTATCCTAGGACTCTATGCCTCCTCAAGGACTCTAGGACTTCTCTAGGACTCTAGGCCTCCTCTAGGACTCTGGGCCTCCTCTAGGACTCTAGGCCTCCTCTAGGACTCTAGGCCTCCTCTAGGACTCTAGGCCTCCTCTAGGACTCTAGGACTCTATGCCCCCTCTAGGACTCTATGCCCGCTCTAGGACTATATGACCCCTCTAGGACTCTAGGATTCTATGCCCCCTCTAGGACACAATGCCTCTTCTAGGAATCTAGGAGTCTATGCCAACTGTAGGACTCTAGGACTCCTCTAGGACTCTATGCCTCCTCTAGGACTCTATGCCTCCTCTAGGACTCTATGCCCCCTCTAGGACTCTATGCCTCCTCTAGGACTCTATGCCTCCTCTAGGACTCTATGCCCCCTCTAGGACTCTATGCCCCTTCTAGGACTCTAGGACCCTATGACACCTCTAGGACTCTAGGACTCTAGGCCTCCTCTAGGACTCAAGGCCTCCTCTAGGACTCTCTGCCTCCTCTAGGCCTCTAGGCCTCCTCTAGGACTCTAGGCCTCCTCTAGGACTCTAGGACTCTTGGCCTCCTCTAGGACTCTAGGACTCTAAGACTCCTCTAGGGCTCTAGGACTCTAGGACTCCTCTTGGACTCAATTCCTACTCTAGGACTCTATGCCACTGCTAGGACTCTAAGCCTCCTCTAGGACTCTATGCCTCCTCTAGGACTCTATGCCTCCTCTAGGAATCTAGGACTCCTCTAGGACTCAAGGACTCCTCTAGGAATCTAGGACTTTATGCCTCCTCTAGGACTCTATGCCTCCTCTAGGATTGTATGCCTCCTCTAGGACTCTAAGACTCCTCTAGGGCTCTAGGACTCTAGGACTCCTCTAGGACTCTAGGCCTCCTCTAGGACTCTATGCCTCCGCTAGGACTCTAAGCCTCCTCTAGGACTCTATGGCTCCTCTAGGACTCTATGCCTCCTCTAGGGCTCTATGCCTCCTCTAGGACTGTAGGACTCTATGCCTCCTCTAGGAGTCTAGGAATCTATGCCTCCTCTAGGACTCCAGGCCTCCTCTAGGAATCTAGGCCTCCTCTAGGACTCTAGGTCTCCTCTAGGACTCTATGCCACCTCTAGGACTCTATGACTCCTCAAGGACTCTAGGCCTCCTCTAGGACTCTATGGCTCTAGGACTCCTCTGGGACTCATTACTCTATGCCTCCTCTAGGACTCTATGCCTCCCGTAGGACTCTATGCCTCCCCTAGGACTCTATGCCTCCTCTAGGACTCTCTGCCTCCTCTAGGACTCTAGGCCTCCTCTAGGACTCTAGGCCTCCTCTAGGACTCTAGGGTTCTATGCCTCCTCTAGGACTCTAGGACTCTAAGACTCCTCTAGGGCTCTAGGACTCTAGGACTCCTCTTGGACTGAATTCCTACTCTAGGACTCTATGCCACTGCTAGGACTCTAAGCCTCCTCTAGGACTCTATGACTCCTCTAGGACTCTATGCCTCCTCTAGGACTCTATGCCTCCTCTAGGACTCTAGGACTCTATGCCTCCTCTAGGAATCTAGGAATCTATGCCTCCTCTAGGACTCCAGGCCTCCTCTAGGACTCTAGGCCTCCTCTAGGACTCTATGGCTCTAGGACTCCTCTGGGACTCTAGGACTCTATGCCTCCTCTAGGACTCCATGCCTCCTCTAGGACTCTATGCCTCCTCTAGGACTCTAGGAATCCATGCCTCCTCTAGGACTCTAGGACTCTATGCCTCCTCTAGGACTCTAGGACTCTAGTACTCCTTTAGGACTCAAGGCCTCCTCTAGGACTCTATGCCTGCTCTTGGACTCTATGCCTCCTCTAGTACCCTAGGACACCTCTAGGACTCTATGCCTCCTCTAGGACTCTAGGACTCCTCTAGGACTGTAGGACTCTATTCCTCCTCTAGGACTCTAGGACTCTACGCCTCCTCCAGGACTCTATGCCTCCGCTAGGAGTCTATGCCTCCTCTAGGACTCTATGCCTCCTCTAGGACTCTAGGCCTCCTCTAGGACTCTATGCCTCTTCTAGGACTCCAGGCCTCCTCTAGGACTCTAGGACTCTATGCCCTCTCTAGGACTCTTTGCCCCCTCTAGGACTCTATGCCCCTTCTAGGACTCTAGGACCCTATGCCACCTCTACGACTCTAGGACTCTAGGCCTCCTCTAGGACTCTAGGCCTCCTCTAGGACTCTAGGCCTCCTCTAGGACTCTAGGCCTCCTCTAGGACTCTATGCCTCCTCTAGGACTCTAGGCCTCCTCTAGCACTCTAGGACTGTAGGCCTCCTCAAGGACTCTAGGAATCTACAACTCCTCTAGGACTCTAGGACTCTAAGACTCCTCTAGGGCTCTAGAACTCTAGGACTCCTCTAGGACTCTATGCCTCCTCTAGGACTCTAGGCCTCCTCTAGCACTCTAGGACTGTAGGCCTCCTCTAGGACTCTAGGAATCTACAACTCCTCTAGGACTCTAGGACTCTAAGACTCCTCTAGGGCTCTAGAACTCTAGGACTCCTCTAGGACTCTATACCTCCTCTAGGACTCTATGCCTCCCCTAGGACTCTATGCCTCCTCTAGGACTCTAGGCCTCTTCTAGGACTCTAGGCCTCCTCTAGGACTCTAGGACTCTATGCCCTCTCTAGGACTCCATGCCCGCTCTAGGACTCTATGACACCTCTAGGAGTATAGGATTCTATGCCCCCTCTAGTACTCTAGGAGTCTATGCCCCCTGTAGGACTCTCGGACTCCTCTAGGACTCTATGTCTCCTTTAGGACTCTATGCCTCCTGTAGGTGTCTATGCCCCCTCTAGGACTCTACGCCCCCTCTAGGGCTCTATGCGCCCTCTAGGACTCTATGCCCCTTCTAGGACTCTATGCCCCTTCTAGGACTCTAGGACCCTATGCCACCTCTAGGACTCCATGCCTCCTCTAGGACTCTATGCCTCCTCTAGGACTCTAGGAATCTATGCCTCCTCTAGGACTCTAGGACTCTACGCCTCCTCTAGGACTCTATGCCTCCTCTAGGACTCTAGTCCTCCTCTAGCACTCTAGGCCTCCTCTAGGACACTATGCCTGCTCTAGGACTCTATGCCTCCTCTAGGACTCTGCCTCCTCTAGGACTCTAGGACTCTATACCTCCTCTAGGACTGTACTCCTCCTCTAGGACTCTGGGATTAAATGCACCCTCTAGGACTCTATGCCTCCACTAGGACTCTATGCCTCCCCTAGGACCCTATGCCTCCTCTTGGACTCTATGCCTCCTCTAGGACTCTAGGACTCTATGCCCCCAGTAGGACTCTAGGGCTCTACGCCTCCTCTAGGACTCTAGGACTCCTCTTGGACTCTATGCCTCCTCTAGGACTCTGTGTCTCCTCTAGGACTCTATGCCCCCTCTAGTACTCTATGCCCCTTCGAGGACTCTAGGACTCTAGGCCTCCTCTAGGACTCCAGGACTCTATAACCCCTCTAGGACTCTAGGACACTATGCCCCCTGTGGGACTCTATGCCCCCTCTAGGATTCTAGGACTCTATGCAACCTGTAGGACTCTCGGACTCTATGCGTCCTCTAGGACTCTAGGACTCCTCTAGGACTCAAAGCCTCCTCTAGGACTCCATGCCTCCTCTAGGACTCTATGCCCCCTCTAGGACTCTATGCCCCCTCTAGCACTCTATGCACCCTCTAGGACTCCATGCCCCCTCTAGGACTCTATGCCCCTTCTAGGACTCTAGGACCATATGCCTCCTCTAGGACTCTAGGCCTCCTCTAGAACTCTAGGCCTCCTTTAGGACTCTAGGACTCTAGGCCTCCTCTAGGACTCAAGGAATCTACAACTCCTCTAGGACTCCATGCCCCCTCTAGGACTCTATGCCTCCTCTAGGAATCTAGGACCATATGTGAGCTCTAGGACTCTAGGACTCTAGGCCTCCTCTAGGACTCTATGCCTCCTATAGGACTCTAGGCCTCCTCTAGGACTCTATGATTCCTCCAGGACTCTAGGACTCTATGCCCCCTCTAGGACTCTATGCCCCCTCTAGGACTCTAGGGCTCTATGCCTCCTGTAGTACTCTATGCCACCTGTAGTACTCTATGCCTCCTCTAGGACTCTATGCCACCTCTAGGACTCTAGGACTCCTCTAGGACTCTGGGCCTCCTCTAGGACTCTATGCCTCCTCTAGGACTCTATGCCCCCTCAAGGACTCTATGCCCCCTCTAGGACTCTATGCCCCCTCTAGGACTCTATGCATCCTTTAGGACTCTATGCCCCCTCTAGGACTCTATGCCACTTCTAGGACTCTTGGACTCTATGCCTCCTCTAGTACTCTAGAACTCTATGCCTCCTCTAGGAGTCTAGGCTTCCTCTAGGACTCTGTGCCTCCTCAAGATCTCTGTGCCTCCTCAAGGATTCTATGCCACCTCTAGGACTCTAGGACTCCTCTAGGACTCTGGGCCTCCTCCAGGACTCTATGCCTCCTCTAGGACTCTATGCCCCCTCTAGGACTCTATACCCCCTCTAGGACTCTATGCCCCCTCTAGGACTCTAGGACTCCTTTAGGACTCTATGCCCCCTCTAGGACTCTATGCCACTTCTAGGACTCTTGGACTCTATGCCTCCTCTAGTACTCTAGGACTCTATGCCTCCTCTAGGAGTCTAGGCCTCCTCTAGGACTCTATGCCTCCTCAAGGACTCTAGGACTTCTCTAGGACTCTAGGCTTCCTCTAGGACTCTGGGCCTCCTCTAGGACTCTAGGCCTCCTCTAGGACTCTAGGCCTCCTCTAGGACTCTAGGACTCTATGCCCCCTCTAGGACTCTATGCCCGCTCTAGGACTATATGACCCCTCTAGGACTCTAGGATTCTATGCCCCCTCTAGGACACTATTCCCCTTCTAGGAATCTAGGAGTCTATGCCAACTGTAGGACTCTAGGACTCCTCTAGGACTCTATGCCTCCTCTAGGACTCTATGCCTCCTCTAGGACTCTATGCCCCCTCTAGGACTCTATGCCCCTTCTAGGACTCTAGGACCCTATGACACCTCTAGGACTCTAGGACTCTAGGCCTCCTCTAGGACTCAAGGCCTCCTCTAGGACTCTCTGCCTCCTCTAGGACTCTAGGCCTCCTCTAGGACTCTAGGCCTCCTCTAGGACTCTAGGACTCTAGGCCTCCTCTAGGACTCTAGGACTCTAAGACTCCTCTAGGGCTCTAGGACTCTAGGACTCCTCTTGGACTCAATTCCTACTCTAGGACTCTATGCCACTGCTAGGACTCTAAGCCTCCTCTAGGACTCTATGCCTCCTCTAGGACTCTATGCCTCCTCTAGGACTCTATGCCTCCTCTAGGAATCTAGGACTCCTCTAGGACTCAAGGACTCCTCTAGGAATCTAGGACTTTATGCCTCCTCTAGGACTCTATGCCTCCTCTAGGACTGTATGCCTCCTCTTGGACTCTATGCCTCGTCTAGGACTCTAGGCCTCCTCTAGGACTCTAGGCCTCCTCTAGGACTCTCTACCTGCTCTAGGACTCTATGCCTCCTCTAGGACTCTATGCCTCCTCTAGGAATCTATGCCTCCTCTAGGACTCTAGGACTCTATGCCTACTCTAGGACTCTATGCCTCCTCTAGGACTCTAGGACTCTATGCATCCTCTAGGACTCTATGCCTCCTCGAGGAGTCTATGCCTCCGCTAGGACTCTATGCCTCCTCTAGGACTCTATGCCTCCTCTAGGACTCTAGGACTCTATCCTTCCTCCAGGTCTCTATGCCTCCTCTAGGACTCTATGCCTCCTCTAGGATTCTATGCCTCCTCTAGGACTCTATGCCTCCTCTAGGACTCTGTGTCTCCTCTAGGACTCTAGGCCTCCTCTAGTGCTCTATTCCTCCTCTAGGAGTCTATGCCTACGCTAGGACTCTATGCCTCCCGTTGGACTCTATGCCCCCTCTTGGACTCTATGATTCCTCTAGGACTTTATGCATCCTCTAGGACTCTATGCCTCCTCTAGGACTCTCTGCCTCCTCTAGGAATCTATGCCTCCTCTAGGACTCTAGGACTCTATGCCTACTCTAGGACTCTATGCCACCTCTAGGACTCTATGCCTCCTCAAGGACTCTAGGCCTCCTCTAGGACTCTATGGCTCTAGGACTCCTCTGGGACTCTAGGACTCTATGCCTCCTCTAGGACTCTAGGGCTCCTCTAGGACTCTATGCCTCCTCTAGGAATCTAGGCCTCCTCTAGGACTTTATGCCTCCTCTAGGACTCTGTGCCTCCTCTAGGACTCTATGCCTCCTCTAGGACTCTAGGACTCTATGCTTCCTCTAGGACTCTAGGACTCTACGCCTCCTCCAGGACTCTCTGCCTCCGCTAGGAGTCTATGCCTGCCCTAGGACTCTATGCCTCCTCTAGGACTCTAGGCCTCCTCTAGGACTCTCTGCCTCTTCTAGGACTCTAGGCCTCCTCTAGGACTCTAGGACTCTATGACCCCTCTAGGACTCTAGGACTCTATGCCTCCTCTAGGACTCTATGCCTCCTCTAGGACTCTATGCCTCCTCTAGGACTCTAGGACTCTATGCCTCCTCTAGGACTCTATACCACCTCTAGGACTCTATGCCTCCTCTAGGACTCTAGGACTCTATGCCTACTCTAGGACTCTATGCCACCTCTAGGACTCTATTCCTCCTCTAGGACTCTATGCCTCTTCTAGGACTCTAGGCCTCCTCTAGTACTCTAGGACTCTATGCCCTCTCTAGGACTCTATGCCCGCTCTAGGACTCTATGACCCCTCTAGGAGTCTAGGATTCTATGCCCCCTCTAGTACTCTAGGAGTCTATGCCCCCTCTAGGACTCTCGGACTCCTCTAGGACTCTATGCCTCCTCTAGGACTCTATGCCTCCTCTAGGACTCTATGCCTCCTCTAGGACTCTAGGACTCTATGCCTCCTCTAGGACTCTAGGACTCTACTCCTCCTCCAGGACTCTATGCCTCCGCTAGGAGTCTATGCCTACCCTAGGACTCTATGCCTCCTCTAGGACTCTAGGCCTCCTCTAGGACTCTATGGCTCTAGGACTCCTCTGGGACTCTAGGACTCTATGCCTCCTCTAGGACTCCATGCCTCCTCTAGGACTCTATGCCTCCTCTAGGACTCTAGGAATCCATGCCTCCTCTAGGACTCTAGGACTCCTCTAGGACTCCAGGACTCCTCTTGGAATCTAGGGCTTTTTGCCTCCTCTAGGACTCTATTCCTCCTCTAGGACTCTAGGCCTCCTCTAGGACTCTAGACCTCCTCTAGGACTCTAAGCCTAATCTAGGACTCTAGGCCTCCTCTAGGACTCTATTCCTCTTCTAGGACTCTAGGCCTCCTCTAGGACTCTAGGACTCTATGCCCTCTCTAGGACTCTTTGCCCCCTCTAGGACTCTATGCCCCTTCTAGGATTCTAGGACCCTATGCCACATCTAGGACTCTAGGAATCTAGGCCTCCTCTAGGACTCTAGGCCTCCTCTAGGTCTCTATGCCTCCTCTAGGACTCTAGGCCTCCTCTAGGATTCTATGCCTCCTCTAGGACTCTAGGCCTCCTCTAGCACTCTAGGACTGTAGGCCTCCTCAAGGACTCTAGGAATCTACAACTCCTCTAGGACTCTAGGACTGTAAGACTCCTCTAGGGCTCTAGAACTCTAGGACTCCTCTAGGAATCTATGCCTCCTCTAGGACTCTAGGACACCTCTAGGACTCTATGCCTCCTCTAGGACTCTGGGACTCCTCTAGGACTGTAGGACTCTATTCCTTCTCTAGGACTCTATGCCTCCTCAAGGTATGTCGAACTCCTCTAGGACTCCATGCCTCCTCTAGGACGCTAGGCCTCCTCTAGGACTCTATGCCTCCTCTAGGACTCTAGGCCTCCTCTAGGACTCTAGGACTCTATGCCCCCTCTAGGACTCTATGCCCACTCTAGGACTCTATGACGCCTCTAGGACTCTAGGATTCTATGCCCCCTCTAGGACACTATGCCCCTTCTAGGAATCTAGGAGTCTATGCCAACTGTAGGACTCTAGGACTCCTCTAGGACTCTAGGCCTCCTCTAGGACTCTATGCCTCCTCTAGGACTCTATGCCCCCTCTAGGAGTCTATGCCACTTCTAGGACTCTAGGACCCTATGACACCTCTAGGACTCTAGGACTCTAGGCCTCCTCTAGGACTCAAGGCCTCCTCTAGGACTCTCTGCCTCCTCTAGGACTCTAGGCCTCCTCTAGGACTCTAGGCCTCCTCTAGGACTCTAGGACTCTATGCCTCCTCTAGGACTCTAGGACTCTAAGACTCCTCTAGGGCTCTAGGACTCTAGGACTCTTCTTGGACTCAATTCCTACTCTAGGACTCTATGCCACTGCTAGGACTCTAAGCCTCCTCTAGGACTCTATGCCTCCTCTAGGACTCTATGCCTCCTCTAGGACTCTATGCCTCCTCTAGGGCTGTAGGACTCTATGCCTCCTCTTGGAGTCTAGGAATCTATGCCTCCTCTAGGACTCCAGGCCTCCTCTAGGACTCTAGGCCTCCTCTAGGACTCTAGGTCTCCTCTAGGACTCTATGGCTCTAGGACTCCTCTGGGACTCTAGGACTCTATGCCTCCTCTAGGACTCTATGCCTCCTCTAGGACTCTATGCTTCCTCTAGGAATCTAGGACTCCTCTAGGACTCAAGGACTCCTCTAGGAATCTAGGACTTTATGCCTCCTCTAGGACTCTATGCCTCCTCTAGGATTGTATGCCTCCTCTAGGACTCTATGCCTCGTCTAGGACTCTAGGCCTCCTCTAGGACTCTAGGCCTCCCCTAGGACTCTCTACCTGCTCTAGGACTCTATGCCTCCTCTAGGACTCTATGCCTCCTCTAGGAATCTATGCCTCCTCTAGGACTCTAGGACTCTATGCCTACTCTAGGACTCTATGCCTCCTCTAGGACTCTAGGACTCTATGCATCCTCTAGGACTCTATGCCTTCTCGAGGAGTCTATGCATCCGCTAGGACTCTATGCCTACACTAGGACTCTATGCCTCCTCTAGGACTCTAGGACTCTATCCTTCCTCCAGGTCTCTATGCCTCCTCTAGGACTCTATGCCTCCTCTAGGATTCTATGCCTCCTCTAGGACTCTATGCCTCCTCTAGGACTCTGTGTCTTCTCTAGGACTCTATGCCTCCTCTAGGACTCTATTCCTCCTCTAGGACTCTATGCCTACGCTAGGACTCTATGCCTCCCGTTGGACTCTATGCCCCTCTTGGACTCTATGATTCCTCCAGGACTTTATGCCTCCTCTAGGACTCTATGCCTCCTCTAGGACTCTCTGCCTCCTCTAGGAATCTATGCCTCCTCTAGGACTCTAGGACTCTATGCCTACTCTAGGACTCTATGCCACCTCTAGGACTCTATGCCTCCTCAAGGACTCTAGGCCTCCTCTAGGACTCTATGGCTCTAGGACTCCTCTGGGACTCTAGGACTCTATGCCTCCTCTAGGACTCTAGGACTCCTCTAGGACTCTATGCCTCCTCTAGGAATCTAGGCCTCCTCTAGGACTCTATGCCTCCTCTAGGACTCTGTGCCTCCTCTAGGACTCTATGCCTCCTCTAGGACTCTAGGACTCTATGCCTCCTCTAGGACTCTAGGACTCTACGCCTCCTCCAGGACTCTCTGCCTCCGCTAGGAGTCTATGCCTGCCCTAGGACTCTATGCCTCCTCTAGGACTCTAGGCCTCCTCTAGGACTATCTGCCTCTTCTAGGACTCTAGGCCTCCTCTAGGACTCTAGGACTCTATGCCCCCTCTAGGACTCTAGGACTCTATGCCCCCTCTGGGACTCTATGCCCGCTCTAGGACTATATGACCCCTCTTGGAGTCTAGGATTCTATGCCCCCTCTAGTACTCTAGGAGTCTATGCCCCCTGCAGGACTCTCGGACTCCTCTAGGACTCTATGTCTCCTCTAGGACTCTAGGCCTCCTCTAGGACTCTATTCCTCCTCTAGGACTCTATGCCTACGCTAGGACTCTATGCCTCCTCTAGGACTCTATGCCTCCTCTAGGACTCTATGCCTCCTCCAGGACTCTAGGACTCTATGCCTCCTCTAGGACTCTATACCACCTCTAGGACTCTATGCCTCCTCTAGGACTCTAGGACTCTATGCCTACTCTAGGACTCTATGCCAACTCTAGGACTCTATTCCTCCTCTAGGACTCTATGCCTCCTCTGATACTCTATGCCTCCTGTAGTACTCAAGGTCTCCTCTAGGACTCTCTGCCTCCTCTAGGACTCTAGGACTCCTCTAGGACTCTAGGACTCCTGTAGGACTCTAGGACTCTATGCCTCCTCTAGGACTCTATGCCTCCTCTAGGAATCTATGCCTCCTCTAGGACTCTAGGACTCTATGCCTCCTCTAGGACTCTATGCCTCCTCTAGGACTCTAGGCCACCTCTAGGACTCTATGCTTCCTCTAGGACTCTAGGCCTCCTCTAGGACTCTATGGCTCTAGGACTCCTCTGGGACTCTAGGACTCTATGCCTCCTCTAGGACTCTATGCCTCCTCTAGGACTCTATGCCTCCTCTAGGACTCTTGGAATCCATGCCTCCTCTAGGACTCTAGGACTCTATGCCTCCTCTAGGACTCTAGGACTCTAGTACTCCTTTAGGACTCTGTGCCTCCTCTAGGACTCTATGCCTGCTCTAGGACTCTATGCCTCCTCTAGTACCCTAGGACACCTCTAGGACTCTATGCCTCCTCTAGGACTCTAGGACTCCTCTAGGACTCTAGGACTCTATGCCCTCTCTAGGACTCTAGGACTCTACCCCTCCTCCAGGACTCTATGCCTCCGCTAGGAGTCTATGCCTCCCCTAGGACTCTATGCCTCCTCTAGGACTCTAGGCCTCCTCTAGGACTCTATGCCTCTTCTAGGACTCTAGGCCTCCTCTAGGACTCTAGGACTCTATGCCCTCTCTAGGACTCTTTGCCCCCTCTAGGACTCTATGCCCCTTCTAGGACTCTAGGACCCTATGCCACAACTAGGACTCTAGGACTCTAGGCCTCCTCTAGGACTCTAGGCCTCCTCTAGGACTCTAGGCCTCCTCCAAGACTCTAGGCCTCCTCTAGGACTCTATGCCTCCTCTAGGACTCTAGGCCTCCTCTAGCACTCTAGGACTGTAGGCCTCCTCAAGGACTCTAGGAATCTACAACTCCTCTAGGACTCTAGGACTCTAAGACTCCTCTAGGGCTCTAGAACTCTAGGACTCCTCTAGGACTCTATGCCTCCTCTAATACTCTAGGCCTCCTCTAGGACTCTATGCCTCCTCTAGCACTCTAGGCCTCCTCTAGCACTCTAGGACTGTAGGCCTCCTCTAGGACTCTAGGAATCTACAACTCCTCTAGGACTCTAGGACTCTAAGACTCCTCTAGGGCTCTAGAAGTCTAGGACTCCTCTAGGACTCTAAGCCTCCTCTAGGACTCTATGCCTCTTCTTGGACTCTAGGCCTCCTCTAGGACTCTAGGACTCTATGCCCTCTCTAGGACTCTATGCCCGCTCTAGGACTCTATGACCCCTCTAGGAGTCTAGGATTCTATGCCCCCTCTAGTACTCTAGGAGTCTATGCCCCCTGTAGGACTCTCGGACTCCTCTAGGACTCTATGTCTCCTTTAGGACTCTATGCCTCCTCTAGGTGTCTATGCCCCCTCTAGGACTCTACGCCCCCTCTAGGACTCTATGCGCCCTCTAGGACTCTATGCCCCCTCAAGGACTCTATGCCCCTTCTAGGACTCTAGGACCCTATGCCACCTCTGGGACTCTAGGACTCTAGGCCTCCTCTAGGACTCTAGGCCTCCTCTAGGACTCTATGCCTCCTCTAGGACTCTATGCCTCCTCTAGCACTCTAGGACTCTAGGCCTCCTCTAGGACTCTAGGAATCTACAACTCCTCTAGGACTCTAGGCCTCCTCTAGGACTCTATGCCTCTGCTAGGACTCTATGCCTCCTCTAGGACTCTAGGTCTCCTCTAGGACTCTATGCCTCCTCTAGGACTCTAGGACTCCTCTAGGACTCTAGGACTCCTCTAGGAATCTAGGGCTTTTTGCCTCCTCTAGGACTCTATTCCTCCTCTAGGACTCTAGGCCTCCTCTAGGACTCTAGTCCTCCTCTAGGACTCTATGCCTCCTCTAGGACTCTATGCCTCCTCTAGGACTCTATGCCTCCTCTAGGACTCTATGCCTCCTCTAGGAATCTATGCCTCCCCTAGGACTCTAAGCCTCCTCTAGGACTCTATGCCTCTTCTAGGACTCTAGGCCTCCTCTAGGACTCTAGGACTCTATGCCCTCTCTAGGACTCTATGCCCGCTCTAGGACTCTATGACCCCTCTAGGAGTCTAGGATTCTATGCCCCCTCTAGTACTCTAGGAGTCTATGCCCCCTGTAGGACTCTCGGACTCCTCTAGGACTCTATGTCTCCTTTAGGACTCTATGCCTCCTCTAGGTGTCTATGCCCCCTCTAGGACTCTACGCCCCCTCTAGGACTCTATGCGCCCTCTAGGACTCTATGCCCCCTCTAGGACTCTATGCCCCTTCTAGGACTGTAGGACAATATGCCACCTCTGGGACTCTAGGACTCTAGGCCTCCTCTAGGACTCTAGGCCTCCTCTAGGACTCTATGCCTCCTCTAGGACTCTAGGCCTCCTCTAGGACTCTATGCCTCCTCTAGGACTCTAGGCCTCCTCTAGCACTCTAGGACTCTAGGCCTCCTCTAGGACTCTAGGAATCTACAAATCCTCTAGGACTCTAGGACTCTAAGACTCCTCTAGGGCTCTAGGACTCTAGGCCTCCTCTAGAACTCTAGGCCTCCTCTAGGACTCTATGCCTCCGCTAGGACTCTAAGCACCCTCTAGGACTCTATGGCTCCTCTAGGACTCTATGCCTCCTCTAGGGCTCTATGCCACCTCTAGGACTCTATGCCTCCTCTAGGGCTCTATGCCTCCTCTAGGACTGTAGGACTCTATGCCTCCTCTAGGAGTCTAGGAATCTATGCCTCCTCTAGGACTCCAGGCCTCCTCTAGGAATCTAGGCCTCCTCAAGGACTCTAGGTCTCCTCTAGGACTCTAGGACTCCTCTAGGACTCTAGGACTCCTCTAGGACTCTAGGACTCCTCTAGGAATCTAGGGCTTTTTGCCTCCTCTAGGACTCTATTCCTCCTCTAGGACTCTAGGCCTCCTCTAGGACTCTAGACCTCCTCTAGGACTCTAGGCCTCCTCTAGGACTCTATGCCTCCTCTAGGACTCTATGCCTCCTCTAGGACTCTATGCCTCCTCTAGGACTCTAGGACTCCTCTAGGACTCTAGGACTCCTCTAGGACTCTAGGACTCCTCTAGGAATCTAGGACTTCATGCCTCCTCTAGGACTCTAGGCCTCCTCTAGGACTCTATGCCTCCTCTAGGACTCTATGCCCCCTCTAAGACTCTAGGACTCTATGCCTCCTCTAGAACTCTAGGACTCTACACCTCCTCCAGGACTCTATGCCTCCTCTAGGACTCTAGGCCTCCTCTAGCACTCTAGGACTCTAGGCCTCCTCTAGGACTCTAGGAATCTACAACTCCTCTAGGACTCTAGGACTCTAAGACTCCTCTAGGGCTCTAGGACTCTAGGACTCCTCTAGGACTCTAGGCCTCCTCTAGCACTCTATGCCTCCGCTAGGACTCTAAGCCTCCTCTAGGACTCTATGGCTCCTCTAGCACTCTATGCCTCCTCTAGGGCTCTATGCCTCCTCTAGGACTGTAGGACTCTATGCCTCCTCTAGGAGTCTAGGAATCTATGCCTCCTCTAGGACTCCAGGCCTCCTCTAGGAATCTAGGCCTCCTCTAGGACTCTAGGTCTCCTCTAGGACTCTAGGACTCCTCTAGGACTCTAGGACTCCTCTAGGACTCTAGGACTCCGCTAGGAATCTAGGGCTTTTTGCCTCCTCTAGGACTCTATTCCTCCTCTAGGACTCTAGGCCTCCTCTAGGACTCTATGCCTCCTCTAGGACTCTATGCCTACTCTAGGACTCTATGCCTCCTCTAGGACTCTATGCCTCCTCTAGGACTCTAGGACTCCTCTAGGACTCTAGGACTCCTCTAGGAATCTAGGACTTCATGCCTCCTCTAGGACTCTAGGCCTCCTCTAGGACTCTATGCCTCCTCTAGGACTCTATGACTCCTCTAGGACTCTATGCCCCCTCTAAGACTCTAGGACTCTATGCCTCCTCTAGGACTCTAGGACTCTACGCCTCCTCCAGGACTCTATGCCTCCTCTAGGACTCTAGGCCTCCTCCAGCACTCTAGGACTCTAGGCCTCCTCTAGGACTCTAGGAATCTACAACTCCTCTAGGACTCTAGGACTCTAAGACTCCTCTAGTGCTCTAAGACTCTAGGACTCCTCTAGGACTCTAGGCCTCCTCTAGCACTCTATGCCTCCGCTAGGACTCTAAGCCTCCTCTAGGACTCTATGCCTCCTCTAGGACTCTACGACTCTATGCCCCCTCTAGGACTCTCTGCCCCCTCTAGGACTCTATGACCCCTCTAGGACTCTATGCCCCTTCTAGGACTCTAGGACCCTATGCCTCCTCTAGGACTCTAGGCCTCCTCTAGGACTCTATGCCTCCTCTAGGACTCTAGGCCTCCTCTAGGACTCTAGGCCTCCTCTAGGACTCTATGCCTCCTCTAGGACTCTAGGCCTCCTCTAGGACTCTATGCCTCCTCTAGGACTCTATGCCTCCTCTAGGACCCTATGCCTCCTCTAGGACTCTATGCCTCCTCTAGGACCCTATGCCTCCTCTAGGACTCTATGCCCATTCTAGGACTCTAGGACTCGATGCCTCCTCTAGGACTCTTGGACTCTATGCCGCCTCTAGTACTCTTTGCCTCCTCAAGGACTCTATGCCTCCTCTAATACTCTAGGACTCTATGCCTCCTCTAGGACTCTAGGACTCTATGCCTCCACTAGGACTCTATGCCTCCTGTAGGACTCTAGGCCTCCTCTAGGACTCTAGGCCTCCTCTAGATCTCTAGGCCTCCTCTAGGACACTAGGCCTCCTCTAGTTCTCTAGGACTCTATGCCTCCTCTAGGGCTCTAGAACTCCTCTAGGACTCTAGGCCTCCTCTAGGACGCTAGGCCTCCTCTAGGACTCTATGCCTCCTGTAGTACTCAAGGCCTCCTCTAGGACTCTAGGACTCTATGCCCCCTCTAGGACTCTATGCCCCCTCTAGGACACTATGACCCCTCTAGGACTCTAGGATACTATGCCCCCTCTAGGACTCTATGCCCCCTCTAGGACTCTATGCGCCCTCTAGGACTCTATGCCCCCTCTAGGAATCTATGCCCCTTCTAGGAATATAGGACACTATGCCACCTCTAGGACTCTAGGACTCTAGGCCTCCTCTTGGACTCTAGGACTCTTCTAGGACTCTATGCCTCCTCTAGGACTCTAGGCCTCCTCTAGGACTCTAGGCCTCCTCTAGGACTCTAGGCCTCCTCTAGGACTCTATGCCTCCTCTAGGACTCTATGCACCCTCTAGGGCTTTAGGACTCTAGGCCACCTCTAGGACTCTCGGCCTCCTCTAGGACTCTAGGACTCTATTCCTCCTCTAGGACTCTATGCCTCCTCTAGGACTCTATGCCTCCTCTAGGACTCTATGCCTCCTCTAGGACTCTAGGACTCCTCTAGGACTCTATGCCTCCTTTAGGACTCTAGGCCTCCTCTAGGACTCTTTGCCTCGCCTAGGACTCTATGCCTCCCCTGGGATTCTATGCCTCCTCTAGGACTCTGTGCCTCCTCTTGGACTCTAGGACTCTAGGCCTACTCTAGGACTCTAGGTCTCCTCTAGGACTCTGTGCCTCCTCTAGGACTCTAGGACTCTAGGCCTACTCTAGGACTCTAGGTCTCCTCTAGGAGTCTAGGCCTCCTCTAGGACTCTAGGACTCTATGCCTCCTCTAGGACTCTAGGACTCTATGCCTCCTCTAGGAATCTATGCCTCCTCTAGGACACTATGTCTCCTCCAGGGCTCTATGCCTCCTCTAGGACTGTATGCCTCCTCTAGGAATCTATGCATCCTCTAGGACACTATGCCTCCTCTAGGATTCTATGCCTCCTCTAGGACTCTATGCCTCCTCTAGGACTCTAGGACTCTATGCCTCCTCTAGGACACTAGGCCTCCTCTAGGACTCTAGGCCTCCTCTAGGACTCTAGGAATCTATGCCTCCTCTTGGACTCTATGCCACCTCTAGGACTCTATGCCCCCACTAGGACTCTAGGCCTCCTCTAGGACTCTATGCCTCCTCTAGGACTCTATGCCACCTCTAGGACTCTCGACCTCCTCTAGGACTCTAGGACTCTATGCTTCCTCTAGGACTCTAGGCCTCCTCTAGGACTCTATGCCTCCTCTAGGACTCTAGGACTCTATGCCTCCTCTAGGACACTAGGCCTCCTCTAGGACTCTAGGACTCTATGCCTCCTCTAGGACTCTAGGCCTCCTCTAGGACTCTAGGCCTCCTCTAGGACTCTATGCCTCCTCTAGGACTCCAGGCCTCCTCTAGGACTCTATGCCTCCTCTAGGACTCTAGGCCTCCTCTAGGACTCTATGCCTCCTCTAGGACTCTATGGCTCCTCTAGGACTCTAGGCTTCCTCTAGGACTCTAGGGCTCTAGGCCTCCTCTAGGACTCTAGGACTCTATGCCTCCTCTAGGACTCTATGTCTCCTCTAGGACTCAAGGCCTCCTCTAGGACTCTGTGTCTCCTCTAGGACACTATGTCTCTTCTAGGACTCTAGGCCTCCTCTAGGACTCTAGGCCTCCTCTCGGTCTCTAGGCCTCCTCTAGTACTCTAGAGCTCCTGTAGGAATCTAGGCCTACTCTAGGACTCTAGGCCACCTCTAGTACTCTAGAGCTCCACTAGGACTCTAGGCCTCCTCTAGGACTCTATGCCACCTCTAGGACTCTATGCCTCCTCTAGGACTCTATGCCTCCTCTAGTACTCTAGGACTCCTCTAGGACTCTATGCCTCCTCTAGGACTCGATGCCTCCTCTAGGACTCTAGGACTCTATGCCTCCTCTAGGACTCTATTCCTCCTCTAGGATTCTATGCCTCCTGTAAGAATCAAGGCCTCCTCTAGGAATCTATTCCTCCTCGAGGACTCTATGCCTCCTCTAGGACTCTATGCCTCCTCTAGTATTTTATGCCTCCTCTAGGACTCTATGTCTCCTCTAGGACTCTAGGACTCTATGCCTCCTCCAGGACTCTATGCCTCCTCTAGGACTCTATGCCTCCTGTAGGAATCAAGGCCTCCTCTCGGAATCTATTCCTCCTCGAGGACTCTATGCCTCCTCTAGGACTCTATGCCTCCTCTAGTTTTTTATGCCTCCTCTAGGACTCTATGGCTCCTCTAGGACTCTAGGACTCTATGCCTCCTCCAGGACTCTATGCCTCCTTTAGGTCTCTATGCCTCCTCTAGAACTCTAGGGATCCTCTAGGACTCTATGCCTCCCCTAGGACTCTAGGCC
The DNA here is from genome assembly GCA_039720435.1 of Amazona ochrocephala. Classification (NCBI taxonomy): domain Eukaryota; kingdom Metazoa; phylum Chordata; class Aves; order Psittaciformes; family Psittacidae; genus Amazona; species Amazona ochrocephala. The sequence goes on along the minus strand of JBCFXG010000044.1, from coordinate 670,044 downwards.
TCCCCTAGGACTCTATGCCTCCGATAGGACTCTATGCCTCCCCTAGGACTCTATGCCTCCCCTAGGACTCTATGCCTCCCCTAGGACTCTAGGCCTCCCCTAGCACTCTAGGCCTCCCCTAGGACTCTAGGCCTCCTCTAGGACTCCTCTAGGACTCAAGGGCTCTAGGCCTCCTCTAGGACTCTATGCCTCCTCTAGGACTCTATGCCTCCTCTAGGACTCTATGCCTCCTCTAGGACTCTAGGCCTCCTCTAGGACTCTAGGCCTCCTCTAGGACTCTAAGCGTCCTCTTGGACACTATGCCTCCTCTAGGACTCTATGCCTCCTCTAGGACTCTATGCCTCCTGTAGGACTCTAGGCCTCCCCTAGGACTCTATGCCTCCCCTAGGACTCTAGGCCTCCCCTAGGACTCTAGGCCTCCTCTACTACTCTAGGACTCCTCTAGGACACTAGGCCTCCTCTAGGACTCTAGGACTCTATGCCTCCTCTAGGACTCTTGGACTCTATGCCTCCTCTAGGACTCTAGGACTCTATGCCTCCTCTAGGACTCTAGGTCCCTATGCCTCCTCTAGGACTCTAGGACTCTATGCCTCCTCTAGGACTCTATGCCTCCTCTAGGACTCTAGGCCTCCTCTAGGACTCTAGGCCTCCTCTAGGACTCTCTGCCTCCTCTACGACTCTCTGCCTCCTCTAGGACTCTATGCCTCCTCTAGGACTCTAGGACTCTATGCCCCCTCTAGGACTCTATGCCCCCTCTAGGACTCTCTGCCCCCTCTAGGAATCTATGCCCCTTCTAGGTCTCTAGGACCCTATGCCTCCTCTAGGACTCTAGGACTCTATGCCTCCTCTAGGACTCTAGCCCTCCTCTAGGACTCTATGCCTCCTCTAGGACTCTAGGCCTCCTCTAGGACTCTAGGCCTCCTCTAGGACTCTATGCCTCCTCTAGGACTCTAGGCCTCCTCTAGGACTCTATGCCTCCTCTAGGACTCTATGCCTCCTGTAGGACCCTATGCCTCCTCTAGGACTCTATGCCTCCTCTAGGACCCTATGCCTCCTCTAAGACTCTATGCCCCTTCTAGGACTCTAGGACTCGATGCCTCCTCTAGGACTCTTGGACTCTATGCCGCCTCTAGTACTCTTTGCCTCCTCAAGGACTCTATGCCTCCTCTAATACTCTAGGACTCTATGCCTCCTCTAGGACTCTAGGACTCTATGCCTCCACTAGGACTCTATGTCTCCTGTAGGACTCTAGGCCTCCTCTAGGACTCTAGGCCTCCTCTAGATCTCTAGGCCTCCTCTAGGACACTAGGCCTCCTCTAGGTCTCTAGGACTCTATGCCTCCTCTAGGGCTCTAGAACTCCTCTAGGACTCTAGGCCTCCTCTAGGACGCTAGGCCTCCTCTAGGACTCTATGCCTCCTCTAGGACTCTAGGCCTCCTCTAGGACTCTAGGACTCTCAGCCCCCTCTAGGACTCTATGCCCCCTCTAGGACACTATGACCCCTCTAGGACACTATGACCCCTCTAGGACTCTAGGGTACTATGCCCCCTCTAGGACACTATGCCCCCGCTAGGACTCTAGGAGTCTATGCCCCCTCTAGGACTCTATGCCCCCTCTAGGACTCTATGCGCCCTCTAGGACTCTATGCCCCCTCTAGGAATCTATGCCCCTTCTAGGAATATAGGACACTATGCCACCTCTAGGACTCTAGGACTCTAGGCCTCCTCTTGGACTCTAGGACTCTTCTAGGACTCTATGCCTCCTCTAGGACTCTAGGCCTCCTCTAGGACTCTATGCCTCCTCTAGGACTCTAGGCCTCCTCTAGGGCTTTAGGACTCTAGGCCTCCTCTAGGACTCTAGGCCTCCTCTAGGACTCTAGGACTCTATTCCTCCTCTTGGACACTATGCCTCCTCTAGGACTCTATGCCTCCTCTAGGACTCTATGCCTCCTCTAGGACTCTAGGACTCCTCTAGGACTCTATGCCTCCTTTAGGACTCTAGGCCTCCTCTAGGACTCTTTGCCTCGCCTAGGACTCTATGCCTCCCCTGGGATTCTATGCCTCCTCTAGGACTCTGTGCCTCCTCTAGGACTCTAGGACTCTAGGCCTACTCTAGGACTCTAGGTCTCCTGTAGGACTCTAGGCCTCCTCTAGGACTCTAGGACTCCATGCCTCCTCTAGGACTCTAGGACTCTATGCCTCCTCTAGGACACTATGTCTCCTCCAGTGCTCTATGCCTCCTCTAGGACTGTATGCCTCCTCTAGGACTCTATACATCCTCTAGGACACTATGCCTCCTCTAGGACTCTATGCCTCCTCTAGGACTCTATGCCTCCTCTATGACTCTAGGACTCTATGCCTCCTCTAGGACACTAGGCCTCCTCTAGGACTCTAGGCCTCCTCTAGGACTCTAGGCCTCCTCTAGGACTCTAGGAATCTAGGCCTCCTCTAGGACTCTATGCCACCTCTAGGACTCTATGCCCCCTCTAGGACTCTAGGCCTCCTCTAGGACTCTATGCCTCCTCTAGGACTCTAGGCCACCTCTAGGACTCTCGACCTCCTCTAGGACTCTAGGACTCTATGCTTCCTCTAGTACTCTAGGCCTCCTCTAGGACTCTAGGACTCTATGCCTTCCCTAGGACTCAATGCCTCCCCTAGGACTCCAGGCCTCCCCTAGGACTCTAGGCCTCCTCTACTTCTCTAGGCCTCCTCTAGGACTCTAGGCCTCCTCTAGGACTCTAGGACTCTATGCCTCCTCTAGGACTCTAGGACTCTATGGCTCCTCTAGGACTCTAGGACTCTATGGCTCCTCTAGGACTCTAGGACACTATGCCTCCTCTAGGTCTCTTGGTATCTATGCCTCCTCTAGGACTCTAGGACTCTATGCCTCCTCTAGGACTCTATACCTCCTCTAGGACTCTATGCCTCCTCTAGGACTCCAGGCCTCCTCTAGGACTCTAGGCCTCCTCTAGGACTCTAGGCCTCCTCTAGGACTCTAGGCCTCCTCTAGGACTCTAGGAATCTATGCCTCCTCTGGGACTCTATGCCTCCTCTAGGACTCTAGGCCTCCTCTAGGACTCTAGGCCTCCTCTAGGACTCTAGGCCTCCTCTAGGACTCTAGGCCTCCTCTAGGACTCTAGGAATCTATGCCTCCTCTGGGACTCTATGCCTCCTCAAGGACTCTAGGCCTCCTCTAGGACTCTCTGCCTCCTCTAGGCCTCTAGGCCACCTCTAGGACTCTCGGCCTCCTCTAGGACTCTAGGACTCTATGCTTCCTCTAGGACTCTAGGCCTCCTCTAGGACTCTATGCCTCCTCTAGGACTCTAGGACTCTATGCCTCCCCTAGGACTCTATGCCTCCTCTAGGACTATAGGCCTCCCCTAGGACTCTAGGCCTCCTCTACTACTCTAGGCCTCCTCTAGGACACTAGGCCTCCTCTAGGACTCTAGGACTCTATGCCTCCTCTAGGACACTAGGCCTCCTCTAGGACTCTAGGCCTCCTCTAGGACTCTAGCCCTCCTCTAGGACTCTAGGACTCTAGGCCTCCTCTAGGACTCTAGGACTCTATGCCTCCTCTAGGACACTAGGCCTCCTCTAGGACTCTATGCCTCCTCTAGGACACCATGCCTCCTCTAGGACTCTATGCCTCCTCTAGGACTCTATGCCTCCTCTAGGACTCTATGCCTCCTCTAAGACTCTAGGCCTCTACTAGGACTCTATGACTCTATGCCTTCTCTAGGACTCTAGGACTCCTCTAGGACTCGAGGACTCTATGAATCCTCTAGGAATCTATGCCTCCTCTAGGACTCTATGCCACCTCTAGGACTCTATGCCTCCTCTAGGACTCTGTGCCTCCTCTAGGACTCTAGGACTCTAGGCCTCCTCTAGGACTCTAGGCCTCCTCTAGGACTCTATGCCTCCTCCAGGACTCTATGCCCCCTCTAGGGCTTTAGGACTCTATGCCTTCTCTAGGACTCTATGCCTCCTCTAGGACTCTAGGACTCTATTCCTCCTCTTGGACACTATGCCTCCTCTAGGACTCTATGCCTCCTCTAGGACTCTATGCCTCCTCTAGGACTCTAGGACTCCTCTAGGACTCTATGCCTCCTTTAGGACTCTAGGCCTCCTCTAGGACTCTTTGCCTCGCCTAGGACTCTATGCCTCCCCTGGGATTCTATGCCTCCTCTAGGACTCTGTGCCTCCTCTAGGACTCTAGGACTCTAGGCCTACTCTAGGACTCTAGGTCTCCTCTAGGACTCTAGGCCTCCTCTAGGACTCTAGGACTCTATGCCTCCTCTAGGACTCTAGGACTCTATGCCTCCTCTAGGACTCTATGCCTCCTCTAGGACACTATGTCTCCTCCAGTGCTCTATGCCTCCTCTAGGACTGTATGCCTCCTCTAGGACTCTATGCATCCTCTAGGACACTATGCCTCCTCTAGGACTCGAGGCCTCCTCTAGGACTCTAGGACTCCTCTAGGACTCTAGGACTCTATGCCTCCTCTAGGACACTAGGCCTCCTCTAGGACTCTAGGCCTCCTCTAGGACTCTAGGACTCTAGGCCTCCTCTAGGACTCTAGGACTCTATGCCCCCTCTAGGACTCTATGCCCCCTCTTGGACTCTAGGACTCTATGCCTCCTCTAATACTCTATGCCTCCTCTAGGACTCTATGCCTCCTCTAGGACTCTATGCCTCCTCTAGGACTCTATGACTCCTCTAGGACTCTATGCCTCCTCTAGGACTCTATGCCTCCCTTAGGACTCTATGCCTCCCCTAGGACTCTATGCCTCCTCTAGGACTCTATGCCTCCTCTAGGACTCTAGGACTCTATGCCTCTGTTGCGACAAAAGAGTGTGTGTGTGGGGGGGAATTACTGGCAGCTATCAGCCCGGGCAGCGTTCGCTATTTCAAACCTCACTGGGTCCTGTCTCACTGATAGTGCACTCTGTTGCATCAAAACGGAGGGGGGAAGATTGCTGGCAGCTATCAGCCCGGGCAGCGTTCGCTATTTCGAACCTCACTGGATCCGGTCTCACTGATAGTGCACCACCCTGCCCAATTCTATCAATAGCAACTATCAGCCCGGGCAGCGTTCGCTATTTCGAACCTCACTGGATCCGGTCTCACTGATAGTGCAGTTTATTAATGCAACAGATACCGAGCCTCTAATGGTCTGGATTTACCGATAGTGACCAAAACAGTATGACTTATTAACTAAATTTATTGGTGCAACAGGTACAGGTTCTTATGGATTGCCGGTGATAAATACTGTCTGCAAAAGCACGTGCATATAATAGTTACATAAATACAAACGCTTGATAAAGTTGACACAGCTTAGCTCTAAAAGATATAGGTGACAAATAAGAATAACTCTATAGAGATTCTAAGTTTTTCCTAGGAAAGCACTGGATACAGTGCAAGTCTTACCCACAGGCGTCCCTATGGGGGGGAAGAGAGGTCCAGCCCGTCGACCGGTCCCAGGAGTCGGTTGATGTTATCTTCCTTAACTCGTCCACGATGATATCTTCCCTAAAGTCCCCCTTTCTCTTGGGCTATTTTATATTATTTTCACCTTCAAGGTGGAGCTTGAGTGACTCTAGTCATACATACCTTTATTACCATTGGTGAAAATTTCTCTCGCCTCGATTTAAAGGTATATGAGACTAAAAATTCAGAGAGCATGCTCAGAGAGAGGTGGTCTTATTTCGGAGGGGGGTCGCACTGGAGAGGGGTGTGTATTTTAGTATTATAATGAAGCAAAGTTCACACTAGGACGGTATTTTGTCAAAAAGATGACAGGCCGCTGGCTCAGGATGGCAAGTATGCAGCTTATCAGTTTCTTGTACCACCTAGTTCCCATTTTACCTGCTGAAGTTAGGACAGAGCATACCCGCAAAATCTCCACCTCGCTGTATCCTCCGCCTGTTACGGGAACCGCTGTGGAGTGCACATTCCTGGCATACTAGGTATGGCTGCATCTCGCCCTGAGAGGCCCTGAAAGTCCATTTTCTCTTATGTGTGGACAATGCTGCATTTTTAATATAGATTTAATTCCCAGTTATCCGAAACTTCCTAATTATTCCACAGCCTCCTCTAGGACTCTAGGACTCTATGCCTCCTCTATGACTCTATGCCTCCTCTTGGACTCTATGCCTCCTCTAGGACTCTATGCCTCCTCTAGGACTCTAGGCCCCCTCTAGGACTCTAGGCTTCCTCTAGGACTCTAGGGCTCTAGGCCTCCTCTAGGACTCTAGGACTCTATGCCTCCTCTAGGACTCTATGCCTCCTCTAGGACTCTATGCCACCTCAAGGTCTCTAGGAATCCATGCCTCCTCTAGGACTCTAGGACTCTATGCCTCCTCGAGGACTCTAGGACTCTAGGACACCTCTAGGACTCTATGCCTCCTCTGGGACTCTAGGCCTCCTCTAGGACTCTATGCCTCCACTTGTACTCTATGCCTCCTCTAGGACTCTATGCCTCCTCTAGGACTCTATGCCACCTCTAGGACTCTATGCCTCCTCTAGGACTCTAGGATTCCTCTAGGACTCTAGGCCTCCTCTAGATTTCTAGGCCTCCTCTAGGACACTATGCCTCCTCTAGGACTCTAGGACTCTATGCCTCCTCTAGGGCTCAAGAACTCCTCTAGGACTCTATGCCTCCTCTAGGACTCTATGCCTCCTCTAGGACTCTATGCCTCCTCTAAGACCCTATGCCTCCTCTAGGACTTTAGGACTCTATGACCCCTCTAGGACTCTAGGACTCTATGCCCCCTCAAGGACTCTATGCCCCATCTAGGACTCTATGCCACCACTAGAACTCTAGGACTCTATGCCCCCTCTAGGACTCTATGCTGCCTCTAGGACTCTATGCCTCCTCTAGGACTCTATGCCCCCTCTAGGACTCTATGCCCCCTCTAGGACTCTATGCCCCCTCTAGGACTCTATGCACCCTCTAGGACTCTATGCCCCCTCTACGAATCTATGCCCCTTCTAGGACTCTAGGACTCTATGCCTCCTCGAGGACTCTAGGACTCTATGCCCCCTCTAGGACTCTATGCCCCCTCTAGGACTCTAGGACTCTATGCCCCCTCTAGTACTCTAGGACTCTATGCCTCCTCTAGGACTCTATGCCTCCTCTATGACTCTATGCCCCCTCTAGGACTCTATGCCTACTCTAGGACTCTAGGACTCCTCTAGGACTCTAGGACTCCTCTAGGACTCTAGGACTCTATTCCTCCTCTAGGACTCTATGCCTCCTCTGGGACTCTATGCCTCCTGTAGTACTCTAGGCCTCCTCTAGGACTCTATGCCTCCTCTAGGACTCTAGGACTCTATGTCCCCAGTAGGACTCTAGGGCTCTACGCCTCCTCTAGGACTCTAGGACTCCTCTTGGACTCTATGCCTCCTCTAGGACTCTATGCCTCCTCTAGGACTCTAGGCCTCCTCTAGGACTCTATGCCCCTTCGAGGACTCTAGGACTCTAGGCCTCCTCTAGGACTCTAGGACTCTATGACCCCTCTAGGACTCTAGGACACTATGACCCCTGTAGGACTCTATGCCCCCTCTAGGATTCTAGGACTCTATGCAACCTGTAGGACTCTCGGACTCTATGCCCCCTCTAGGACTCTAGGACTCCCCTAGGACTCAAAGCCTCCTCTAGGAATCCATGCCTCCTCTAGGACTCTATGCCCCCTCTAGGACTCTATGCCCCCTCTAGGACTCTATGCACCCTCTAGGACTCTATGCCCCCTCTAGGACTCTATGCCCCTTCTAGGACTCTAGGAGTCTATGCCACCTCTAGGACTCTAGGACTCTATGCCTCCCCTAGGGCTCTAGGCCTCCCCTAGTACTCTAGGCCTCCTCTACTACTCTAGGCTTCCTCTAGGACACTAGGCCTTCTCTAGGACTCTAAGACTCTATGCCTCCTCTAGGACTCTAGGACTCTATGCCTCCTCTAGGACTCTAGGTCTCTACGCCTCCTCTAGGACTCTAGGATTCTATGCCTCCTCTAGGACTCTATGCCTCCTCTAGGACTCTAGGCCGCCTCTAGGAGTCTAGGCCACCTCTAGGAAACTATTCCTCCTCTAGGACTCTAGGCCTCCTCTAGGACTCTAGGCCTCCTCTAGGACTCTCTGCCTCCTCTAGGACTCTCTGCCTCCTCTAGGACTCTATGCCTCCTCTAGGACTCTAGGACTCTATGACCCCTCTAGGACTCTATGCCCCTTCTAGGACTCTAGGACCCTATGCCTCCTCTGGGACTCTAGGACTCTATGCATCCTCTAGGACTCTAGGCCTCCTCTAGGACTCTATGCCTCCTCTAGGACTCTAGGCCTCCTCTAGGACTCTAGGCCTCCTCTAGAACTCTATGCCACCTCTAGGACTCTATGCCTCCTCTAGGACCCTATGCCACCTCTAGGATTCTATGCCTCCTCTAGGACCCTATGCCTCCTCTAGGACTCTAGGCCTCCTCTAGGACTCTAGGACTCGATGCCTCCTCTAGGACTCTAGGACTCTATGCCGCCTCTAGTACTCTTTGCCTCCTCTAGGACTCTATGCCTCCTCTAATACTCTAGGACTCTATGCCTCCTCTAGGACTCTAGGACTCTATGCCTCCAGTAGGACACTATGCCTCCTGTAGGACTCTAGGCCTCCTCTAGGACTCTAGGCCTCCTCTAGATCTCTAGGCCTCCTCTAGGACACTAGGCCTCCTCTAGGTCTCTAGGACTCTATGCCTCCTCTAGGGCTCTAGAACTCCTCTAGGACTCTAGGCCTCCTCTAGGACTCTAGGCCTCCTCTAGGACTCTATGCCTCCTCTAGGACTCTAGGCCTCCTCTAGGACTCTAGGACTCTATGCCCCCTCTAGGACTCTATGCCCCCTCTAGGACACTATGACCCCTCTAGGACTCTAGGATACTATGCCCCCTCTAGGACACTATGCCCCCCCTAGGACTCTAGGAGTCTATGCCCCCTATAGGACACAATTCCTCCTCCAGGACTCTAGGCCTCCTCTAGGACTCTATGCCTCCTCTAGGACTCTATGCCCCCTCTAGGACTCTATGCCCCCTCTAGGACTCTATGCCTCCTCTAGGACTCTATGCCACCTCTAGGACTCTATGCCCCTTCTAGGAATATAGGACACTATGCCACCTCTAGGACTCTAGGACTCTAGGCCTCCTCTTGAACTCTAGGACTCCTCTACGACTCTATGCCTCCTCTAGGACTCTAGGCCTCCTCTAGGACTCTATGCCTCCTCTAGGACTCTAGGCCTCCTCTAGGACTCTAGGCCTCCTCTAGGACTTTAGGACTCCAGGCCTCCTCTAGGACTCTATGCCTCCTCTAGGACTCTATGCCCCCTCTAGGACTTTAGGACTCTATGCCTCCTCTAGGACTCTAGGACTCTATTCCTCCTCTTGGACACTATGCCACCTCTAGGACTCTATGCCTCCTCTAGGACTCTAGGCCTCCTCTAGGACTCTTTGCCTCCCCTAGGACTCTCTGCCTCCCCTGGGATTCTATGCCTCCTCTAGGACTCTGTGCCTCCTCTGGGACTCTAGGACTCTAGGCCTACTCTAGGACTCTAGGTCTCCTCTAGGACTCTAGGCCTCCTCTAGGACTCTAGGACTCTATGCCTCCTCTAGGACTCTAGGACTCTATGCCTCCTCTAGGACACTATGCCTCCTCTAGGACACTATGTCTCCTCCAGGGCTCTATGCCTCCTCTAGGACTGTATGCCTCCTCTAGGACTCTATGCATCCTCTAGGACACTATGCCTCCTCTAGGACTCTATGCCTCCTCTAGGACTCTATGCCTCCTCTAGGACTCTATGCCTCCGCTAGGACTCTAGGTCTCTATGCCCCCTGTAGGATTCTAGGGCTCTATGCCTCCTCTAGGACTCTATGCCGCCCCTAGGACTCTATGCCTCCTCTAGGACTCTATGCCTCCGCTAGGACTCCAGGACTCCACGCCTCCTGTAGGACTCTAGGACTCTACGCCTCCTCTGGGACTCTAGGACTCTAGGACTTTTCAAGGACTCTATGCCTTCTCTAGGACTCTATGCCCCCTCTAAGACTCTAGGCCTCCCCTAGGACTCAAGGCCTCCTCTAGGACTCTAGGCCTCCTCTAGGACTCTAGGCCTCCTCTAGGACTCTAGGCCTCCCCTAGGACTCTAGGACTCTATGCCTCCTCTAGGACTCTAGGACTCTATGCCTCCTCTAGGACTCTAGGACTCTATCCCTCCTCTAAGACTCTATGCCTCCTCTAGGACTCTATGCCCGCTCTAGGACTTTAGGACTCTATGCCTTCTCTAGGACTCTATGCCTCCTCTAGGACTCTAGGACTCTATTCCTCCTCTTGGACACTATGCCTCCTCTAGGACTATGCCTCCTCTAGGACTCTATGCCTCCTCTAGGACTCTAGGACTCCTCTAGGACTCTATGCCTCCTTTAGGACTCTAGGCCTCCCCTAGGACTCTATGCCTCCCCTGGGATTCTATGCCTCCTCTAGGACTCTGTGCCTCCTCTAGGACTCTAGGACTCTAGGCCTACTCTAGGACTCTAGGTCTCCTCTAGGACTCTAGGCCTCCGCTAGGACTCTAGGACTCTATGCATCCTCTAGGACTCTAGGACTCTATGCCTCCTCTAGGACTCTGTGCCTCCTCTAGGACTCTAGGACTCTAGGCCTACTCTAGGACTCTAGGTCTCCTCTAGGACTCTAGGCCTCCGCTAGGACTCTAGGACTCTATGCCTCCTCTAGGACTCTAGGACACTATGTCTCCTCCAGGGCTCTATGCCTCCTCTAGGACTGTATGCCTCCTCTAGGACTCTATGCCTCCTCTAGGACTCTATGCCTCCTCTAGGACTCTAGGTCTCTATGCCCCCTGTAGGATTCTAGGTCTCTATGCCTCCTCTAGGACTCTATGCCTCCTCTAGGACTCTATGCCTCCTCTAGGACTCTTTGCCTCCTCTAGGGCTCTATGCCCCCTCTAGGACTCTATGCCCACTCTAGGACTCTAGGCCTCCTCTAGGACTCTAGGCCTCCTCTAGGACTCTATGCCTCCTCTAGGACTCTAGGAATCTATGCCTCCTCTAGGACTCTAGGACTCTATGCCTCCTCTAGGAATCTGGGACTCTAGAACTCCCCTAGGACTCTAGGACTCTAGGACTCCTCTGGGACTCTATGCCTCCTCTAGGACTCTAGGCCTCCTTTAGGACTCTAGGACTCTAGGCCTCCTCTAGGACTCTATGCCGCCCCTAGGACTCTATGCCTCCCCTTGGACTCTATGCATCCAAAAGGACTCTATGCCTCAGCTAGGACTCTATGCCTCCGCTAGGACTCTATGCCTCCTCTAGGACTCTATGCCTCCTCTAGGACTCTATGCCTCCTCTAGGACTCTATGCCTCCGCTAGGACTCTAGGACTCTATGCCTCCTCTAGGACTCAATACCTCTTCTAGGACTCTATGCCTCCTCTAGGACTCTAGGCCTCCTCTAGGACTCTAGGCCATCTCTAGGACTCCACTTGGACTCAAGGGCTCTAGGCCTCCTCTAGGAATCTAGGACTCCATGCCTCCTCTAGGACTCTATGTCTCCTCTAGGACTCTATGCCTCCTCTAGGACTCTAGGACTCCATGCCTGCTCTAGACCTCTAGGACTCTATGCCTCCTCTGGGACTCTAGGACTCCTCAAGGACTCTATGTCTCCTCTAGGACTCTATGCCCCCTCTAGGACTCTAGGCCTCCCCTAGGACTCTATGCCTCCTCTAGGACTCTAGGCCGCCTCTAGGACTCTAATACTCTATGCCTCCTCTAGGACTCTAGGACTCTGTGCCTCCTCTAGGACACTAGGCCTCCTCTAGGACTCTAGGCCTCCTCTAGGACTCTAGGCCTCCTCTAGGACTCTAGGAATCTATGCCTCCTCTAGGACTCTATGCCACCTCTAGGACTCTATGCCCCCTCTAGGACTCTAGGCCTCCTCTAGGACTCTAGGACTCTATGCCTCCCCTAGGACTCTATGCCTCCCCTAGGGCTCTAGGCCTCCCCTAGTACTCTAGGCCTCCTCTACTACTCTAGGCTTCCTCTAGGACACTAGGCCTTCTCTAGGACTCTAAGACTCTATGCCTCCTCTAGGACTCTAGGACTCTATGCCTCCTCTAGCACTCTTGGACTCTATGCCTCCTCTAGGACTCTAGGACTCTATGCCTCCTCTAGGACTCTAGGTCTCTACGCCTCCTCTAGGACTCTAGGATTCTATGCCTCCTCTAGGACTCTATGCCCCCTCTAGGACTCTAGGCCGCCTCTAGGAGTCTAGGCCACCTCTAGGAAACTATGCCTCCTCTAGGACTCTCTGCCTCCTCTAGGACTCTAGGCCTCCTCTAGGACTCTCTGCCTCCTCTAGGACTCTCTGCCTCCTCTAGGACTCTATGCCTCCTCTAGGACTCTAGGACTCTATGCCCCCTCTAGGACTCTATGCCCCTTCTAGGACTCTAGGACCCTATGCCTCCTCTGGGACTCTAGGACTCTATGCATCCTCTAGGACTCTAGGCCTCCTCTAGGACTCTATGCCTCCTCTAGGACTCTATGCCTCCTCTAGGACTCTAGGCCTCCTCTAGGACTCTAGGCGTCCTCTAGAACTCTATGCCACCTCTAGGACTCTATGCCTCCTCTAGGACCCTATGCCACCTCTAGGACTCTATGCCTCCTCTAGGACCCTATGCCTCCTCTAGGACTCTAGGCCCCTTCTAGGACTCTAGGACTCGATGCCTCCTCTAGGACTCTAGGACTCTATGCCGCCTCTAGTACTCTTTGCCTCCTCTAGGACTCTATGCCTCCTCTAATACTCTAGGACTCTATGCCTCCTCTAGGACTCTAGGACTCTATGCCTCCAGTAGGACACTATGCCTCCTGTAGGACTCTAGGCCTCCTCTAGGACTCTAGGCCTCCTCTAGATCTCTAGGCCTCCTCTAGGACACTAGGCCTCCTCTAGGTCTCTATGCCTCCTCTAATACTCTAGGACTCTATGCCTCCTCTAGGACTCTAGGACTCTATGCCTCCAGTAGGACACTATGCCTCCTGTAGGACTCTAGGCCTCCTCTAGGACTCTAGGCCTCCTCTAGATCTCTAGGCCTCCTCTAGGACACTAGGCCTCCTCTAGGTCTCTAGGACTCTATGCCTCCTCTAGGGCTCTAGAACTCCTCTAGGACTCTAGGCCTCCTCTAGGACTCTAGGCCTCCTCTAGGACTCTATGCCTCCTCTAGGACTCTAGGCCTCCTCTAGGACTCTAGGACTCTATGCCCCCTCTAGGACTCTATGCCCCCTCTAGGACTCTATGACCCCTCTAGGACTCTAGGATACTATGCCCCCTCTAGGACACTATGCCCCCCCTAGGACTCTAGGAGTCTATGCCCCCTATAGGACACAATTCCTCCTCCAGGACTCTAGGCCTCCTCTAGGACTCTATGCCTCCTCTAGGACTCTATGCCCCCTCTAGGACTCTATGCCCCCTCTAGGACTCTATGCCTCCTCTAGGACTCTATGCCACCTCTAGGACTCTATGCCCCTTCTAGGAATATAGGACACTATGCCACCTCTAGGACTCTAGGACTCTATGCCTCCTCTAGGACTCTAGGCCTCCTCTAGGACTCTAGGCCTCCTCTAGGACTCTAGGCCTCCTCTAGGACTCTAGGCCTCCTCTAGGACTCTAGGACTCCAGGCCTCCTCTAGGACTCTATGCCTCCTCTAGGACTCTATGCCCCCTCTAGGACTTTAGGACTCTATGCCTCCTCTAGGACTCTAGGACTCTATTCCTCCTCTTGGACACTATGCCACCTCTAGGACTCTATGCCTCCTCTAGGACTCTAGGCCTCCTCTAGGACTCTTTGCCTCCCCTAGGACTCTCTGCCTCCCCTGGGATTCTATGCCTCCTCTAGGACTCTGTGCCTCCTCTGGGACTCTAGGACTCTAGGCCTACTCTAGGACTCTAGGTCTCCTCTAGGACTCTAGGCCTCCTCTAGGACTCTAGGACTCTATGCCTCCTCTAGGACTCTAGGACTCTATGCCTCCTCTAGGACACTATGCCTCCTCTAGGACACTATGTCTCCTCCAGGGCTCTATGCCTCCTCTAGGACTGTATGCCTCCTCTAGGACTCTATGCATCCTCTAGGACACTATGCCTCCTCTAGGACTCTATGCCTCCTCTAGGACTCTATGCCTCCTCTAGGACTCTATGCCTCCGCTAGGACTCTAGGTCTCTATGCCCCCTGTAGGATTCTAGGGCTCTATGCCTCCTCTAGGACTCTATGCCGCCCCTAGGACTCTATGCCTCCTCTAGGACTCTATGCCTCCGCTAGGACTCCAGGACTCCACGCCTCCTGTAGGACTCTAGGACTCTACGCCTCCTCTGGGACTCTAGGACTCTAGGACTTTTCAAGGACTCTATGCCTTCTCTAGGACTCTATGCCCCCTCTAAGACTCTAGGCCTCCCCTAGGACTCAAGGCCTCCTCTAGGACTCTAGGCCTCCTCTAGGACTCTAGGCCTCCTCTAGGACTCTAGGCCTCCCCTAGGACTCTAGGACTCTATGCCTCCTCTAGGACTCTAGGACTCTATGCCTCCTCTAGGACTCTAGGACTCTATCCCTCCTCTAAGACTCTATGCCTCCTCTAGGACTCTATGCCCGCTCTAGGACTTTAGGACTCTATGCCTTCTCTAGGACTCTATGCCTCCTCTAGGACTCTAGGACTCTATTCCTCCTCTTGGACACTATGCCTCCTCTAGGACTATGCCTCCTCTAGGACTCTATGCCTCCTCTAGGACTCTAGGACTCCTCTAGGACTCTATGCCTCCTTTAGGACTCTAGGCCTCCTCTAGGACTCTTTGCCTCGCCTAGGACTCTATGCCTCCCCTGGGATTCTATGCCTCCTCTAGGACTCTGTGCCTCCTCTAGGACTCTAGGACTCTAGGCCTACTCTAGGACTCTAGGTCTCCTCTAGGACTCTAGGCCTCCGCTAGGACTCTAGGACTCTATGCATCCTCTAGGACTCTAGGACTCTATGCCTCCTCTAGGACTCTAGGTATCTATGCCTCCTCTAGGACTCTAGGACTCTATGCCTCCTCTAGGACTCTATGCCTCCTCTAGGACTCTATGCCTCCTCTAGGACTCCAGGCATCCTCTAGGACTCTAGGCCTCCTCTAGGACTCTAGGCCTCCTCTAGGACGCTAGGCCTCCTCTAGGACTCTAGGAATCTATGCCTCCTCTAGGACTCTATGCCTCCTCTAGGACTCTATGCCTCCTCTAGGACTCTAGGCCTCCTCTAGGACTCTATGCCTCCTTTAGGACTCTAGGCCTCCTCTAGGACTCTCTGCCTCCTCTAGGACTCTAGGACACCTCTAGGACTCTAGGACTCCTCTAGGACTCTAGGACTCTATGCTTCCTCTAGGACTCTAGGCCTCCTCTAGGACTCTAGGACTCTATGCCTCCCCTAGGACTCTATGCCTCCCCTAGGGCTCTAGGCCTCCCCTAGTACTCTAGGCCTCCTCTACTACTCTAGGCCTCCTCTAGGACACTAGGCCTTCTCTAGGACTCTAGGACTCTATGCCTCCTCTAGGACTCTAGGACTCTATGCCTCCTCTAGTACTCTTGGACTCTATGCCTCCTCTAGGACTCTAGGACTCTATGCCTCCTCTAGGACTCTGGGTCTCTACGCCTCCTCTAGGACTCCAGGATTCTATGCCTCCTCTAGGACTCTAGGCCTCCTCTAGGACTCTAGGCCGCCTCTAGGATTCTAGGCCACCTCTAGGAAACTATGCCTCCTCTAGGACTCTAGGCCTCCTCTAGGACTCTAGGCCTCCTCTAGGACTCTCTGCCTCCTCTAGGACTCTCTGACTCCTCTAGGACTCTATGCCTCCTCTAGGACTCTAGGACTCTATGCCCCCTCTCGGACTCTATGCCCCTTCTAGGACTCTAGGACCCTATGCCTCCTCTGGGACTCTAGGACTCTATACATCCTCTAGGACTCTAGGCCTCCTCTAGGACTCTATGCCTCCTCTAGGACTCTAGGCCTCCTCTAGGACTCTAGGCCTCCTCTAGAACTCTATGCCACCTCTAGGACTCTATGCCTCCTCTAGGACCCTATGCCACCTCTAGGACTCTATGCCTCCTCTAGGACCCTATGCCTCCTCTAGGACTCTAGGCCCCTTCTAGGACTCTAGGACTCGATGCCTCCTCTAGGACTCTAGGACTCTATGCCGCCTCTAGTACTCTTTGCCTCCTCTAGGACTCTATGCCTCCTCTAATACTCTAGGACTCTATGTCTCCTCTAGGACTCTAGGACTCTATGCCTCCAGTAGGACACTATGCCTCCTGTAGGACTCTAGGCCTCCTCCAGGACTCTAGGCCTCCTCTAGATCTCTAGGCCTCCTCTAGGACACTAGGCCTCCTCTAGGTCTCTAGGACTCTATGCCTCCTCTAGGGCTCTAGAACTCCTCTAGGACGCTAGGCCTCCTCTAGGACGCTAGGCCTCCTCTAGGACTCTAGGCCTCCTCTAGGACTCTAGGCCTCCTCTAGGACTCTAGGACTCTATGCCCCCTCTAGGACTCTATGCCCCCTCTAGGACTGTATGACCCCTCTAGGACTCTAGGATACTATGCCCCCTCTAGGACACTATGCCCCCCCTAGGACTCTAGGAGTCTATGCCCCCTGTAGGACACAATTCCTCCTCCAGGACTCTAGGCCTCATCTAGGACACTATGCCCCCTCTAGGACACTATGCCCCCCCTAGGACTCTAGGAGTCTATGCCCCCTGTAGGACACAATTCCTCCTCCAGGACTCTAGGCCTCCTCTAGGACTCTATGCCTCCTCTAGGACTCTATGCCCCCTCTAGGACTCTATGCCCCCGCTAGGACTCTATGCGCCCTCTAGGACTCTATGCCCCCTCTAGGAATCTATGCCCCTTCTAGGAATATAGGACACTATGCCACCTCTAGGACTCTAGGACTCTAGGCCTCCTCTTGGACTCTAGGACTCCTCCAGGACACAATGCCTCCTCTAGGAATCTAGGCCTCCTCTAGGACTCTATGCCTCCTCCAGGACTCTAGGCCTCCTCTAGGACTCTAGGCGTCCTCTAGGACTCTAGGACTCCAGGCCTCCTCTAGGACTCTATGCCTCCTCTAGGACTCTATGCCCCCTCTAGGACTTTAGGACTCTATGCCTCCTCTAGGACTCTAGGACTCTATTCCTCCTCTTGGACACTATGCCTCCTCTAGGACTCTATGTCTCCTCTAGGACTCTATGTCTCCTCTAGGACTCTAGGCCTCCTCTAGGACTCTAGGCCTCCTCTAGGACTCTAGGAATCTATGCCTCCTCTAGGACTCTATGCCACCTCTAGGACTCTATGCCCCCTCTAGGACTCTAGGCCTCCTCTAGGACTCTATGCCTCCTCTAGGACTCTAGGCCTCCTCTAGGACTCTATGCCTCCTCTAGGACTCTAGGACTCTATGCTTCCTCTAGGACTCTAGGCCTCCTCTAGGACTCTAGGACTCTATGCCTCCCCTAGGACTCAATGCCTCCCCTAGGACTCTAGGCCTCCCCTAGGACTCTAGGCCCCCTCTACTTCTCTAGGCCGCCTCTAGGACTCTAGGCCTCCTCTAGGGCTCTAGGACTCTATGCCTCCTCTAGGACTCTAGGACTCTATGGATCCTCTAGGACTCTAGGACACTATGCCTCCTCTAGGACTCTAGGTATCTATGCCTCCTCTAGGACTCTAGGACTCTAGGCCTCCTCTAGGACTCTATGCCTCCTCTAGGACTCTAGGCCTCCTCTAGGACTCCAGGCATCCTCTAGGACTCTAGGCCTCCTCTAGGACTCTAGGCGTCCTCTAGGACGCTAGGCCTCCTCTAGGACTCTAGGAATCTATGCCTCCTCTAGGACTCTATGCCTCCTCTAGGACTCTATGCCTCCTCTAGGACTCTAGGCCTCCTCTAGGACTCTATGCCTCCTTTAGGACTCTAGGCCTCCTCTAGGACTCTCTGCCTCCTCTAGGACTCTAGGACACCTCTAGGAATCTCGGCCTCCTCTAGGACTCTAGGACTCTATGCCTCCCCTAGGGCTCTAGGCCTCCCCTAGTACTCTAGGCCTCCTCTACTACTCTAGGCTTCGTCTAGGACACTAGGCCTTCTCTAATACTCTAGGACTCTATGCCTCCTCTAGGACTCTAGGACTCTATGCCTCCTCTAGTACTCTTGGACTCTATGCCTCCTCTAGGACTCTAGGACTCTATGCCTCCTCTAGGACTCTAGGTCTCTACGCCTCCTCTAGGACTCTAGGATTCTATGCCTCCTCTAGGACTCTATGCCTCCTCTAGGACTCTCTGCCTCCTCTAGGACTCTAGGACTCTATGCCCCCTCTAGGACTCTATGCCCCCTCTAGGATTCTATGCCTCCTCTAGGACTCTGTGCCTCCTAAAGGACTCTAGGCCTCCTCTAGGACTCTAGGACTATAAGCCCCCGCTAGGACTCTATGCCTCCTCTAGGACTCTAGGCCTCCTCTAGGACTCTAGGCCTCCTCTAGGACTCTAGGACTCTATTCCTCCTCTAGGACTCTATGCCTCCTCTAGGACTCTATGCCTCCTCTAGGACTCTATGCCTCCTCTAGGACTCTATGCCTCCTCTATGAGTCTAGGAATCTGTGCCTCCTCTAGGACTCCAGGCCTCCTCTATGACTCTAGGCCTCCTCTAGGACTCTAGGTCTCCCCTAGGACTCTATGCCTCCTCTAGGACTCTAGGACTCCTCTAGGCCTCTAGGACTCCTCTAGGACTCTAGAACTCCTCTAGGACTCTAGGACTCCTCTAGGAATCTAGGACTTTATGCCTCCTCTAGGACTCTATGCCTCCTCTAAGACTCTATGCCTCCTCTAGGACTCTAGGCCTCCTCTAGGACTCTAGGACTCTATGGCTCCTCTAGGAATCTAGGGCTCTATGCCTCCTCCAGTACTCTAGAACTCTATGCCTCCTCCAGTACTCTATGCCTCCTCTAGGAGTCTAGGCCACCTCTAGGATTCTAGGCCTCCTCTAGGACTCTATGCCTCCTCTAGGACTCTATGCCTCCTCTAGGACTCTGTGCCTCCTAAAGGACTCTAGGCCTCCTCTAGGACTCTAGGACTCTAAGCCCCCGCTAGGACTCTAAGCCCCCTCTAGGACGCTATGCCCTCTCTAGACTCTAGGACTCTATGCCCCCTGTAGGACTCTATGCCCCCTGTAGGACTCTAGGGCTCTGTGCCTCCTCTAGGAAACTATGCCTCCTCTAGGACTCTACGCCTCCTCTAGGACTCTATGCCTCCTCTAGGACTCTATGCCCCTTCGAAGACTCTAGGACTCTATGCCTCCTTTAAGACTCGAGGACTCTAGGCCTGCTCTAGGACTCTAGGCCTCCTCTAGGACTCTATGCCTCCTCTAGGACTCTAGGCCTCCTCTAGGACTGTATGCCTCCTCTAGGACTCTAGGCCACCTCTAGGACTCTATGCCTCCTCTAGGACTCTAGGCCTCCTCTAGGACTCTAAGACTCTATGCATCCTCTAGGACTCTAGGACTCACCGACTCCTCTAGGGCTCTAGGACGTTAGGACTCCTCTAGGACTCTATGCCCCCTCTAGGACTCTAGGCCTCCTCTAGGACTCTACGCCTCCTCTAGCACTCTAGGACTCTATGCCCCCTCTAGACTCTATGCCCCTTCTAGGACTCTTGGACTCTATGCCTCCTCTAGGACTCTAGGACTCTATGCCCCTTCTAGGACTCTAGGGCTCTATTCCTCCTCCAGGACTCTAGGACTCTATGCCTCCTCTAGGACTCTAGGCCTCCTCTAGGACTCTATGCCTCCTCTAGGACTCTAGGCCTCCTCTAGGACTCTAGGCCTCCTCTAGGACTCCATGCCACCTCTAGGACTCTATGCCTCCTCTAGGACTCTATGCCACCTCTAGGACTCTATGCCTCCTCTAGGACCCTATGCCACCTCTAGGACTCTATGCCTCCTCTAGGACCCTATGCCTCCTCTAGGACTCTATGCCTCCTCTAGGACTCTCTGCCCCTTCGTGGACTCTAGGACTCTATGCCTCTTCTAGGACTCTAGGACTCTAAGCCTCCTCTAGGACTCTATTCCTCCTCCAGGACTCTATGTCTCCTCTAGGACTCTATGCCTCTTCTATCACTCTATGCCCCTTCTAGGGCTCTATGCCCAATCTAGGAATCGATGCCCAATCTAGGACTCTATGCCTCCTCTAGGACTCTATGCCTCCTCTAGGACTCTATGCCTCCTCTAGGACTCTAGGACTCTATGCCTCCTCTAGGACTCTAGGACTCTAGAACACCCCTAGGGCTCTAGGACTCTAGGAATCCTCTGGGACTCTATGCCTCCTCTAGGACTCTAGGACTCTATGCCTCCACTAGGACTCTATGCCTCCTCTAGGACTCTAGGCCTCCTCTAGGACTCTAGGCCTCCTCTAGGACTCTAGGCCTCCTTTAGATCTGTAGGCCTCCTCTAGGCCACTATGCCTCCTCTAGGTCTCTAGGACTCTATGTCTCCTCTATGGATCTATCCCTCCTCTAGGACTAAATGCCTCCTCAAGGACTCTGTGCCTCCTCTCGGACTCTGTGCCTCCTCTAGGACTCTAGGCCTCCTCTAGGACTCTAGGCCTCCTCTAGGACGCTAGGACTCTAACCCCCGCTAGGACTCTATGCCCCCTCTAGGAAGCTATGCCCTCTCTAGACTCTAGGACTCTATGCCCCCTGTAGGACTCTAGAGCTCTATGCCTCCTCTAGGATTCTATGCCTCCTCTAGGACTCTATGCCTCCTCTAGGACTCTATGCCCCCTCTAGGACTCTATGCCCCTTCGAGGACTCTAGGACTCTATGCCTCCTCTAGGACTCGAGGACTCTAGGCCCGCTCTAGGAGTCTAGGCCTCCACTAGGACTCTAGGCCTCCTCTAGGATTCTAGGCCTCCTCTAGGACTGTATGCCTCCCCTAGGACTCTAGGCCTCCTCTAGGACTCTATGCCTCCTCTAGGACTCTAGGCCTCCTCTAGGACTCTAGGACTCTAGGCCTCCTCTAGGACTCTAGGACTCTAGGCATCCTCTAGGACTCTAGGGCTCTATAACTCCTCTAGGACTCTAGGGCTCTATAACTCCTCTAGGACTCTAGGACTCACCGACTCCTCTAGGTCTCTAGGGCGTTAGGACTCCTCTAGGACTCTAGAACTCTAGGACTCTATGCCTCCTCTAGGACTCTATGACTCCTCGAGGACTCTATGCCTCCTCTAGGACTCTAAGCCTCCTCTAGGACTCTATGCCTCCTCTAGGACTCTATGACTCCACTAGGACTCTAGGCCTCCTCTAGAACTCTAGGACACTATGACTCCTCTAGGACTCTAGGCCTCCTCTAGGACTCTAGGTCTCTATGCCTCCTCTATAACTCTAGAACTCCTCTAGGACTCTATGCCTCCGCCAGGACTCTATGCCTCCTCTAGTACTCTAGGCCTCCTCTAGGACTCTATGCCTCCTCAAGGACGCTGTGCCTCCTCTAGGACTCTGTGCCTCATCTAGGACTCTGTGCCTCCTCTAGGACTCTATGCCTCCTCTAGGACTCTATGCCTCCGCTAGGAATCTATGCCTCCTCTAGGACTCTAGGTCTCTATGCCTCCTCTAGGACTCTAGGTCTCTATGCCTCCTCTAGGACTCCTCTAGGACTCTATGCCTCCTCTAGGAGTCTATGCCTCCTCTAGGACTCTATGCACCCTCTAGGACTCTATGCACCCTCTAGGACTCAATGCATCCTCTAGGACTCTATGCCCCCTCTAGGACTCTATGCCCCTTCTAGGATTCTAGGACTCTATGCCTCCTCTAGGACTCTAGGACACTATGCCTCCTCTAGGACTCTATGCCTCCTCTAGGACTCTATGCCTCCTCTAATACTCTAGGAATCTATGCCACCTCTAGGACTCTAGGACTCTAGGCCACCTCTAGGACTCTAGGCCTCCTCTAGGACTCTATGCCTCCTCTAGGACTCTAGGCCTCCTCTAGGATTCTGTGCCTCCTATAGGACTCTAGGACTCTAGGCCTCCTCTAGGACTCTAGGAGTCTACAACTCCTCTAGGACTCTAGGACTCTATGACTCCTCTAGGGCTCTAGGACTCTAGGACTCCTCTAGGACTCTATGCCTCCTCTAGGACTCTATGCCTCCGCTAGGACTCTAAGCCTCCTCTAGGACTCTTTGCCTCCTCTAGCACTCTATGCCTCCTCTAGGACTCTATGCCTCCTCTAGGACTCTAGGACTCTATGCCTCCTCTATGAGTCTAGGAATCTATGCCTCCTCTAGGACTCCAGGCCTCCTCTATGACTCTAGGCCTCCTCTAGGACTCTAGGTCTCCTCTAGGACTCTATGCCTCCTCTAGGACTCTAGGACTCCTCTAGGCCTCTAGGACTCCTATAGGACTCTAGGACTCCTCTAGATCTCTAGGCCTCCTCTAGGAAACTATGCCTCCTCTAGGACGCTAGAACTCCTCTATTACTCTATGCCTCCTCTAGGACGCTAGGCCTCCTCTAGGACTCTATGCCTCCTCTAGGACTCAAGGACTCCATGCCTTCTCTAGGAGTCTATGCCTTCTCTAGGACTCTATGCCACCTCCAGGCCTCTATGCCTCCTCTAGGACTCAAGGACTCTATGCCTACGCTAGGACTCTATGCCTCCTCTAGGACTCTAGGCCACCTCTAGGACTCTATGCCTCATCTAGGTCTCTATGCCTCCTCTAGGACTCTATGCCTCCTCTAGGACTCTAGGCCTCCTCTAGGACTCTAGGCCTCCTCTAGTACTCTAGGACTCCTCTAAGACTCTATGCCTCCTCTAGGACTCTAGGCATCCTCTAGGACTCTAGGACTCTATTCCTCCTCTACGTCTCTATGCCTCCTCTAGGACTCTAGGCCTCCTCTAGGACTCTATGCCTCCTCTAGTACTCTAGGGCTCTATGGCCCCTCTAGGACTCTAGAACTCTACACCTCCTCCAGGACTCTATGCCTCCTCTAGGACTCTATGACTCCTCTAGGACTCTATGCCTCCTCTAGGACACTATGCCTCCTCCAGGACTATATGCCTCCTCTAGGACTCTATGCCTCCTCTAGGACTCTATACCTCCTCTAGGACACTATGCATCCTCTTGGTCTCTAGGACTCTATGCCTCCTCTAGGACTCTTGGACTCAATACCTCCTCTAGGACTCTAGGATTCTATGCCTCCTCTAGGACTCTAGGCCTCCTCTAGATCTCTAGGCCTCCTCTAGGACACTATGCATGCTCTTGGTCTCTAGGACTCTATGACTCCTCTAGGGCTCTTGGACTCAATACCTCCTCTAGGACTCTAGGATTCTATGCCTCCTCTAGGACTCTATTCCTCCTCTAGGACTCTATGCCTCCTCTAGGACTCTATGCCTCCTGTAGTACTCAAGGCCTCCTCTAGGACTCTATGCCTCCTCTAGGACTCTATGCCTCCTCTAGGACTCTATGCCTCCTCTAGGACTCTAGGACTCTATGCCTCCTCTATGAGTCTAGGAATCTATGCCTCCTCTAGGACTCCAGGCCTCCTCTATGACTCTAGGCCTCCTCTAGGACTCTAGGTCTCCTCTAGGACTCTATGCCTCCTCTAGGACTCTAGGACTCCTCTAGGCCTATAGGACTCCTCTAGGACTCTAGGACTCCTCTAGGACTCTAGGACTCCTCTAGGAATCTAGGACTTTATGCCTCCTCTAGGACTCTATACCTCCTCTAAGACTCTATGCCTCCTCTAGGACTCTAGGCCTCCTCTAGATCTCTAGGACTCTATGGCTCCTCTAGGACTCTAGGACTCTATGCCTCCTCCAGTACTCTAGAACACTATGCCTCCTCCAGTACTCTATGCCTCCTCTAGGACTCTAGGCCACCTCTAGGATTCTATGCCAGCTCTAGGACTCTATGCCTCCTCTAGGACTCTATGCGTCCTCTAGGACTCTGTGCCTCCTCTAGGACTCTAGGCCTCCTCTAGGAATCTAGGACTCTAAGCCCCCGCTAGGACTCTAAGCCCCCTCTAGGACGCTATGCCCTCTCTAGACTCCAGGACTCTATGCCCCCTGTAGGACTCTAGGACTCTATGTCTCCTCTAGGACTCTACGACACTATGCCTCCTCTAGGACTCTATGCCTCCTCTAGGACTCTATGCATCCTCTAATACTCTAGGACTCTATGCCTCCTCTAGGACTCCAGGACTCTATGCCTCCACTAGGACTCTATGCCTCCTCTAGGATTCTAGGCCTCCTCTAGGACTCTATGCCTCCTGTAGTACTCAAGGCCTCCTCTAGGACTCTATGCCTCCTCTAGGACTCTATGCCTCCTCTAGGACTCTATGCCTCCTCTAGGACTCTAGGACTCTATGCCTCCTCTATGAGTCTAGGAATCTATGCCTCCTCTAGGACTCCAGGCCTCCTCTATGACTCTAGGCCTCCTCTAGGACTCTAGGTCTCCTCTAGGACTCTATGCCTCCTCTAGGACTCTAGGACTCCTCTAGGCCTATAGGACTCCTCTAGGACTCTAGGACTCCTCTAGGACTCTAGGACTCCTCTAGGAATCTAGGACTTTATGCCTCCTCTAGGACTCTATACCTCCTCTAAGACTCTATGCCTCCTCTAGGACTCTAGGCCTCCTCTAGATCTCTAGGACTCTATGGCTCCTCTAGGACTCTAGGACTCTATGCCTCCTCCAGTACTCTAGAACACTATGCCTCCTCCAGTACTCTATGCCTCCTCTAGGACTCTAGGCCACCTCTAGGATTCTATGCCAGCTCTAGGACTCTATGCCTCCTCTAGGACTCTATGCGTCCTCTAGGACTCTGTGCCTCCTCTAGGACTCTAGGCCTCCTCTAGGAATCTAGGACTCTAAGCCCCCGCTAGGACTCTAAGCCCCCTCTAGGACGCTATGCCCTCTCTAGACTCCAGGACTCTATGCCCCCTGTAGGACTCTAGGACTCTATGCCTCCTCTAGGACTCTACGACACTATGCCTCCTCTAGGACTCTATGCCTCCTCTAGGACTCTATGCATCCTCTAATACTCTAGGACTCTATGCCTCCTCTAGGACTCCAGGACTCTATGCCTCCACTAGGACTCTATGCCTCCTCTAGGATTCTAGGCCTCCTCTAGGACTCTATGCCTCCTCTAGGACTCTATGCCTCCTCTAGGACTCTGTGCCTCCTCTAGGACTCTAGGCCTCCTCTAGGACTCTAGGACTCTAAGCCCCCGCTAGGACTCTATGCCCCCTCTAGGACGCTATGCCCTCTCTAGACTCTAGGACTCTATGCCCCCTGTAGGACTCTAGGGCTCTGTGTCTCCTCTAGGACTCTATGCCTCCTCTTGGACTCTATGCCTCCTCTAGGACTCTATGCCTCCTCTAGGACTCTATGCCCCTTCGAAGACTCTAGGACTCTATGCCTCCTCTAGGACTCGAGGACTCTAGGCCTGCTCTAGGACTCTAGGCCTCCTCTAGGAGTCTATGCCTCCTCTAGGACTCTAGGCCTCCTCTTGGACTCTATGCCTCCTCTAGGACTCTAGGCCTCCTCTAGGACTCTAGGCCTCCTCTAGGACTCTAAGACTCTAGGCATCCTCTAGGACTCTAGGACTCACCGACTCCTCTAGGTCTCTAGGATGTTAGGACTCCTCTAGGACTCTATGCCCCCTCTAGGACTCAATGCATCCTCTAGGACTCTATGCCCCCTCTAGGACTCTATGCCCCCTCTAGGACTCTAGGACTCTATGCCTCCTCTAGGACTCTAAGACACTATGCCTCCTCTAGGACTCTATGCCTCCTCTAGGACTCTATGCATCCTCTAATACTCTAGGACACTATGCCTCCTCTAGGACTCCAGGACTCTATGCCTCCACTAGGACTCTATCCCTCCTCTAGGATTCTAGGCCTCCTCTAGGACTCTAGTCCTCCTCTAGGACTCTAGGCCTCCTCTAGATCTCTAGGCCTCCTCTAGGACACTATGCATCCTCTTGGTCTCTAGGACTCTGTGCCTCCTCTAGGGCTCTTGGACTCAATACCTCCTCTAGGACTCTAGGATTCTATGCCTCCTCTAGGACTCTAGGACTCTAGGACTCCTCTAGGACTCTATACCTCCTCTAGGACTCTAGGCCTCCTCTAGGACTCTATGCCTCCTCTAGGACTCTAGGCCTCCTCTAGGACTCTAGGACACTATTCCTCCTCTAGGACTCTATGCCTCCTCTAGGACTCTATGCCTCCTGTAGTACTCAAGGCCTCCTCTAGGACTCTATGCCTCCTCTAGGACTCTATGCCTCCTCTAGGACTCTATGCCTCCTCTAGGACTCTAGGACTCTATGCCTCCTCTATGAGTCTAGGAATCTATGCCTCCTCTAGGACTCCAGGCCTCCTCTATGACTCTAGGCCTCCTCTAGGACTCTAGGTCTCCTCTAGGACTCTATGCCTCCTCTAGGACTCTAGGACTCCTCTAGGCCTATAGGACTCCTCTAGGACTCTAGGACTCCTCTAGGACTCTAGGACTCCTCTAGGAATCTAGGACTTTATGCCTCCTCTAGGACTCTATGCCTCCTCTAAGACTCTATGCCTCCTCTAGGACTCTAGGCCTCCTCTAGATCTCTAGGACTCTATGGCTCCTCTAGGACTCTAGGACTCTATGCCTCCTCCAGTACTCTAGAACACTATGCCTCCTCCAGTACTCTATGCCTCCTCTAGGACTCTAGGCCACCTCTAGGATTCTATGCCTCCTCTAGGACTCTATGCCTCCTCTAGGACTCTATGCGTCCTCTAGGACTCTGTGCCTCCTCTAGGACTCTAGGCCTCCTCTAGGAATCTAGGACTCTAAGCCCCCGCTAGGACTCTAAGCCCCCTCTAGGACGCTATGCCCTCTCTAGACTCCAGGACTCTATGCCCCCTGTAGGACTCTAGGACTCTATGCCTCCTCTAGGACTCTACGACACTATGCCTCCTCTAGGACTCTGTGAATCCTCTAGGACTCTAGGCCTCCTCTAGGAATCTAGGACTCTAAGCCCCCGCTAGGACTCTAAGCCCCCTCTAGGACGCTATGCCCTCTCTAGACTCCAGGACTCTATGCCCCCTGTAGGACTCTAGGACTCTATGCCTCCTCTAGGACTCTACGACACTATGCCTCCTCTAGGACTCTATGCCTCCTCTAGGACTCTATGCATCCTCTAATACTCTAGGACTCTATGCCTCCTCTAGGACTCCAGGACTCTATGCCTCCACTAGGACTCTATGCCTCCTCTAGGATTCTCGGCCTCCTCTAGGACTCTATGCCTCCTCTAGGACTCTATGCCTCCTCTAGGACTCTGTGCCTCCTCTAGGACTCTAGGCCTCCTCTAGGACTCTGGGACTCTAAGCCCCCGCTAGGACTCTATGCCCCCTCTAGGACGCTATGCCCTCTCTAGACTCTAGGACTCTATGCCCCCTGTAGGACTCTAGGGCTCTGTGTCTCCTCTAGGACTCTATGCCTCCTCTTGGACTCTATGCCTCCTCTAGGACTCTATGCCTCCTCTAGGACTCTATGCCCCTTCGAAGACTCTAGGACTCTATGCCTCCTCTAGGACTCGAGGACTCTAGGCCTGCTCTAGGACTCTAGGCCTCCTCTAGGAGTCTATGCCTCCTCTAGGACTCTAGGCCTCCTCTTGGACTCTATGCCTCCTCTAGGACTCTAGGCCTCCTCTAGGACTCTAGGCCTCCTCTAGGACTCTAGGCCTCCTCTAGGACTCTAAGACTCTAGGCATCCTCTAGGACTCTAGGACTCACCGACTCCTCTAGGTCTCTAGGATGTTAGGACTCCTCTAGGACTCTATGCCCCCTCTAGGACTCAATGCATCCTCTAGGACTCTATGCCCCCTCTAGGACTCTATGCCCCCTCTAGGACTCTAGGACTCTATGCCTCCTCTAGGACTCTAAGACACTATGACTCCTCTAGGACTCTATGCCTCCTCTAGGACTCTATGCATCCTCTAATACTCTAGGACACTATGCCTCCTCTAGGATTCCAGGACTCTATGCCTCCACTAGGACTCTATCCCTCCTCTAGGATTCTAGGCCTCCTCTAGGACTCTAGTCCTCCTCTAGGACTCTAGGCCTCCTCTAGATCTCTAGGCCTCCTCTAGGACACTATGCATCCTCTTGGTCTCTAGGACTCTGTGCCTCCTCTAGGGCTCTTGGACTCAATACCTCCTCTAGGACTCTAGGATTCTATGCCTCCTCTAGGACTCTAGGACTCTAGGACTCCTCTAGGACTCTATGCCTCCTCTAAGACTCTATGCCTCCTCTAGGACTCTAGGCCTCCTCTAGATCTCTAGGACTCTATGGCTCCTCTAGGACTCTAGGACTCTATGCCTCCTCCAGTACTCTAGAACACTATGCCTCCTCCAGTACTCTATGCCTCCTCTAGGACTCTAGGCCACCTCTAGGATTCTATGCCTCCTCTAGGACTCTATGCCTCCTCTAGGACTCTATGCGTCCTCTAGGACTCTGTGCCTCCTCTAGGACTCTAGGCCTCCTCTAGGAATCTAGGACTCTAAGCCCCCGCTAGGACTCTAAGCCCCCTCTAGGACGCTATGCCCTCTCTAGACTCCAGGACTCTATGCCCCCTGTAGGACTCTAGGACTCTATGCCTCCTCTAGGACTCTACGACACTATGCCTCCTCTAGGACTCTGTGAATCCTCTAGGACTCTAGGCCTCCTCTAGGAATCTAGGACTCTAAGCCCCCGCTAGGACTCTAAGCCCCCTCTAGGACGCTATGCCCTCTCTAGACTCCAGGACTCTATGCCCCCTGTAGGACTCTAGGACTCTATGCCTCCTCTAGGACTCTACGACACTATGCCTCCTCTAGGACTCTATGCCTCCTCTAGGACTCTATGCATCCTCTAATACTCTAGGACTCTATGCCTCCTCTAGGACTCCAGGACTCTATGCCTCCACTAGGACTCTATGCCTCCTCTAGGATTCTCGGCCTCCTCTAGGACTCTATGCCTCCTCTAGGACTCTATGCCTCCTCTAGGACTCTGTGCCTCCTCTAGGACTCTAGGCCTCCTCTAGGACTCTGGGACTCTAAGCCCCCGCTAGGACTCTATGCCCCCTCTAGGACGCTATGCCCTCTCTAGACTCTAGGACTCTATGCCCCCTGTAGGACTCTAGGGCTCTGTGTCTCCTCTAGGACTCTATGCCTCCTCTTGGACTCTATGCCTCCTCTAGGACTCTATGCCTCCTCTAGGACTCTATGCCCCTTCGAAGACTCTAGGACTCTATGCCTCCTCTAGGACTCGAGGACTCTAGGCCTGCTCTAGGACTCTAGGCCTCCTCTAGGAGTCTATGCCTCCTCTAGGACTCTAGGCCTCCTCTTGGACTCTATGCCTCCTCTAGGACTCTAGGCCTCCTCTAGGACTCTAGGCCTCCTCTAGGACTCTAGGCCTCCTCTAGGACTCTAAGACTCTAGGCATCCTCTAGGACTCTAGGACTCACCGACTCCTCTAGGTCTCTAGGATGTTAGGACTCCTCTAGGACTCTATGCCCCCTCTAGGACTCAATGCATCCTCTAGGACTCTATGCCCCCTCTAGGACTCTATGCCCCCTCTAGGACTCTAGGACTCTATGCCTCCTCTAGGACTCTAAGACACTATGCCTCCTCTAGGACTCTATGCCTCCTCTAGGACTCTATGCATCCTCTAATACTCTAGGACACTATGCCTCCTCTAGGATTCCAGGACTCTATGCCTCCACTAGGACTCTATCCCTCCTCTAGGATTCTAGGCCTCCTCTAGGACTCTAGTCCTCCTCTAGGACTCTAGGCCTCCTCTAGATCTCTAGGCCTCCTCTAGGACACTATGCATCCTCTTGGTCTCTAGGACTCTGTGCCTCCTCTAGGGCTCTTGGACTCAATACCTCCTCTAGGACTCTAGGATTCTATGCCTCCTCTAGGACTCTAGGACTCTAGGACTCCTCTAGGACTCTATGCCTCCTCTAGGACTCTAGGCCTCCTCTAGGACTCTATGCCTCCTCTAGGACTCTAGGCCTCCTCTAGGACTCTAGGACACTATTCCTCCTCTAGGACTCTATGCCTCCTCTAGGACTCTATGCCTCCTGTAGTACTCAAGGCCTCCTCTAGGACTCTATGCCTCCTCTAGGACTCTATGCCTCCTCTAGGACTCTATGCCTCCTCTAGGACTCTAGGACTCTATGCCTCCTCTATGAGTCTAGGAATCTATGCCTCCTCTAGGACTCCAGGCCTCCTCTATGACTCTAGGCCTCCTCTAGGACTCTAGGTCTCCTCTAGGACTCTATGCCTCCTCTAGGACTCTAGGACTCCTCTAGGCCTATAGGACTCCTCTAGGACTCTAGGACTCCTCTAGGACTCTAGGACTCCTCTAGGAATCTAGGACTTTATGCCTCCTCTAGGACTCTATGCCTCCTCTAAGACTCTATGCCTCCTCTAGGACTCTAGGCCTCCTCTAGATCTCTAGGACTCTATGGCTCCTCTAGGACTCTAGGACTCTATGCCTCCTCCAGTACTCTAGAACACTATGCCTCCTCCAGTACTCTATGCCTCCTCTAGGACTCTAGGCCACCTCTAGGATTCTATGCCTCCTCTAGGACTCTATGCCTCCTCTAGGACTCTATGCGTCCTCTAGGACTCTGTGCCTCCTCTAGGACTCTAGGCCTCCTCTAGGAATCTAGGACTCTAAGCCCCCGCTAGGACTCTAAGCCCCCTCTAGGACGCTATGCCCTCTCTAGACTCCAGGACTCTATGCCCCCTGTAGGACTCTAGGACTCTATGCCTCCTCTAGGACTCTACGACACTATGCCTCCTCTAGGACTCTGTGAATCCTCTAGGACTCTAGGCCTCCTCTAGGACTCTAGGACTCTAAGCCCCCGCTAGGACTCTATGCCCCCTCTAGGACGCTATGCCCTCTCTAGACTCTAGGACTCTATGCCCCCTGTAGGACTCTAGGGCTCTGTGTCTCCTCTAGGACTCTATGCCTCCTCTAGGACTCTATGCCTCCTCTAGGACTCTATGCCTCCTCTAGGACTCCATGCCCCTTCGAAGACTCTAGGACTCTATGCCTCCTCTAGGACTCGAGGACTCTAGGCCTGCTCTAGGACTCTAGGCCTCCTCTAGGAGTCTATGCCTCCTCTAGGACTCTAGGCCTCCTCTAGGACTGTATGCCTCTTCTAGGACTCTAGGCCTCCTCTAGGACTCTAGGCCTCCTCTAGGACTCTATGCCTCCTCTAGGACTCTAGGCCTCCTCTAGGACTCTAAGACTCTAGGCATCCTCTAGGACTCTAGGACTCACCGACTCCTCTAGGTGTCTAGGATGTTAGGACTCCTCTAGGACTCTATGCCCCCTCTAGGACTCAATGCATCCTCTAGTACTCTATGCCCCCTCTAGGACTCTATGCCCCCTCTAGGACTCTAGGACTCTATGCCTCCTCTAGGACTCTACGACACTATGCCTCCTCTAGGACTCTATGCCTCCTCTAGGACTCTATGCATCCTCTAATACTCTAGGACACTATGCCTCCTCTAGGACTCTGGGACTCTATGCCTCCTCTAGGACTTTAGAACTCTATGCCTTCTCTAATACTCTATGCCTCCTCTATGTCTTTAGGACTCTATGCCTCCTCTTGGACTCTATGCCCCCTTTTGGACTCTATGCCTCCTCTAGGACTCTAGGCCTCCTCTAGGACTTTAGGACTCTATGCCTTCTCTAGGAATCTATGCCTCCTCTATGACTCTAGGACTCTATGCCTCCTCTTGGACTCAATGCCTCCTCTAGGACTCTATGCTTCCTCTAGGACTCTAGGCCTCCTCTAGGACTCTAGGACTCTATGCCTCCTCTAGGACTCTAGGACTCTATGCCTCCTCTAGGACTCTAGGCCTCCTCTACGACTCAAGGCCTCCTCTAGGACTCTAGAACTCTATGCCTCCTCTAGGACTCTAGGCCTCCTCTAGGACTCTAGGCCTCCTCTAGGACTCTATGCCTCCGGTAGGACACTATCCCTCCTCTAGGACTCTATGCCTCCTCCAGGACTCTAGGCCTCCTCTAGGACTCTATGCCTCCTCTAGGACTTTAGGACTCTGTGCCTTCTCTAGGACGCTATGCCTCCTCTAGGTCTCTAGGACTCTATGCCTCTTCTTGGACTCTATGCCTCCTCTAAGACTCTATGCCTCCTGTAGGACTCTAGGACTCTATGCCTCCTCTTGGACACTATGCCTCCTCTAGGACTCTATGCTTCCTCTAGGACTCTTTGCCTCCTCTAGGACTCTATGGCACCTCTAGGAATCTAGGCCTCCTCTAGGACTCTATGCCTCCTCTAGGACTCTATGCCTCCTCTAGGTCTCTATGCATCCTCTAGGACTCTAGGACTCTATGCCTCCTCTAGGACTCTATGCCTCCTCTAGGACTATAGGACTCCTCTAGGACTCTATGCCTCCTCTAGGACTTTAGGACTCTATGCCTTCTCTAGGCATCTATGCCTCCTCTAGGACACTAGGACTCTATTCCTCCTCTTGGACACTATGTCTCCTTTAGGACTCTATGCTTCCTCTAGGACTCTATGCCTCCTCTAGGACTTTATGCCTCCTCTAGGACTCTAGGACGCCATGCCTTCTCTAGGACTCTATGCCTCCTCTAGGACTCTATGCCTCCTCTAGGAATCTATGCCTCCGCTAGGATTCTAGGACTCTATGCCTACACGAGGACTCTATGCCTCCTCTAGGACTCTAGGCCACCTCTAGGACTCTATGCCTCCTCTAGGACTCTAGGCCTCCTCTAAGACTCTATGCCTCCTCTAGGACTCTATGCCTCCTCTAGGACTCTAGGACTCAATGCCTCCTCTAGGACTCTAGGACTCTATGCCTCCTCTAGGACTCTTGGACTCTAGGACTCCTCTAGGACTCTATGCCTCCTCTAGGACTCTAGGCCTCCTCTAGGACTCTATGCCTCCTGTAGTACTCTAGGCCTCTTCTAGGACTTTGTGTCTCCTCTAGGACTCTAGGCCTCCTCTAGGACTCTAGGACTCAATGCCTACACGAGGACTCTATGCCTCCTCTAGGACTCTAGGCCACCTCTAGGACTCTATGCCTCCTCTAGGACTCTAGGCCTCCTCTAGGACTCTATGCCTCCTCTAGGACTCTATGCCTCCTCTAGGACTCTAGGACTCAATGCCTCCTCTAGGACTCTAGAACTCTACGCCTCCTCCAGGACTCTATGCCTCCTCTAGGACTCTAAGCGTCCTCTAGGACTCTATGCCTCCGCTAGGACTCTATGCCTCCCCTAGGACTCTATGCCTCCCCTAGAACTCTATGCCTCCTCTAGGACTCTAGGCCTCCTCTAGGACTCTAGGACTCCAAGCCTTTTCTAGGACTCTAAGCCTTCTCTAGGACTCTATGCCTCCTCTACGACTCTATGCCTCCTCTAGGACTCTATGCCTCCTCTAGGACTCCAGGACTCCATGCCTTTTCTAGGACTCTAAGCGTTCTCTAGGACTCTATGCCTCCTCCAGGACTCTATGTCTCCTCTAGGAATCTAGGACTCTATGCCTAAACTAGGACTCTATGCCTCCTCTAGGACTCTATGCCTCCTCTAGTTCTCTCGGCCTCCTCTAGGACTCTATGCCTCCTCTAGGACTCTATGCCTCCTCTAGGACTCTAGGACTCAATACCTCCTCTACGACTCTATGCCTCCTCTAGTTCTCTAGGCCTCCTCTAGGACTCTATGCCTCCTCTAGGACTCTAGGCCTCCTCTAGGACTCTAGGACTCAATACCTCCTCTAGAACTCTAGGATTCTATGCCTCCTCTAGGACTCTAGGACTCTAGGACTCCTCTAGGACTCTATGCCTCCTCTAGGACTCTAGGCCTCCTCTAGGACTCTATGCCTCCTCTAGTACTCTAGGACTCCTCTAGGACTCTAGGCCTCCTCTAGGACTCTAGGCCTCCTCTAGGACTCTAGGACTCTATGCCTCCTCTAGGACTCTATGCCTCCTCTAGGACTCTAGGACTCTATGCCTCCTCTATGAGTCTAGGAATCTATGCCTCCTCTAGGACTCCAGGCCTCCTCTATGACTCTAGGCCTCCTCTAGGACTCTAGGTCTCCCCTAGGACTCTCTGCCTCCTCTAGGACTCTAGGACTCCTCTAGGCCTCTAGGACTCCTCTAGGACTCTAGAACTCCTCTAGGACTCTAGGACTCCTCTAGGAATCTAGGACTTTATGCCTCCTCTAGGACTCTATGCCTCCTCTAAGACTCTATGCCTCCTCTAGGACTCTAGGCCTCCTCTAGGACTCTAGGACTCTAGGCCTCCTCTAGGACTCTAGGACTCTATGGCTCCTCTAGGACTCTAGGGCTCTATGCCTCCTCCAGTACTCTAGAACTCTATGCCTCCTCCAGTACTCTATGCCTCCTCTAGGACTCTAGGCCTCCTCTAGGATTCTATGCCTCCTCTAGGACTCTATGCCTCCTCTAGGACTCTGTGTCTCCTCTAGGACTCTGTGCCTCCTCTAGGACTCTAGGTCTCCTCTAGGACTCTAGGACTCTAAGCCCCCGCTAGGACTCTAAGCCCCCTCTAGGACGCTATGCCCTCTCTAGACTCTAGGACTCTATGCCCCCTGTAGGACTCTATGCCCCCTGTAGGACTCTAGGGCTCTGTGCCTCCTCTAGGACTCTATGCCTCCTCTAGGACTCTATGCCTCCTCTAGGAATCTAGGCCTCCTCTAGGACTGTATGCCTCCTCTAGGACTCTAGGCCTCCTCTAGGACTCTATGCCTCCTCTAGGACTCTAGGACTCCTCTAGGACTCTAAGACTCTAGGCATCCTCTAGGACTCTGGGACTCACCGACTCCTCTAGGTCTCTAGGACGTTAGGACTCCTCTAGGACTCTATGCCCCCTCTAGGACTCAATGCATCCTCTAGGACTCTATGCCCCCTCTAGGACTCTATGCCCCCTCTAGGACTCTAGGACTCTATGCCTCCTCTAGGACTCTACGACACTATGCCTCCTCTAGGACTCTATGCCTCCTCTAGGACTCTATGCATCCTCTAATACTCTAGGACTCTATGCCTCCTCTAGGACTCCAGGACTCTATGCCTCCACTAGGACTCTATCCCTCCTCTAGGATTCTAGGCCTCCTCTAGGACTCTAGTCCTCCTCTAGGACTCTAGGCCTCCTCTAGATCTCTAGGCCTCCTCTAGGACACTATGCATCCTCTTGGTCTCTAGGACTCTATGCCTCCTCTAGGGCTCTTGGACTCAATACCTCCTCTAGGACTCTAGGATTCTATGCCTCCACTAGGACTCTAGGACTCTAGGACTCCTCTAGGACTCTATGCCTCCTCTAGGACTCTATGCCTCCTCTAGGACTCTAGGCCTCCCCTAGGACTCTATGCCTCCTCTAGGACTCTAGGCCTCCTCCAGGACTCTAGGACTCTATTCCTCCTCTAGGACTCTATGCCTCCTCTAGGACTCTATGCCTCCTGTAGTACTCAAGGCCTCCTCTAGGACTCTATGCCTCCTCTAGGACTCTATGCCTCCTCTAGGACTCTATGCCTCCTCTAGGACTCTAGGACTCTATGCCTCCTCTATGAGTCTAGGAATCTATGCCTCCTCTAGGACTCCAGGCCTCCTCTATGACTCTAGGCCTCCTCTAGGACTCTAGGTCTCCTCCAGGACTCTATGCCTCCTCTAGGACTCTAGGACTCCTCTAGGCCTATAGGACTCCTCTAGGACTCTAGGACTCCTCTAGGACTCTAGGACTCCTCTAGGAATCTAGGACTTTATGCCTCCTCTAGGACTCTATGCCTCCTCTAAGACTCTATGCCTCCTCTAGGACTCTAGGCCTCCTCTAGATCTCTAGGACTCTATGGCTCCTCTAGGACTCTAGGACTCTATGCCTCCTCCAGTACTCTAGAACACTATGCCTCCTCCAGTACTCTATGCCTCCTCTAGGACTCTAGGCCACCTCTAGGATTCTATGCCTCCTCTAGGACTCTATGCCTCCTCTAGGACTCTATGCGTCCTCTAGGACTCTGTGCCTCCTCTAGGACTCTAGGCCTCCTCTAGGAATCTAGGACTCTAAGCCCCCGCTAGGACTCTAAGCCCCCTCTAGGACGCTATGCCCTCTCTAGACTCCAGGACTCTATGCCCCCTGTAGGACTCTAGGACTCTATGCCTCCTCTAGGACTCTACGACACTATGCCTCCTCTAGGACTCTATGCCTCCTCTAGGACTCTATGCCTCCTCTAGGACTCTATGCATCCTCTAATACTCTAGGACTCTATGCCTCCTCTAGGACTCCAGGACTCTATGCCTCCACTAGGACTCTATGCCTCCTCTAGGATTCTAGGCCTCCTCTAGGACTCTATGCCTCCTCTAGGACTCTATGCCTCCTCTAGGACTCTGTGCCTCCTCTAGGACTCTAGGACTCCTCTAGGACTCTAGGACTCTAAGCCCCCGCTAGGACTCTATGCCCCCTCTAGGACGCTATGCCCTCTCTAGACTCTAGGACTCTATGCCCCCTGTAGGACTCTAGGGCTCTGTGTCTCCTCTAGGACTCTATGCCTCCTCTAGGACTCTATGCCTCCTCTAGGACTCTATGCCTCCTCTAGGACTCCATGCCCCTTCGAAGACTCTAGGACTCTATGCCTCCTCTAGGACTCGAGGACTCTAGGCCTGCTCTAGGACTCTAGGCCTCCTCTAGGAGTCTATGCCTCCTCTAGGACTCTAGGCCTCCTCTAGGACTGTATGCCTCTTCTAGGACTCTAGGCCTCCTCTAGGACTCTATGCCTCCTCTAGGACTCTAGGCCTCCTCTAGGACTCTATGCCTCCTCTAGGACTCTATGCCTCCTCTAGGACTCTAGGACTCTATGCCTCCTCTATGAGTCTAGGAATCTATGCCTCCTCTAGGACTCCAGGCCTCCTCTATGACTCTAGGCCTCCTCTAGGACTCTAGGTCTCCTCTAGGACTCTATGCCTCCTCTAGGACTCTAGGACTCCTCTAGGCCTATAGGACTCCTCTAGGACTCTAGGACTCCTCTAGGACTCTAGGACTCCTCTAGGAATCTAGGACTTTATGCCTCCTCTAGGACTCTATACCTCCTCTAAGACTCTATGCCTCCTCTAGGACTCTAGGCCTCCTCTAGATCTCTAGGACTCTATGGCTCCTCTAGGACTCTAGGACTCTATGCCTCCTCCAGTACTCTAGAACACTATGCCTCCTCCAGTACTCTATGCCTCCTCTAGGACTCTAGGCCACCTCTAGGATTCTATGCCAGCTCTAGGACTCTATGCCTCCTCTAGGACTCTATGCGTCCTCTAGGACTCTGTGCCTCCTCTAGGACTCTAGGCCTCCTCTAGGAATCTAGGACTCTAAGCCCCCGCTAGGACTCTAAGCCCCCTCTAGGACGCTATGCCCTCTCTAGACTCCAGGACTCTATGCCCCCTGTAGGACTCTAGGACTCTATGCCTCCTCTAGGACTCTACGACACTATGCCTCCTCTAGGACTCTATGCCTCCTCTAGGACTCTATGCATCCTCTAATACTCTAGGACTCTATGCCTCCTCTAGGACTCCAGGACTCTATGCCTCCACTAGGACTCTATGCCTCCTCTAGGATTCTAGGCCTCCTCTAGGACTCTATGCCTCCTCTAGGACTCTATGCCTCCTCTAGGACTCTGTGCCTCCTCTAGGACTCTAGGCCTCCTCTAGGACTCTAGGACTCTAAGCCCCCGCTAGGACTCTATGCCCCCTCTAGGACGCTATGCCCTCTCTAGACTCTAGGACTCTATGCCCCCTGTAGGACTCTAGGGCTCTGTGTCTCCTCTAGGACTCTATGCCTCCTCTAGGACTCTATGCCTCCTCTAGGACTCTATGCCTCCTCTAGGACTCTATGCCCCTTCGAAGACTCTAGGACTCTATGCCTCCTCTAGGACTCGAGGACTCTAGGCCTGCTCTAGGACTCTAGGCCTCCTCTAGGAGTCTATGCCTCCTCTAGGACTCTAGGCCTCCTCTTGGACTCTATGCCTCATCTAGGACTCTAGGCCTCCTCTAGGACTCTAGGCCTCCTCTAGGACTCTAGGCCTCCTCTAGGACTCTAAGACTCTAGGCATCCTCTAGGACTCTAGGACTCACCGACTCCTCTAGGTCTCTAGGATGTTAGGACTCCTCTAGGACTCTATGCCCCCTCTAGGACTCAATGCATCCTCTAGGACTCTATGCCCCCTCTAGGACTCTATGCCCCCTCTAGGACTCTAGGACACTATGCCTCCTCTAGGACTCTATGCATCCTCTAATACTCTAGGACTCTATGCCTCCTCTAGGACTCCAGGACTCTATGCCTCCACTAGGACTCTATGCCTCCTCTAGGATTCTAGGCCTCCTCTAGGACTCTATGCCTCCTGTAGTACTCAAGGCCTCCTCTAGGACTCTATGCCTCCTCTAGGACTCTATGCCTCCTCTAGGACTCTATGCCTCCTCTAGGACTCTAGGACTCTATGCCTCCTCTATGAGTCTAGGAATCTATGCCTCCTCTAGGACTCCAGGCCTCCTCTATGACTCTAGGCCTCCTCTAGGACTCTAGGTCTCCTCTAGGACTCTATGCCTCCTCTAGGACTCTAGGACTCCTCTAGGCCTATAGGACTCCTCTAGGACTCTAGGACTCCTCTAGGACTCTAGGACTCCTCTAGGAATCTAGGACTTTATGCCTCCTCTAGGACTCTATACCTCCTCTAAGACTCTATGCCTCCTCTAGGACTCTAGGCCTCCTCTAGATCTCTAGGACTCTATGGCTCCTCTAGGACTCTAGGACTCTATGCCTCCTCCAGTACTCTAGAACACTATGCCTCCTCCAGTACTCTATGCCTCCTCTAGGACTCTAGGCCACCTCTAGGATTCTATGCCAGCTCTAGGACTCTATGCCTCCTCTAGGACTCTATGCGTCCTCTAGGACTCTGTGCCTCCTCTAGGACTCTAGGCCTCCTCTAGGAATCTAGGACTCTAAGCCCCCGCTAGGACTCTAAGCCCCCTCTAGGACGCTATGCCCTCTCTAGACTCCAGGACTCTATGCCCCCTGTAGGACTCTAGGACTCTATGCCTCCTCTAGGACTCTACGACACTATGCCTCCTCTAGGACTCTATGCCTCCTCTAGGACTCTATGCATCCTCTAATACTCTAGGACTCTATGCCTCCTCTAGGACTCCAGGACTCTATGCCTCCACTAGGACTCTATGCCTCCTCTAGGATTCTAGGCCTCCTCTAGGACTCTATGCCTCCTCTAGGACTCTATGCCTCCTCTAGGACTCTGTGCCTCCTCTAGGACTCTAGGCCTCCTCTAGGACTCTAGGACTCTAAGCCCCCGCTAGGACTCTATGCCCCCTCTAGGACGCTATGCCCTCTCTAGACTCTAGGACTCTATGCCCCCTGTAGGACTCTAGGGCTCTGTGTCTCCTCTAGGACTCTATGCCTCCTCTTGGACTCTATGCCTCCTCTAGGACTCTATGCCTCCTCTAGGACTCTATGCCCCTTCGAAGACTCTAGGACTCTATGCCTCCTCTAGGACTCGAGGACTCTAGGCCTGCTCTAGGACTCTAGGCCTCCTCTAGGAGTCTATGCCTCCTCTAGGACTCTAGGCCTCCTCTTGGACTCTATGCCTCCTCTAGGACTCTAGGCCTCCTCTAGGACTCTAGGCCTCCTCTAGGACTCTAAGACTCTAGGCATCCTCTAGGACTCTAGGACTCACCGACTCCTCTAGGTCTCTAGGATGTTAGGACTCCTCTAGGACTCTATGCCCCCTCTAGGACTCAATGCATCCTCTAGGACTCTATGCCCCCTCTAGGACTCTATGCCCCCTCTAGGACTCTAGGACTCTATGCCTCCTCTAGGACTCTAAGACACTATGCCTCCTCTAGGACTCTATGCCTCCTCTAGGACTCTATGCATCCTCTAATACTCTAGGACACTATGCCTCCTCTAGGACTCCAGGACTCTATGCCTCCACTAGGACTCTATCCCTCCTCTAGGATTCTAGGCCTCCTCTAGGACTCTAGTCCTCCTCTAGGACTCTAGGCCTCCTCTAGATCTCTAGGCCTCCTCTAGGACACTATGCATCCTCTTGGTCTCTAGGACTCTGTGCCTCCTCTAGGGCTCTTGGACTCAATACCTCCTCTAGGACTCTAGGATTCTATGCCTCCTCTAGGACTCTAGGACTCTAGGACTCCTCTAGGACTCTATGCCTCCTCTAGGACTCTAGGCCTCCTCTAGGACTCTATGCCTCCTCTAGGACTCTAGGCCTCCTCTAGGACTCTAGGACACTATTCCTCCTCTAGGACTCTATGCCTCCTCTAGGACTCTATGCCTCCTGTAGTACTCAAGGCCTCCTCTAGGACTCTATGCCTCCTCTAGGACTCTATGCCTCCTCTAGGACTCTATGCCTCCTCTAGGACTCTAGGACTCTATGCCTCCTCTATGAGTCTAGGAATCTATGCCTCCTCTAGGACTCCAGGCCTCCTCTATGACTCTAGGCCTCCTCTAGGACTCTAGGTCTCCTCCAGGACTCTATGCCTCCTCTAGGACTCTAGGACTCCTCTAGGCCTATAGGACTCCTCTAGGACTCTAGGACTCCTCTAGGACTCTAGGACTCCTCTAGGAATCTAGGACTTTATGCCTCCTCTAGGACTCTATGCCTCCTCTAAGACTCTATGCCTCCTCTAGGACTCTAGGCCTCCTCTAGATCTCTAGGACTCTATGGCTCCTCTAGGACTCTAGGACTCTATGCCTCCTCCAGTACTCTAGAACACTATGCCTCCTCCAGTACTCTATGCCTCCTCTAGGACTCTAGGCCACCTCTAGGATTCTATGCCTCCTCTAGGACTCTATGCCTCCTCTAGGACTCTATGCGTCCTCTAGGACTCTGTGCCTCCTCTAGGACTCTAGGCCTCCTCTAGGAATCTAGGACTCTAAGCCCCCGCTAGGACTCTAAGCCCCCTCTAGGACGCTATGCCCTCTCTAGACTCCAGGACTCTATGCCCCCTGTAGGACTCTAGGACTCTATGCCTCCTCTAGGACTCTACGACACTATGCCTCCTCTAGGACTCTGTGAATCCTCTAGGACTCTAGGCCTCCTCTAGGAATCTAGGACTCTAAGCCCCCGCTAGGACTCTAAGCCCCCTCTAGGACGCTATGCCCTCTCTAGACTCCAGGACTCTATGCCCCCTGTAGGACTCTAGGACTCTATGCCTCCTCTAGGACTCTACGACACTATGCCTCCTCTAGGACTCTATGCCTCCTCTAGGACTCTATGCATCCTCTAATACTCTAGGACTCTATGCCTCCTCTAGGACTCCAGGACTCTATGCCTCCACTAGGACTCTATGCCTCCTCTAGGATTCTCGGCCTCCTCTAGGACTCTATGCCTCCTCTAGGACTCTATGCCTCCTCTAGGACTCTGTGCCTCCTCTAGGACTCTAGGCCTCCTCTAGGACTCTGGGACTCTAAGCCCCCGCTAGGACTCTATGCCCCCTCTAGGACGCTATGCCCTCTCTAGACTCTAGGACTCTATGCCCCCTGTAGGACTCTAGGGCTCTGTGTCTCCTCTAGGACTCTATGCCTCCTCTTGGACTCTATGCCTCCTCTAGGACTCTATGCCTCCTCTAGGACTCTATGCCCCTTCGAAGACTCTAGGACTCTATGCCTCCTCTAGGACTCGAGGACTCTAGGCCTGCTCTAGGACTCTAGGCCTCCTCTAGGAGTCTATGCCTCCTCTAGGACTCTAGGCCTCCTCTTGGACTCTATGCCTCCTCTAGGACTCTAGGCCTCCTCTAGGACTCTAGGCCTCCTCTAGGACTCTAGGCCTCCTCTAGGACTCTAAGACTCTAGGCATCCTCTAGGACTCTAGGACTCACCGACTCCTCTAGGTCTCTAGGATGTTAGGACTCCTCTAGGACTCTATGCCCCCTCTAGGACTCAATGCATCCTCTAGGACTCTATGCCCCCTCTAGGACTCTATGCCCCCTCTAGGACTCTAGGACTCTATGCCTCCTCTAGGACTCTAAGACACTATGCCTCCTCTAGGACTCTATGCCTCCTCTAGGACTCTATGCATCCTCTAATACTCTAGGACACTATGCCTCCTCTAGGATTCCAGGACTCTATGCCTCCACTAGGACTCTATCCCTCCTCTAGGATTCTAGGCCTCCTCTAGGACTCTAGTCCTCCTCTAGGACTCTAGGCCTCCTCTAGATCTCTAGGCCTCCTCTAGGACACTATGCATCCTCTTGGTCTCTAGGACTCTGTGCCTCCTCTAGGGCTCTTGGACTCAATACCTCCTCTAGGACTCTAGGATTCTATGCCTCCTCTAGGACTCTAGGACTCTAGGACTCCTCTAGGACTCTATGCCTCCTCTAGGACTCTAGGCCTCCTCTAGGACTCTATGCCTCCTCTAGGACTCTAGGCCTCCTCTAGGACTCTAGGACACTATTCCTCCTCTAGGACTCTATGCCTCCTCTAGGACTCTATGCCTCCTGTAGTACTCAAGGCCTCCTCTAGGACTCTATGCCTCCTCTAGGACTCTATGCCTCCTCTAGGACTCTATGCCTCCTCTAGGACTCTAGGACTCTATGCCTCCTCTATGAGTCTAGGAATCTATGCCTCCTCTAGGACTCCAGGCCTCCTCTATGACTCTAGGCCTCCTCTAGGACTCTAGGTCTCCTCTAGGACTCTATGCCTCCTCTAGGACTCTAGGACTCCTCTAGGCCTATAGGACTCCTCTAGGACTCTAGGACTCCTCTAGGACTCTAGGACTCCTCTAGGAATCTAGGACTTTATGCCTCCTCTAGGACTCTATGCCTCCTCTAAGACTCTATGCCTCCTCTAGGACTCTAGGCCTCCTCTAGATCTCTAGGACTCTATGGCTCCTCTAGGACTCTAGGACTCTATGCCTCCTCCAGTACTCTAGAACACTATGCCTCCTCCAGTACTCTATGCCTCCTCTAGGACTCTAGGCCACCTCTAGGATTCTATGCCTCCTCTAGGACTCTATGCCTCCTCTAGGACTCTATGCGTCCTCTAGGACTCTGTGCCTCCTCTAGGACTCTAGGCCTCCTCTAGGAATCTAGGACTCTAAGCCCCCGCTAGGACTCTAAGCCCCCTCTAGGACGCTATGCCCTCTCTAGACTCCAGGACTCTATGCCCCCTGTAGGACTCTAGGACTCTATGCCTCCTCTAGGACTCTACGACACTATGCCTCCTCTAGGACTCTGTGAATCCTCTAGGACTCTAGGCCTCCTCTAGGACTCTAGGACTCTAAGCCCCCGCTAGGACTCTATGCCCCCTCTAGGACGCTATGCCCTCTCTAGACTCTAGGACTCTATGCCCCCTGTAGGACTCTAGGGCTCTGTGTCTCCTCTAGGACTCTATGCCTCCTCTAGGACTCTATGCCTCCTCTAGGACTCTATGCCTCCTCTAGGACTCCATGCCCCTTCGAAGACTCTAGGACTCTATGCCTCCTCTAGGACTCGAGGACTCTAGGCCTGCTCTAGGACTCTAGGCCTCCTCTAGGAGTCTATGCCTCCTCTAGGACTCTAGGCCTCCTCTAGGACTGTATGCCTCTTCTAGGACTCTAGGCCTCCTCTAGGACTCTAGGCCTCCTCTAGGACTCTATGCCTCCTCTAGGACTCTAGGCCTCCTCTAGGACTCTAAGACTCTAGGCATCCTCTAGGACTCTAGGACTCACCGACTCCTCTAGGTGTCTAGGATGTTAGGACTCCTCTAGGACTCTATGCCCCCTCTAGGACTCAATGCATCCTCTAGTACTCTATGCCCCCTCTAGGACTCTAGGACTCTATGCCTCCTCTAGGACTCTACGACACTATGCCTCCTCTAGGACTCTATGCCTCCTCTAGGACTCTATGCATCCTCTAATACTCTAGGACACTATGCCTCCTCTAGGACTCTGGGACTCTATGCCTCCTCTAGGACTTTAGAACTCTATGCCTTCTCTAATACTCTATGCCTCCTCTATGTCTTTAGGACTCTATGCCTCCTCTTGGACACTATGCCCCCTTTTGGACTCTATGCCTCCTCTAGGACTCTAGGCCTCCTCTAGGACTTTAGGACTCTATGCCTTCTCTAGGAATCTATGCCTCCTCTATGACTCTAGGACTCTATGCCTCCTCTTGGACTCAATGCCTCCTCTAGGACTCTATGCTTCCTCTAGGACTCTAGGCCTCCTCTAGGACTCTAGGACTCTATGCCTCCTCTAGGACTCTAGGACTCTATGCCTC
The DNA here is from genome assembly GCA_039720435.1 of Amazona ochrocephala. Taxonomy (NCBI): domain Eukaryota; kingdom Metazoa; phylum Chordata; class Aves; order Psittaciformes; family Psittacidae; genus Amazona; species Amazona ochrocephala. The sequence goes on along the minus strand of JBCFXG010000044.1, from coordinate 625,693 downwards.
CTCTAGGACTCTAGGCCTCCTCTACGACTCAAGGCCTCCTCTAGGACTCTAGAACTCTATGCCTCCTCTAGGACTCTAGGCCTCCTCTAGGACTCTAGGCCTCCTCTAGGACTCTATGCCTCCGGTAGGACACTATCCCTCCTCTAGGACTCTATGCCTCCTCCAGGACTCTAGGCCTCCTCTAGGACTCTATGCCTCCTCTAGGACTTTAGGACTCTGTGCCTTCTCTAGGACGCTATGCCTCCTCTAGGTCTCTAGGACTCTATGCCTCTTCTTGGACTCTATGCCTCCTCTAAGACTCTATGCCTCCTGTAGGACTCTAGGACTCTATGCCTCCTCTTGGACACTATGCCTCCTCTAGGACTCTATGCTTCCTCTAGGACTCTTTGCCTCCTCTAGGACTCTATGGCACCTCTAGGAATCTAGGCCTCCTCTAGGACTCTATGCCTCCTCTAGGACTCTAGGACTCTAGGCCTCCTCTAGGAGTCTGGGAATGTATGCCTCCTCTAGGACTCTATGCCTCCTCTAGGACTCTATGCCTCCTCTAGGTCTCTATGCATCCTCTAGGACTCTAGGACTCTATGCCTCCTCTAGGACTCTATGCCTCCTCTAGGACTATAGGACTCCTCTAGGACTCTATGCCTCCTCTAGGACTTTAGGACTCTATGCCTTCTCTAGGCATCTATGCCTCCTCTAGGACACTAGGACTCTATTCCTCCTCTTGGACACTATGTCTCCTTTAGGACTCTATGCTTCCTCTAGGACTCTATGCCTCCTCTAGGACTTTATGCCTCCTCTAGGACTCTAGGACGCCATGCCTTCTCTAGGACTCTATGCCTCCTCTAGGACTCTATGCCTCCTCTAGGAATCTATGCCTCCGCTAGGATTCTAGGACTCTATGCCTACACGAGGACTCTATGCCTCCTCTAGGACTCTAGGCCACCTCTAGGACTCTATGCCTCCTCTAGGACTCTAGGCCTCCTCTAAGACTCTATGCCTCCTCTAGGACTCTATGCCTCCTCTAGGACTCTAGGACTCAATGCCTCCTCTAGGACTCTAGGACTCTATGCCTCCTCTAGGACTCTTGGACTCTAGGACTCCTCTAGGACTCTATGCCTCCTCTAGGACTCTAGGCCTCCTCTAGGACTCTATGCCTCCTGTAGTACTCTAGGCCTCTTCTAGGACTTTGTGTCTCCTCTAGGACTCTAGGCCTCCTCTAGGACTCTAGGACTCAATGCCTACACGAGGACTCTATGCCTCCTCTAGGACTCTAGGCCACCTCTAGGACTCTATGCCTCCTCTAGGACTCTAGGCCTCCTCTAGGACTCTATGCCTCCTCTAGGACTCTATGCCTCCTCTAGGACTCTAGGACTCAATGCCTCCTCTAGGACTCTAGAACTCTACGCCTCCTCCAGGACTCTATGCCTCCTCTAGGACTCTAAGCGTCCTCTAGGACTCTATGCCTCCGCTAGGACTCTACGCCTCCCCTAGGACTCTATGCCTCCCCTAGAACTCTATGCCTCCTCTAGGACTCTAGGCCTCCTCTAGGACTCTAGGACTCCAAGCCTTTTCTAGGACTCTAAGCCTTCTCTAGGACTCTATGCCTCCTCTACGACTCTATGCCTCCTCTAGGACTCTATGCCTCCTCTAGGACTCCAGGACTCCATGCCTTTTCTAGGACTCTAAGCGTTCTCTAGGACTCTATGCCTCCTCCAGGACTCTATGTCTCCTCTAGGAATCTAGGACTCTATGCCTAAACTAGGACTCTATGCCTCCTCTAGGACTCTATGCCTCCTCTAGTTCTCTCGGCCTCCTCTAGGACTCTATGCCTCCTCTAGGACTCTATGCCTCCTCTAGGAATCTAGGACTCAATACCTCCTCTACGACTCTATGCCTCCTCTAGTTCTCTAGGCCTCCTCTAGGACTCTATGCCTCCTCTAGGACTCTAGGCCTCCTCTAGGACTCTAGGACTCAATACCTCCTCTAGGACTCTAGGATTCTATGCCTCCTCTAGGACTCTAGGACTCTAGGACTCCTCTAGGACTCTATGCCTCCTCTAGGACTCTAGGCCTCCTCTAGGACTCTATGCCTCCTCTAGTACTCTAGGACTCCTCTAGGACTCTAGGCCTCCTCTAGGACTCTAGGCCTCCTCTAGGACTCTAGGACTCTATGCCTCCTCTAGGACTCTATGCCTCCTCTAGGACTCTAGGACTCTATGCCTCCTCTATGAGTCTAGGAATCTATGCCTCCTCTAGGACTCCAGGCCTCCTCTATGACTCTAGGCCTCCTCTAGGACTCTAGGTCTCCCCTAGGACTCTCTGCCTCCTCTAGGACTCTAGGACTCCTCTAGGCCTCTAGGACTCCTCTAGGACTCTAGAACTCCTCTAGGACTCTAGGACTCCTCTAGGAATCTAGGACTTTATGCCTCCTCTAGGACTCTATGCCTCCTCTAAGACTCTATGCCTCCTCTAGGACTCTAGGCCTCCTCTAGGACTCTAGGACTCTAGGCCTCCTCTAGGACTCTAGGACTCTATGGCTCCTCTAGGACTCTAGGGCTCTATGCCTCCTCCAGTACTCTAGAACTCTATGCCTCCTCCAGTACTCTATGCCTCCTCTAGGACTCTAGGCCTCCTCTAGGATTCTATGCCTCCTCTAGGACTCTATGCCTCCTCTAGGACTCTATGCCTCCTCTAGGACTCTGTGCCTCCTCTAGGACTCTAGGTCTCCTCTAGGACTCTAGGACTCTAAGCCCCCGCTAGGACTCTAAGCCCCCTCTAGGACGCTATGCCCTCTCTAGACTCTAGGACTCTATGCCCCCTGTAGAACTCTATGCCCCCTGTAGGACTCTAGGGCTCTGTGCCTCCTCTAGGACTCTATGCCTCCTCTAGGACTCTATGCCTCCTCTAGGAATCTAGGCCTCCTCTAGGACTGTATGCCTCCTCTAGGACTCTAGGCCTCCTCTAGGACTCTAGGCCTCCTCTAGGACTCTAGGCCTCCTCTAGGACTCTAAGACTCTAGGCATCCTCTAGGACTCTGGGACTCACCGACTCCTCTAGGTCTCTAGGACGTTAGGACTCCTCTAGGACTCTATGCCCCCTCTAGGACTCAATGCATCCTCTAGGACTCTATGCCCCCTCTAGGACTCTATGCCCCCTCTAGGACTCTAGGACTCTATGCCTCCTCTAGGACTCTACGACACTATGCCTCCTCTAGGACTCTATGCCTCCTCTAGGACTCTATGCATCCTCTAATACTCTAGGACTCTATGCCTCCTCTAGGACTCCAGGACTCTATGCCTCCACTAGGACTCTATCCCTCCTCTAGGATTCTAGGCCTCCTCTAGGACTCTAGTCCTCCTCTAGGACTCTAGGCCTCCTCTAGATCTCTAGGCCTCCTCTAGGACACTATGCATCCTCTTGGTCTCTAGGACTCTATGCCTCCTCTAGGGCTCTTGGACTCAATACCTCCTCTAGGACTCTAGGATTCTATGCCTCCACTAGGACTCTAGGACTCTAGGACTCCTCTAGGACTCTATGCCTCCTCTAGGACTCTATGCCTCCTCTAGGACTCTAGGCCTCCTCTAGGACTCTAGGCCTCCTCTAGGACTCTAGGCCTCCTCCAGGACTCTAGGACTCTATTCCTCCTCTAGGACTCTATGCCTCCTCTAGGACTCTATGCCTCCTGTAGTACTCAAGGCCTCCTCTAGGACTCTATGCCTCCTCTAGGACTCTATGCCTCCTCTAGGACTCTATGCCTCCTCTAGGACTCTAGGACTCTATGCCTCCTCTATGAGTCTAGGAATCTATGCCTCCTCTAGGAATCCAGGCCTCCTCTATGACTCTATGCCTCCTCTAGGACTCTAGGTCTCCTCCAGGACTCTATGCCTCCTCTAGGACTCTAGGACTCCTCTAGGCCTATAGGACTCCTCTAGGACTCTAGGACTCCTCTAGGACTCTAGGACTCCTCTAGGAATCTAGGACTTTATGCCTCCTCTAGGACTCTATGCCTCCTCTAAGACTCTATGCCTCCTCTAGGACTCTAGGCCTCCTCTAGATCTCTAGGACTCTATGGCTCCTCTAGGACTCTAGGACTCTATGCCTCCTCCAGTACTCTAGAACACTATGCCTCCTCCAGTACTCTATGCCTCCTCTAGGACTCTAGGCCACCTCTAGGATTCTATGCCTCCTCTAGGACTCTATGCCTCCTCTAGGACTCTATGCGTCCTCTAGGACTCTGTGCCTCCTCTAGGACTCTAGGCCTCCTCTAGGAATCTAGGACTCTAAGCCCCCGCTAGGACTCTAAGCCCCCTCTAGGACGCTATGCCCTCTCTAGACTCCAGGACTCTATGCCCCCTGTAGGACTCTAGGACTCTATGCCTCCTCTAGGACTCTACGACACTATGCCTCCTCTAGGACTCTATGCCTCCTCTAGGACTCTATGCATCCTCTAATACTCTAGGACTCTATGCCTCCTCTAGGACTCCAGGACTCTATGCCTCCACTAGGACTCTATGGCTCCTCTAGGATTCTAGGCCTCCTCTAGGACTCTATGCCTCCTCTAGGACTCTATGCCTCCTCTAGGACTCTGTGCCTCCTCTAGGACTCTAGGCCTCCTCTAGGACTCTAGGACTCTAAGCCCCCGCTAGGACTCTATGCCCCCTCTAGGACGCTATGCCCTCTCTAGACTCTAGGACTCTATGCCCCCTGTAGGACTCTAGGGCTCTGTGTCTCCTCTAGGACTCTATGCCTCCTCTTGGACTCTATGCCTCCTCTAGGACTCTATGCCTCCTCTAGGACTCCATGCCCCTTCGAAGACTCTAGGACTCTATGCCTCCTCTAGGACTCGAGGACTCTAGGCCTGCTCTAGGACTCTAGGCCTCCTCTAGGAGTCTATGCCTCCTCTAGGACTCTAGGCCTCCTCTAGGACTGTATGCCTCTTCTAGGACTCTAGGCCTCCTCTAGGACTCTATGCCTCCTCTAGGACTCTAGGCCTCCTCTAGGACTCTAAGACTCTAGGCATCCTCTAGGACTCTAGGACTCACCGACTCCTCTAGGTCTCTAGGATGTTAGGACTCCTCTAGGACTCTATGCCCCCTCTAGGACTCAATGCATCCTCTAGGACTCTATGCCCCCTCTAGGACTCTATGCCCCCTCTAGGACTCTAGGACTCTATGCCTCCTCTAGGACGCTACGACACTATGCCTCCTCTAGGACTCTATGCCTCCTCTAGGACTCTATGCATCCTCTAATACTCTAGGACACTATGCCTCCTCTAGGACTCCAGGACTCTATGCCTCCACTAGGACTCTATCCCTCCTCTAGGACTCTAGGCCTCCTCTAGGACTCTATGCCTCCTCTAGGACTCTAGGCCTCCTCTAGGACTCTAGGCCTCCTCTAGGACTCTAGGCCTCCTCTAGGACTCTAGGACTCTAGGCCTCGTCAAGGACTCTAGGAATCTACAACTCCTCTAGGACTCTAGGAATCTATGACTCCTCTAGGGCTCTAGGACTCTAGGATTCCTCTAGGACTCTAGGCCTCCTCTAGGACTCTATGCCTCCGCTAGGACTCTAAGCCTTCTCTAGGACTCTATGCCTCCTCTAGGACTCTATGCATCCTCTAGGACTCTATGCCTCCTCTAGGACTCTAGCACTCTATGCCTCCTCTATGAGTCTAGGAATCTATGCCTCCTCTAGGACTAAAGGCCTCCTCTAGGTCTCTAGCCCTCCTCTAGGACTCTAGGACTCTATGCCTCCTCTAGGACACTAGGACTCTATGCCTTCTCTAGGACTCTATGCCTCCTCTAGGACTCTAGGCCTCCTCTAGGACTCTAGGCCTCCTCTAGGACTCTATGCGTCATCTAGGACTCTATGCCTCCTCTAGGACTCTATGCCTCCACCAGGACTATAGGACTCCTCTAGGACTCTAGTACTCCTCTAGGACTCTGTGCCTCCTCTAGGACTCTATGCCTGCTCTAGGACTCTCTGCCTCCTCTAGTACCCTAGGACTCCTCTAGGGCTCTATGCCTCCTCTAGGACTCTAGGACTCCTCTAGGACTGCAGGACTCTATTCCTCCTCTAGGACTCTATGCCTCCTCTAGGAATCTAGGCCTCCTCTAGGACTCTATGCCTCCTCTAGGACTCTATGACACCTCTAGGACTCTATGCCTCCTCTAGGACTCTAGGACTCTATGCCTCCTCTAGGACTCTAGGACTCTACGCCTCCTCCAGGGCTCTATGCCTAAGCTAGGAGTCTATACCTCCCCTAGGACTCTATACCTCCTCTAGGACTCTAGGCCTCCTCTAGGACTCTATGCCTCTTCTAGGACTCTAGGCCTCCTCTATGACTCTAGGACTCTATGCCCCCTCTGGGACTCTATGCCCGCTCTAGGACTCTATGACCCCTCTAGGAGTCTAGGATTCTATGCCCCTTCTAGTACTCTAGGAGTCTATGCCTCCTGTAGGACTCTCGGACTCCTCTAGGACTCTATGCCTCCTCTAGGACTCTATGCCTCCTCTAGGTGTCTATGCCCCCTCTAGGACTCTACGCCATCTCTAGGACTCTATGCTCCATCTAGGACTCTATGCCCCCTGTAGGACTCTATGCCCCTTCTAGGACTCTAGGACCCTATGCCACCTCTGGGACTCTAGGACTCTAGGCCTCCTCTAGGACTCTAGGCCTCCTCTAGGACTCTATGCCTCCTCTAGGACTCTAGGCCTCCTCTAGGACTCTATGACACCTCTAGGACTCTAGGCCTCCTCTAGGACTCTAGGAATCTACAACTCCTCCAGGACTCTAGGACTCTAAGACTCCTCTAGGGCTCTAGGACTCTAGGACTCCTCTAGGACTCTATGCCTCCTCTAGGACTCTATGCCTCCTCTAGGACTCTATGCCTATTCTAGGACTCTATGCCTCCTCTAGAACTATAGGACTCCTCTAAGACTCTATGCCTCCTCTAGGACTTTAGGACTCTATGCCTTCTCTAGGACTCTATGCCTCCTCTAGGACTCTAGGACTCTATTCCTCCTCTTGGACACTATGCCTCCTCTAGGACTCTATGCTTCCTCTAGGACTCTAGGCCTCCTCTAGGACTCTAGGACTCTATGCCTCCTCTAGGACTCTAGGACTCTATTCCTCCTCTTGGACACTATGCCTCCTCTAGGACTCTATGCTTCCTCTAGGACTCTAGGCCTCCTCTAGGACTCTAGGACTCTATGCCTCCTCTAGGACTCTAGGCCTCCTCTAGGACTCTAGGACTCAATACCTCCTCTAGGACTCTATGCCTCCTCTCGTTCTCTAGGCCTCCTCTAGGACTCTATGCTTCTTCTGGGACCCTTTGCCTCCTCTACAACTCTAGGACTCTAGGACTCTAGGCCTCCTCTAGGACACTATGCCTCCTCTAGGACTCCAGGCCTCTTCTAGGACTCTATGCCTCCTCTAGGACTCTAGGACTCCAGGCCTCTTCTAGGACTCTATGCCTCCTCTAGGACTCTAGGACTCTATTCCTCCTCTAGGACTCTAGGACTCTATTCCTCCTCTTGGACACTATGCCTCCTCTAGGACTCTATGCCTCCTCTAGGACTCAAGGCCTCCTCTAGGACTCAAGGACTCTATGCCACCTCTAGGACTCTATGTCTCCTCTTGGTCTCTATGCCTCCTCTAGGACTCTAGGCCTCCTCAAGGACTCTAGGCCTCCTCTAGGACTCTATGCCTCCTCTAGGACTCTATGCCTCCTCTAGGACTCTAGGACTCTATGACTCCTCTAGGGCTCTATGCCTCCTCTAGGACTCTATGCCTCCTCTAGGACTCTAGGCCTCTTCTAGGACTCTATGCCTCCTCTATACTCTATGCCTCCTCTAGGACTCTAAGCGTCCTCTAGGACTCTATGCCTCCTCTAGGACTCCATGCCTCCTCTAGGACTCTATGCGTCCTCTAGGACTCTATGCCTTCTCTAGGACTCTAGGACTCCTCTAGGACTCTAGGACTCTATGACTCCTCTAGGACACTATGCCTCCTCTAGGACTCAAGGGCTCTATGCCTCCTCTTGGACTCTATGCCTTCTCTAGGACTCTATGCCTCCTCTAGGACTCTAGGACTCCTCTAGGACACTAGGACTCCTCTTAGAATCTAGGACTCCTCTAGGACTCTTTGCCTCCTCTAGTACTTTAGAACTCTATGCCTTCTCTAATACTCTATGCCTCCTCTACGTCTTTAGGACTCTATGCCTGCTCTTGGACTCTAGGACTCTATGCCTCCTCTAGGACTCTAGGCCTCCTCTGGGACTCTAGGCCTCCTATAGGTCTCTATGCCTCCTCTAGGACTCTAGGACTCTATGCCTCCTCTAGGACTCTAGGCCTCCTCTAGGACTCTATGCCTCCTCTACGAATCTAGGCCTCCTCTAGGACTCTAGGACTATGCCTCCTCTAGTACTCTAGGCCTCCTCTAGGACTCTATGCCTCCTCTAGGACTCTATGCCTCCTCAAGGAATCTAGGCCTCCTCTAGGACTCTAGGACTCTATGCCTCCTCTAGGACTCTATGCCTCCTCTAGAACTCTAGGCCTCCCCTAGGACTCTATGCCTCAGGTAGGACACTATGCCTCCTCTAGGACTCTAGGGCTCTATGCCTCCTCTAGGACTCTATGCCTCCTCTAGGACTCTATGCCTCCTCTAGGACTATAGGACTCCTCTAGGACTCTAGGCCTCCTCTAGGACTCTAGGCCTCCTCTTGGACACTATGCCTCCTCTAGGACTCTATGCTTCCTCTAGGACTCTTTGCCTCCTCTAGGACTCTATGGCACCTCTAGGAATCTAGGCCTCCTCTAGGACTCTATGCCTCCTCTAGGACTCTAGGACTCTAGGCCTCCTCTAGGAGTCTGGGAATGTATGCCTCCTCTAGGACTCTATGCCTCCTCTAGGACTCTATGCCTCCTCTAGGTCTCTAGGACTTTATGCCTCCGCTAGGACACTATGCCTCCTCTAGGACTCTAGGGCTCCTTGCCTCCTCTAGGACTCTATGCCTCCTCTAGGACTCTAGGCCTCCTCTAGGACTATAGCACTCCTCTAGGACTCTATGCCTCCTCTAGGACTCTAGGACTCTATGCCTCCTCTAGCACTTTAGGACTCTATGCCTTCTCTAATACTCTATGCCTCCTCTATGTCTCTAGGACTCTATGCCTCGTCTTGGACTCTATGCCTCCTCTAGGACTCTATGCTTCCTCTATGACTCTATGCCTCCTCTAGGACTCTAGGACTCTATGCCTCCTCTAGGGCTCTAGGACTCTATGCCTCCTCTAGGACTCTATGCCTCCTCTAGGACTCTAGGCCTCCCAAAGGTCTCTATGCCTCCTCTAGGACTCTAGGACTCTATGCCTCCTCTAGGACTCTAGGCCTCCTCTAGGACTCTAGGCCTCCTATAGGTCTCTATGCCTCCTCTAGGACTCTAGGTCTCTATGCCTCCTCTAGGACTCTGTGACTCCTCTAGGACTCTATGCCCCCTCTAGGACTCTATGCCTCCTCTAGTACTCTAGGCCTCCTCTAGGACTCTATGCCTCCTCTAGGACTCTAGGACTCTATGCCTCCTCTAGGGCTCTATGCCTCCACTAGAACTCTATGTCTCCTCTAGGACCCTATGCCTCCAGTAGGACACTATGCCTCCCCTTGGACTCTAGGGCTCTATGCCTCGGCTAGGACTCTATGCCTCCTTTAGGACTCTTTGCCTCCTCTAGGACTATAGGACTCCTCTAGGACTCTATGCCTCCTCTAGGACTTTAGGACTCTATGCCTTCTCTAGGACTCTATGCCTCCTCTAGGACTCTAGGACTCTATTCCTCCTCTAGGACTCTAGGACTCTATTCCTCCTCTTGGACACTATGCCTCCTCTAGGACTCTATGCTTCCTCTAGGACTCTATGTCTCCTCTAGGTCTGCATTCTCTAGGACTCTATGCCTCCTCTAGGACTCTAGGACTCTATTCCTCCTCTAGGACTCTAGGACTCTATTCCTCCTCTTGGACACTATGCCTCCTCTAGGACTCTATGCTTCCTCTAGGACTCTAGGCCTCCTCTAGGACTCTAGGACTCTCTACCTCCTCTAGGACTCTATGTCTCCTCTAGGTCTCTATGCCTCCTCTAGGACTCTAGGCCTCCTCAAGGACTCTAGGCCTCCTCTAGGGCTCTATTCCTCCTCTAGGACTCTATGCCTCCTCTAGGACTCTATGCCTCCTCTAGGACTCTAGGACTCTATGACTCCTCTAGGGCTCTATGCCTCCTCTAGGACTCTATGCCTCCTCTAGGACTCTAGGCCTCTTCTAGGACTCTATGCCTCCTCTAGGACTCCATGCCTCCTCTAGGACTCTATGCCTCCTCTAGGACTCTATGCCTTCTCTAGGACTCTAGGACTCCTCTAGGACTCTAGGACTCTATGACTCCTCTAGGACACTATGCCTCCTCTAGGACTCAAGGGCTCTATGCCTCCTCTTGGACTCTATGCCTCCTCTAGGACTCTATGCCTCCTCTAGGACTCTAGGACTCCTCTAGGACACTAGGACTCCTCTTAGAATCTAGAACTCCTCTAGGACTCTATGCCTCCTCTAGGACTTTAGAACTCTATGACTTCTCTAATACTCTATGCCTCCTCTATGTCTTTAGGACTCTATGCCTCCTCTTGGACTCTAGGACTCTATGCCTCCTCTAGGACTCTAGGCCTCCTCTGGGACTCTAGGCCTCCTATAGGTCTCTATGCCTCCTCTAGGACTCTAGGACTCTATGCCTCCTCTAGGACTCTAGGCCTCCTCTAGGACTCTATGCCTCCTCTAGGACTCTATGCCTCCTCTAGGACTCTATCCCTCTTCTAGGAATCTAGGCCTCCTCTAGGACTCTAGGACTCTATGCCTCCTCTAGGACTCTATGCCTCCTCTAGAACTCTAGGCCTCCCCTAGGACTCTAGGACTCCGGTAGGACACTATGCCTCCTCTAGGACTCTAGGGCTCTATGCCTACTCTAGGGCTCTATGCCTCCTCTAGGACTCTATGCCTCCTCTAAGACTCTATGCCTCCTCTAAGACTCTATGCCTCCTCTTGGACTCTATGCGTCCTCTAGCACACTATGCCTCCTCTAGGACTCTATGCCTCCTTTAGGACACTATGCCTCCTCTAGGACTCTAGGGCTCTATGCCTCCTCTTGGACTCTATGCCTCCTCTGGGACTCTATGCCCCCTTTTGGACTCTATGCCTCCTCTAGGACTCTAGGACTCTAGGCCTCCTCTAGGACTTTAGGACTCTATGCCTTCTCTAGGACTCTATGCCTCCTCTAGGTCTCTATGCCTCCTCTAGGACTCTAGGACTCTATGCCTCCTCTAGGACACTATGCCTCCTCTAGGACTATAGGACTCCTCTAGGACTCTATGCCTCCTCTAGGACTTTAGGACTCTATGCCTTCTCTAGGAATCTATGCCTCCTCTAGGACACTAGGACTCTATTCCTCCTCTTGGACACTATGCCTCCTCTAGGAGTCTATGCTTCCTCTAGGACTCTAGGCCTCCTCTAGGACTCTAGGACTCTATGCCTTCTCTAGGACTCTAGGCCTCCTCTAGGACTCTATGCCTCCTCTATGACTCTAGGCCTCCTCTAGGACTCTAGGCCTCCTCTAGGACTCTTGGCCTCCTCTAGGACTCTAGGCCTCCTCTAGGACTCTTGGCCTCCTCTAGGACTCTAGGCCTCTTCTAGGACTCTATGCCTCCTCTAGGACTCTATGCCTCCTCTAGGACTCGAGGCCTCCTCTAGGACTCTAGGCCTCCTCTAGGACTCTAGGACTCGATGCCTCCTCTAGGACACTAGGACTCTATGCCTCCTCTAGGACTCTATGCCTCCTCTAGGACTCTATGCCTCCTCTAGGACTGTATGCCTCCTCTAGGACTCTATGCGTCATCTAGGACTCTATGCCTCCTCTAGGACTCTATGCCTCCTCTAGGACTCTAGGACTTTATGCCTCCGCTAGGACACTATGCCTCCTCTAGGACTCTAGGGCTCTATGCCTCCTCTAGGACTCTATGCCTCCTCTAGGACTCTAGGCCTCCTCTAGGACTATAGGACTCCTCTAGGACTCTATGCCTCCTCTAGGACTCTAGGACTCTATGCCTCCTCTAGCACTTTAGGACTCTATGCCTTCTCTAATACTCTATGCGTCCTCTATGTTTCTTGGACTCTATGCCGCGTCTTGGACTCTATCCGTCCTCTAGGACTCTATGCTTCCTCTATGACTCTATGCCTCCTCTAGGACTCTATGCCTCCTCTAGGACTCTATGCCTCCTCTAGGACTCTAGGCCTCCTCTAGGACTCTATGTCCCCTCTAGGACTCTATGCCTCCTCTAGGACTCGAGGCCTCCTCTAGGACCTAGGCCTCCTCTAGGACTCTAGGACTCTATGCCTCCTCTAGGACACTAGGACTCTATGCCTCCTCTAGGACTCTATGCCTCCTCTCGGACTCTATGCCTCCTCTAGGACTCTATGCCTCCTCTAGGACTCTATGCGTCATCTAGGACTCTATGCCTGCTCGAGGAATCTATGCCTCCTCTAGGACTCTAGGACTTTATGCCTCCGCTAGGCCACTATGCCTCCTCTAGGACTCTAGGGCTCTATGCCTCCTCTAGGACTCTATGCCTCCTCTAGGACTCTAGGCCTCCTCTAGGACTATAGGACTCCTCTAGGACTCTATGCCTCCTCTAGGACTATAGGACTCTATGCCTCATCTTGGACTCCAGGACTCTATGCCTCCTCTAGGACTCTAGGCCTCCTCTAGGACTCTAGGCCTCCTCTAGGACTCTATGCCTCCTCTAGGACTCCAGGACTCTATGCCTCCTCTAGGAATCTAGGCCTCCTCTAGGACTCTAGGCCTCCTCTAGGACTCTTTGCTTCTTCTGGGACCCTTTGCCTCCTCTACGACTCTAGGACTCTAGGGCTCTATGCCTCCTCTTGGACTCTACGCTTCCTCTAGGACTCTAGGCCTCCTCCAGGACTCTAGCACTCTATGCCTCCTCTAGGACTCTAGGCCTCCTCTAGGACTCTATGCCTCCTCTAGGACTCTAGGACTCCTCTAGTACTCTATGCCTCCTCTAGGACTCTAGGACTCTATGCCTCCTCTAGGACTTTAGGACTCTATGCCTTCTCTAATACTCTATACCTCCTCTATGTCTCTAGGACTCTATGCCTCCTCTTGGACTCTATGCCTCCTCTAGTACTCTATGCTTCCTCTATGACTCTATGCCTCCTCTAGGACTCTAGGACTCTATGCCTCCTCTAGGACTCTAGGACTCTATGCCTCCTCTAGGACTCAAGGGCTCCTCTAGTACTCTAGGCCTCCTCTAGGACTCTAGGACTCTATGCCTCCTCTAGGACTTTAGGACTCTATGCCTCCTCTAGGACTCTAGGCCTCCTCTAGGACTCCATGCCTCCGCTAGTACTCTATACCTCCGCTAGGACTCTATGCCTCCTCTTGGACTCTATGCGTCCTCTAGGACTCTATGACACCTCTAGGACTCTAGGACTCTATGCCTCCTCTAGGACTCTAGGCCTGATCTAGGACTCTATGCCTCCTCTAGGACTCTATGCCTCCTCTAGGACTCTAGGCCTCCTCTAGGACTTTATGCCTCCTCTAGGACTCTAAGCCTCCTCTAGGGCTCTATGCCTCCTCTAGGACTCTTTGCCTCCTCTAGGACTCTAGGCCTCCTCTAGGACTCTATGCATCCTCTAGAACTCTATGCCTCCTCTTGGACTCTGGGACTCTGTGCTTCCTCTTGGACTTTATGCCTCCTCTAGAACTCTATGCCTCCTCTAGGACTCCTCTAGGACTCTATGCCTCCTCAAGGACTCTATGACTCCTCTAGGACTCTAGGACTCTATGCCTCCTCTAGGACTCTAGGACTCTATGCCTCCTCTAGGACTCTATGCCTCCTCTAGCACACTATGCCTCCTTTAGGACACTATGCCTCCTCTAGGACTCTATGCCTCCGATAGGACTCTAAGACTCTAGGACTCTAGGACTCTATGCCTCCTCTAGGACTCTATGCCCTTGTTGGACTCTATGACCCCTGTTGGACTTTATGCCTCCTCTAGGACTCTATGCCTCCTCTAGGACTCTAGGACTCTATGCCTATTCTAGGACTCTAGGATTCTATGCCTCCTCTAGGACTCTAGGCCTCCTCTACGACTCTAGACCTCCTCTAGGACTCTATGCCTCCTCTAGGTCTATATGCGTCATCTAGGACTCTATGCCTCCTCTAGGTCTCTATGCCTCCTCTAGGACTCAAGGCCTCTATGCCTCCTCTAGGACTCTAGGCCTCCTCTAGGACTCTAGGACTCTAAGCCTCCTTTGGACTCTATGCCTCCTCTAGGTCTCTATGCCTCCTCTAGGACTCAAGGACTCTATGCCTCCTCTTAGACTTTATGCCTCCTCTAGGACTCTAGGACTCTAAGCCTCCTTTGGACTCTATGCCTAATCTAGGACTCTAGGACTCTATGCCCCCTCTAGGACTCTAGGCCTCCTCTAGGACTCTAGGCCTCCTCTAGGACTCTAGGCCTCCTCTAGGACTTCAGGCCTCCTCTAGGACTCTAGGCCTCCTCTAGGACTTCAGGCCTCCTCTAGGACTCTAGGCCTCCTCTAGGAGTCAAGGACTCTATGCCTCCTCTAGGACTCTATGCCTCCTCTAGGACTCTAGGCCTCCTCTAGTACTCTAGGCCTCCTCTAGGACTCTAGGACTCTATGCATCCTCTAGGACTCTAGGACTCTATGCCTCCTCTAGGACTCTAGGCCTCCTCTAGGACTCTAGGCCTCCTCTAGGACTCTAGGCCTCCTCTAGGACTCTAGGACTCCTCTAGGACTCTATGCGTCCTCTAGGACTCTATGCCTCCTCTAGGACTCTATGCCTCCTCTAGGACTCTAGGCCTCCTCCAGGACTCTATGCCTCCTCTAGGACTGTATGCATCTTCTAGGACTCTAGGACTCTATGCCTCCTCTAGGACTCTATGCCTCCTCTAGGACTCTATGCCTCCTCTAGGACTCTATGCCTCCTCTAGGACTCTAAGCCTCCTCTAAGACTCTATGCCTCATCTAGGACTCTATGCCTCCTCTTGGACTCTATGCCTCCTCTAGCACACTATGCCTCCTCTAGGACTCTATGCCTCCTATGGGACATTATGCCTCCTCTAGGTCTCTAGGGCTCTATGCCTCTTCTTGGACTCTATGCCTCCTCTAGGACTCTATGCCCCCTGTTGGACTCTATGCCTCCTCTAGGACGCTAGGACTCTATGCCACCTCTAGGACTCTAGGACTCTAAGCCACCTCTAGGACTCTATGCCTCCTCTATGAATCTAGGACTCTATGCCTCCTCTTGGACTCTATGCCTCCTCTAGGACTCTATGCTTCCTCTAGGACTCTAGGCTTCCTCTAGGACTCTAGGACTCTATGCCTCCTCTAGGACTCTAGGACTCTATGCCTCCTCTAGGACTATAGGCCTTCTCTAGGACTCAAGGCCTCCTCTAGGACTCTAAGACTCTATGCCTCCTCTAGGACTCTATGCTTCCTCTAGGACTCTATGCCTCCTCTAGGACTCTATGCTTCCTCTAGGACGCTAGGACTCTATGCCTCCTCTAGGACTCTAGGACTCTATGCCTCCTCTAGGACTCTATGCCTCCTCTATGAATCTAGGACTCTATGCCCCCTCTTGGACTCTATGCCTCCTCTAGGACTCTATGCTTCCTCTAGGACTCTATGCCTCCTCTAGGACTCTAGGACTCTATGCCTCCTCTAGGACTCTAGGACTCTATGCCTCCTCTAGGACTCTAGGCCTCCTCTAGGACTCTATGCCTCCTCTAGGACTCTATGCCTCCTCTAGGACTCTATGCCCCCTCTAGGACTCAAGGACTCTAGGCCTCCTCTAGGACTCTTTGCCTCCTCTAGGACTCTAGGCCTCCTCTAGGACTCTAGGCCTCCTCTAGGACTCTAGGACTCTATGCATCCTCTAGGACTGTAGGACTCTATGCCTCCTCTAGGACTTTAGGACTCTATGCCTTCTCAAGGACTCTATGCCACCTCTAGGACTCTAGGACTCTATGCCTCCTCTAGGACTCTAGGACTCTATGCCCCCTCTAGGACTTTAGGACTCTATGCATTCTCTAGGACTCTATGCCTCCTCTAGGACTCTAGGACTCTATTTTTCCTCTTGGACACTATGCCTCCTCTAGGACTCTATGCTTCCTCTAGGAATCTAGGCCTCCTCCAGGACGCTAGGACTCTATGCCTCCTCTAGGACTCTAGGCCTCCTCTAGGACTCTAGGCTTCTTCTGGGACCCTTTGCCTCCTCTACTACTCTAGGACTCTTGGAGTCTATGCCTCCTCGAGGACTCTAGGCCTCCTCTAGGACTCTAGTCCTCTTCTAGGACTCTAGGCCTCCTCTAGGACTCTACGCCTCCTCTAGGACTCTAGAGCTCTATGCCTCCTCTAGGACTCTATGCCTCCTCTAGGACTCTATGCCTCCTCTAGGACTATAGGACTCCTCTAGGACTCTATGCCTCCTCTAGGACTCTAGGACTCTATTCCTCCTCTTGGACACTATGCCTCCTCTTGGACTCTATGCTTCCTCTAGGACTCTAGGCCTCCTCTAGGACTCTAGGACTCTATGCCTCCTCTAGGACTCTAGGCCACCTCTAGGACTCTATGCTTCTTCTGGGACACTTTGCCTCCTCTACAACTCTAGGACTCTAGGACTCTATGCCTCCTCTAGGACTCTATGCCTCCTCTAGGACTCTAGGCCCCTTCTAGGACTCTAGGCCTCCTCTAAGACTCTATGCCTCCTCTAGGACTCTAGGACTCTATGACTCCTCTAGGGCTCTATGCCTCCTCTAGGACTCTATGCGTCCTCTAGGACTCTATGCGTCCTCTAGGACTCCATGCCTCCTCAAGGACTCTATGCCTCCTCTAGGACTCTATGCCTTCTCTAGGACTCTAGGTCTCCTCTAGGACTCTAGGACTCTATGACTCCTCTAGGACACTATGCCTCCTCTAGGACTCAAGGGCTCTATGCCTCCTCTTGGACTCTAGGACTCTATGCCTCCTCTTGGACACTATGCCTCCTCTAGGACTCTATGCTTCCTCTAGGACTCTATGCCTCCTCTTGGACTCTAGGCCTCCTCTAGGACTCAAGGCCTCCTCTAGGACTCCATGCCTCCTCTAGGACTCTCTGCCTCCTCTAGGTCTCAAGGCCTCCTCTAGGACTCTATGACTCCTCTAGGACTCTATGCCTCCTCTAGGACTCTAGGACTCTATGCCTCCTCTAGGACTCTATGCCACATCTAGGACTCTATGCCTCCTCTAGGACTCTATGCCTCCTCTAGGACTCTAGACCTCCTCTAAGACTCTATGCCTCCTCTAGGACTCTATGCCTCCTCTTGGACTCTATGCCTCCTCTAGCACACTATGCCTCCTCTAGGACTCTATGCCTCCTATAGGACACTATGCCTCCTCTAGGACTCTAGGGCTCTATGCCTCCTCTTGGACTCTATGCCTCCTCTGGGACTCTATGCCCCCTGTTGGACTCTAGGCCTCCTCTAGGACTCTAGGACTCTAGGCCTCCTCTAGGACTCTAGGACTCTATGCATCCTCTAGGACTCTAGGACTCTATGCCTCCTCTAGGACTCTAGGCCTCCTCTAGGACTCTAGGCCTCCTCTAGGACTCTAGGACTCCTCTAGGACTCTATGCGTCCTCTAGGACTCTATGCCTCCTCTAGGACTCTATGCCTCCTCTAGGACTCTAGGCCTCCTCTAGGACTCTAGGCCTCCTCTAGAACTCTATGCATCTTCTAGGACTCTAGGACTCTATGCCTCCTCTAGGACTCTATGCCTCCTCTAGGACTCTAGGCCTCCTCTAGGACTCTATTCCTCCTCTAGGACTCTAGGCCTCCTCTAAGACTCTATGCCTCATCTAGGACTCTAGGCCTCCTCTTGGACTCTATGCCTCCTCTAGCACACTATGCCTCCTCTAGGACTCTATGCCTCCTATGGGACATTATGCCTCCTCTAGGACTCTAGGGCTCTATGCCTCCTCTTGGACTCTATGCCTCCTCTGGGACTCTATGCCCCCTGTTGGACTCTAGGCCTCCTCTAGGACTCTAGGACTCTAGGCCTCCTCTAGGACTCTAGGACTCTATGCATCCTCTAGGACTCTAGGACTCTATGCCTCCTCTAGGACTCTAGGCCTCCTCTAGGACTCTAGGCCTCCTCTAGGACTCTAGGACTCCTCTAGGACTCTATGCGTCCTCTAGGACTCTATGCCTCCTCTAGGACTCTATGCCTCCTCTAGGACTCTAGGCCTCCTCTAGGACTCTAGGCCTCCTCTAGAACTCTATGCATCTTCTAGGACTCTAGGACTCTATGCCTCCTCTAGGACTCTATGCCTCCTCTAGGACTCTAGGCCTCCTCTAGGACTCTATTCCTCCTCTAGGACTCTAGGCCTCCTCTAAGACTCTATGCCTCATCTAGGACTCTAGGCCTCCTCTTGGACTCTATGCCTCCTCTAGCACACTATGCCTCCTCTAGGACTCTATGCCTCCTATGGGACATTATGCCTCCTCTAGGACTCTAGGGCTCTATGCCTCTTCTTGGACTCTATGCCTCCTCTAGGACTCTATGCCCCCTGTTGGACTCTATGCCTCCTCTAGGACGCTAGGACTCTATGCCACCTCTAGGACTCTAGGACTCTATGCCTCCTCTAGGACCCTATGCCTCCTCTATGAATCTAGGACTCTATGTCTCCTCTTGGACTCTATGCCTCCTCTAGGACTCTATGCTTCCTCTAGGACTCTATGCCTCCTCTAGGACTCTAGGACTCTATGCCTCCTCTAGGACTCTAGGACTCTATGCCTCCTCTAGGACTATAGGCCTCCTCTAGGACTCAAGGCCTCCTCTAGGACTCTAAGACTCGATGCCTCCTCTAGGACTCTATGACTCCTCTAGGACTCTATGCCCCCTGTTGGACTCTATGCCTCCTCTAGGACGCTAGGACTCTATGCCTCCTCTAGGACTCTATGCCTCCTCTATGAATCTAGGACTCTATGCCTCCTCTTGGACTCTATGCCTCCTCTAGGACTCTATGCTTCCTCTAGGACTCTATGCCTCCTCTAGGACTCTTGGCCTCCTCTAGGACTCTAGGCCTCCTCTAGGACTCTAGGCCTCCTCTAGGACTCTAGGCCTCCTCTAGGACTCGAGGCCTCCTCTAGGACTCTAGGCCTCCTCTAGGACTCTATGCCTCCTCTAGGACTCTATGCCTCCTCTAGGACTGTATGCCTCCTCTAGGACTCTATGCGTCATCTAGGACTCTATGCCTCCTCTAGGACTCTATGCCTCCTCTAGGACTCTAGGACTTTATGCCTCCGCTAGGACACTATGCCTCCTCTAGGACTCTGGGGCTCTATGCCTCCTCTAGGACTCTATGCCTCCTCTAGGACTCTAGGCCTCCTCTAGGACTATAGGACTCCTCTAGGACTCTATGCCTCCTCTAGGACTCTAGGACCCTATGCCTCCTCTAGCACTTTAGGACTCTATGCCTTCTCTAATACTCTATGCGTCCTCTATGTTTCTTGGACTCTATGCCGCGTCTTGGACTCTATCCCTCCTCTAGGACTCTATGCTTCCTCTATGACTCTATGCCTCCTCAAGGACTCTATGCCTCCTCTAGGACTCTATGCCTCCTCTAGGACTCTAGGCCTCCTCTAGGACTCTATGTCCCCTCTAGGACTCTATGCCTCCTCTAGGACTCGAGGCCTCCTCTAGGACCTAGGCCTCCTCTAGGACTCTAGGACTCTATGCCTCCTCTAGGACACTAGGACTCTATGCCTCCTCTAGGACTCTATGCCTCCTCTCGGACTCTATGCCTCCTCTAGGACTCTATGCCTCCTCTAGGACTCTATGCGTCATCTAGGACTCTATGCCTCCTCTAGGACTCTATGCCTCCTCTAGGACTCTAGGACTTTATGCCTCCGCTAGGACACTATGCCTCCTCTAGGACTCTAGGGCTCTATGCCTCCTCTAGGACTCTATGCCTCCTCTAGGACTCTAGGCCTCCTCTAGGACTATAGGACTCCTCTAGGACTCTATGCCTCCTCTAGGACTATAGGACTCCATGCCTCATCTTGGACTCTATGCCTCCTCTAGGACTCTATGCTTCCTCTAGGACTCTAGGACTCTATGCCTCCTCTAGGACTCTAGGACTCTATGCCTCCTCTAGGACTCTATGCCTCCTCTAGGACTCTATGCCTCCTCTAGGACTCTAGGCCTCCTCTAGGACTCTATGTCCCGTCTAGGACTCTATGCCTCCTCTAGGACTCGAGGCCTCCTCTAGGACCTAGGCCTCCTCTAGGACTCTAGGACTCTATGCCTCCTCTAGGAGACTAGGACTCTATGCCTCCTCTAGGACTCTTTGCCTCCTCTAGGACACTATGCCTCCTCTAGGACTCTATGACTCCTCTAGGACACTAGGACTCTCTGCCTCCTCTAGGTCTCAAGGCCTCCTCTTGGACTCTAGGCCTCCTCTAGGACTCTAGGCCTCCTCTAGGACTCTAGGTCTCCTCTAGGACTCTATGCCTCCTCTAGGACTCTACGCCTCCTCTAGGACTCTAGGACTCTATGCCTCCTCTAGGACTCTATGCCTCCTCTAGGACTCTAGGCCTCTTCTAGGACTCTAGGCCTCCTCTAGGACTCTAGGAATTTATGCCTCCTCTAGGACTCTAGGACTCTATGCCTCCTCTAGGACTCTATGCCTCCTCTTGGACTCTATGCCTCCTCTAGGACTCTATGCCTCCTCTAGGACTCTATGCCTCCTCTAGGACTCCATGCCTCCTCTAGGACTCCATGCCTCCTCTAGGACTCTAGGCCTCCTCTAGGACTCTATGACACCTCTTGGATTCTATGCCTCCTCTAGGACTCTAGGACTCTATGCCTCCTCTAGGACTCTATGCCTCCTCTAGGACTCAATGCCTCCTCTAGGAATCTATGCCTCCTCTAGGACTCTAGGCCTCCTCTAAGACTCTATGCCTCCTCTAAGACTCTATGCCTCCTCTAAGACTCTATGCCTCCTCTTGGACTCTATGCGTCCTCTAGCACACTATGCCTCCTCTAGGACTCTATGCCTCCTTTAGGACACTATGCCTCCTCTAGGACTCTAGGGCTCTATGCCTCCTCTTGGACTCTATGCCTCCTCTGGGACTCTATGCCCCCTTTTGGACTCTATGCCTCCTCTAGGACTCTAGGACTCTAGGCCTCCTCTAGGACTTTAGGACTCTATGCCTTCTCTAGGACTCTATGCCTCCTCTAGGTCTCTATGCCTCCTCTAGGACTCTAGGACTCTATGCCTCCTCTAGGACACTATGCCTCCTCTAGGACTTTAGGACTCTATGCCTTCTCTAGGAATCTATGCCTCCTCTAGGACATTAGGACTCTATTCCTCCTCTTGGACACTATGCCTCCTCTAGGAGTCTATGCTTCCTCTAGGACTCTTGGCCTCCTCTAGGACTCTAGGACTCTATGCCTTCTCTAGGACTCTAGGCCTCCTCTAGGACTCTATGCCTCCTCTATGACTCTAGGCCTCCTCTAGGACTCTAGGCCTCCTCTAGGACTCTTGGCCTCCTCTAGGACTCTAGGCCTCCTCTAGGACGCTTGGCCTCCTCTAGGACTCTAGGCCTCTTCTAGGACTCTAGGCCTCCTCTAGGACTCTATGCCTCCTCTAGGACTCGAGGCCTCCTCTAGGACTCTAGGCCTCCTCTAGGACTCTAGGACTCTATGCCTCCTCTAGGACTCTATGCCTCCTCTAGGACTCTAGGCCTCCTCTAGGACTGTATGCCTCCTCTAGGACTCTATGCGTCATCTAGGACTCTATGCCTCCTCTAGGACTCTAGGCCTCCTCTAGGACTCTTGGCCTCCTCTAGGACTCTAGGCCTCTTCTAGGACTCTAGGCCTCCTCTAGGACTCTATGCCTCCTCTAGGACTCGAGGCCTCCTCTAGGACTCTAGGCCTCCTCTAGGACTCTAGGACTCTATGCCTCCTCTAGGACTCTATGCCTCCTCTAGGACTCTAGGCCTCCTCTAGGACTGTATGCCTCCTCTAGGACTCTATGCGTCATCTAGGACTCTATGCCTCCTCTAGGACACTATGCCTCCTCTAGGACTCTAGGGCTCTATGCCTCCTCTAGGACTCTATGCCTCCTCTAGGACTCTAGGCCTCCTCTAGGACTATAGGACTCCTCTAGGACTCTATGCCTCCTCTAGGACTCTAGGACTCTATGCCTCCTCTAGCACTTTAGGACTCTATGCCTTCTCTAATACTCTATGCGTCCTCTATGTTTCTTGGACTCTATGCCGCGTCTTGGACTCTATCCCTCCTCTAGGACTCTATGCTTCCTCTATGACTCTATGCCTCCTCTAGGACTCTATGCCTCCTCTAGGACTCTATGCCTCCTCTAGGACTCTAGGCCTCCTCTAGGACTCTATGTCCCCTCTAGGACTCTATGCCTCCTCTAGGACTCGAGGCCTCCTCTAGGACCTAGGCCTCCTCTAGGACTCTAGGACTCTATGCCTCCTCTAGGACACTAGGACTCTATGCCTCCTCTAGGACTCTATGCCTCCTCTCGGACTCTATGCCTCCTCTAGGACTCTATGCCTCCTCTAGGACTCTATGCGTCATCTAGGACTCTATGCCTGCTCGAGGAATCTATGCCTCCTATAGGACTCTAGGACTTTATGCCTCCGCTAGGCCACTATGCATCCTCTAGGACTCTAGGGCTCTATGCCTCCTCTAGGACTCTATGCCTCCTCTAGGACTCTAGGCCTCCTCTAGTACTATAGGACTCCTCTAGGACTCTATGCCTCCTCTAGGACTATAGGACTCTATGCCTCATCTTGGACTCTATGCCTCCTCTAGGACTCTATGCTTCCTCTAGGACTCTAGGATTCTATGCCTCCTCTAGGACTCTAGGACTCTATGCCTCCTCTAGGACTCTAGGCCTCCTCTAGGACTCTAGGCCTCATATAGGTCTCTATGCCTCCTCTAGGACTCTAGGTCTCCATGACTCCTCTAGGACTCTATGCCTCCTCTAGGACTCTATGACTCCTCTAGGACTCTAGGACTCTATGACTCCTCTAGGGCTCTATGCCTCCTCTAGGACTCTAGGCCTCCTCTAGGACTCTATGCCTCCTCTAGGACTCTAGGGCTCTATGCCTCCACTAGGAGTCTGGGACTGTATGCCTCCTCTAGGACTCTATGCCTCCTCTAGGACTCTATGCCTCCTTTAGTTCTCTATGCATCCTCTAGGACTCTAGGACTCTATGCCTCCTCTAGGACTTTAGGACTCTATGCCACCTCTAGGACTCTAGGACTCTATGCCTCCTCTAAGACTCTATGCCTCCTCTAGGACTCTAGGCCTCCTCTAGGACTCTAGGCCTCCTCTAGGACTCTAGGCCTCCTCTAGGACTCTATGCCTCCTCTAGGACTCCAGGACTCTATGCCTCCTCTAGGACTCTATGCCTCCTCTAGGACTCTAGGCCTCCTCTAGGACTCTATGCTTCTTCTGGGACCCTTTGCCTCCTCTACGAGTCTAGGACTCTAGGGCTCTATGCCTCCTCTTGGACTCTATGCTTCCTCTAGGACTCTAGGCCTCCTCCAGGACTCTAGCACTCTATGCCTCCTCTAGGACTCTAGGCCTCCTCTAGGACTCTATGCCTCCTCTAGGACTCTAGGACTCCTCTAGGACTCTATGCCTCCTCTAGGACTCTAGGACTCTATGCCTCCTCTAGGACTTTAGGACTCTATGCCTTCTCTAATACTCTATACCTCCTCTATGTCTCTAGGACTCTATGCCTCCTCTTGGACTCTATGCCTCCTCTAGTACTCTATGCTTCCTCTATGACTCTATGCCTCCTCTAGGACTCTAGGACTCTATGCCTCCTCTAGGACTCTAGGACTCTATGCCTCCTCTAGGACTCTAGGCCTCCTCTAGTACTCTGGGCCTCCTCTAGGACTCTAGGACTCTATGCCTCCTCTAGGACTTTAGGACTCTATGCCTCCTCTAGGACTCTAGGCCTCCTCTAGGACTCCATGCCTCCGCTAGTACTCTATACCTCCGCTAGGACTCTATGCCTCCTCTTGGACTCTATGCCTCCTCTAGGACTCTATGACACCTCTAGGACTCTAGGACTCTATGCCTCCTCTAGGACTCTAGGCCTGATCTAGGACTCTATGCCTCCTCTAGGACTCTAAGCCTCCTCTAGGGCTCTATGCCTCCTCTAGGACTCTTTGCCTCCTCTAGGACTCTATGCCTCCTCTAGGACTCTATGCATCCTCTAGAACTCTATGCCTCCTCTTGGACTCTGGGACTCTGTGCTTCCTCTTGGACTTTATGCCTCCTCTAGAACTCTATGCCTCCTCTAGGACTCCTCTAGGACTCTATGCCTCCTCAAGGACTCTATGACTCCTCTAGGACTCTAGGACTCTATGCCTCCTCTAGGACTCTAGGGCTCTATGCCTCCTCTAGGACTCTATGCCTCCTCTAGCACACTATGCCTCCTTTAGGAAACTATGCCTCCTCTAGGACTCTATGCCTCCGATAGGACTCTAAGACTCTAGGACTCTAGGACTCTATGCCTCCTCTAGGACTCTATGCCCTTGTTGGACTCTATGACCCCTGTTGGACATTATGCCTCCTCTAGGACTCTATGCCTCCTCTAGGACTCTAGGACTCTATGCCTATTCTAGGACTCTAGGATTCTATGCCTCCGCTAGGACTCTAGGCATCCTCTACGACTCTAGACCTCCTCTAGGACTCTATGCCTCCTCTAGGTCTATATGCGTCATCTAGGACTCTATGCCTCCTCTAGGTCTCTATGCCTCCTCTAGGACTCAAGGCCTCTATGCCTACTCTTGGACTCTATGCCTCCTCTAGGACTCTAGGACTCTAAGCCTCCTTTGGACTCTATGCCTCCTCTAGGTCTCTATGCCTCCTCTAGGACTCTAGGACTCTATGCCCCCTCTAGGACTCTAGGCCTCCTCTAGGACTCTAGGCCTCCTCTAGGAGTCTAGGCCTACTCTAGGACTTCAGGCCTCCTCTAGGACTCTAGGCCTCCTCTAGGAGTCAAGGACTCTATGCCTCCTCTAGGACTCTAGGCCTCCTCTAGGACTCTAGGCCTCCTCTAGTACTCTAGGCCTCCTCTAGGACTCTAGGACTCTATGCATCCTCTAGGACTCTAGGACTCTATGCCTCCTCTAGGACTCTAGGCCTCCTCTAGGACTCTATGCCTTCTCTAGGACTCTAGGCCTCCTCTAGGACTCTATGCGTCCTCTAGGACTCTATGCCTCCTCTAGGACTCTATGCCTCCTCTAGGACTCTAGGCCTCCTCCAATACTCTATGCCTCCTCTAGGACTCTATGCATCTTCTAGGACTCTAGGACTCTATGCCTCCTCTAGGACTCTATGCCTCCTCTAGGACTCTAGGCCTCCTCTAGGACTCTATGCCTCCTCTAGGACTCTAGGCCTCCTCTAGGACTCTAGGCTTCTTCTGGGACCCTTTGCCTCCTCTACTACTCTAGGACTCTTGGAGTCTATGCCTCCTCGAGGACTCTAGGCCTCCTCTAGGACTCTAGTCCTCTTCTAGGACTCTAGGCCTCCTCTAGGACTCTACGCCTCCTCTAGGACTCTAGAGCTCTATGCCTCCTCTAGGACTCTATGCCTCCTCTAGGACTCTATGCCTCCTCTAGGACTATAGGACTCCTCTAGGACTCTATGCCTCCTCTAGGACTCTAGGACTCTATTCCTCCTCTTGGACACTATGCCTCCTCTTGGACTCTATGCTTCCTCTAGGACTCTAGGCCTCCTCTAGGACTCTAGGACTCTATGCCTCCTCTAGGACTCTAGGCCACCTCTAGGACTCTATGCTTCTTCTGGGACACTTTGCCTCCTCTACAACTCTAGGACTCTAGGACTCTATGCCTCCTCTAGGACTCTATGCCTCCTCTAGGACTCTAGGACACTTCTAGGGCTCTAGGCCTCCTCTAAGACTCTATGCCTCCTCTAGGACTCTAGGACTCTATGACTCCTCTAGGGCTCTATGCCTCCTCTAGGACTCTATGCTTCCTCTAGGACTCTAGGCCTCCTCTAGGACTCTATACCTCCTCTAGGACTCTATGCCTCCTCTAGGACTCTATGCCTCCTCTAGGACTCTATGCGTCCTCTAGGACTCTATGCGTCCTCTAGGACTCCATGCCTCCTCAAGGACTCTATGCCTCCTCTAGGACTCTATGCCTTCTCTAGGACTCTAGGACTCCTCTAGGACTCTAGGACTCTATGACTCCTCTAGGACACTATGCCTCCTCTAGGACTCAAGGGCTCTATGCCTCCTCTTGGACTCTAGGACTCTATGCCTCCTCTTGGACACTATGCCTCCTCTTGGACTCTATGCTTCCTCTAGGACTCTATGCCTCCTCTTGGACTCTAGGCCTCTTCTAGGACTCAAGGCCTCCTCTAGGACTCCATGCCTCCTCTAGGACTCTCTGCCTCCTCTAGGTCTCAAGGCCTCCTCTAGGACTCTATGACTCCTCTAGGACTCTATGCCTCCTCTAGGACTCTAGGACTCTATGCCTCCTCTAGGACTCTATGCCTCCTCTAGGACTCTATGCCTCCTCTAGGACTCTATGCCTCCTCTAGGACTCTATGCCTCCTCTAGGACTCTAGACCTCCTCTAAGACTCTATGCCTCCTCTAGGACTCTATGCCTCCTCTTGGACTCTATGCCTCCTCTAGCACACTATGCCTCCTCTAGGACTCTATGCCTCCTATAGGACACTATGCCTCCTCTAGGACTCTAGGGCTCTATGCCTCCTCTTGGACTCTATTCCTCCTCTGGGACTCTATGCCCCCTGTTGGACTCTAGGCCTCCTCTAGGACTCTAGGACTCTAGGCCTCCTCTAGGACTCTAGGCCTCCTCTATTACTCTAGGACTCCTCTAGGACTCTATGCGTCCTCTAGGACTCTATGCCTCCTCTAGGACTCTATGCCTCCTCTAGGACTCTAGGCCTCCTCTAGGACTCTAGGCCTCCTCTAGGACTCTATGCCTCCTCTAGGACTCTATGCATCTTCTAGGACTCTAGGACTCTATGCCTCCTCTAGGACTCTATGCCTCCTCTAGGACTCTATGCCTCCTCTAGGACTCTATGCCTCCTCTAGGACTCTAGGCCTCCTCTAAGACTCTATGCCTCATCTAGGACTCTATGCCTCCTCTTGGACTCTATGCCTCCTCTAGCACACTATGCCTCCTCTAGGACTCTATGCCTCCTATGGGACATTATGCCTCCTCTAGGACTCTAGGGCTCTATGCCTCTTCTTGGACTCTATGCCTCCTCTAGGACTCTATGCCCCCTGTTGGACTCTATGCCTCCTCTAGGACGCTAGGACTCTATTCCTCCTCTAGGACTCTAGGACTCTATGCCTCCTCTAGGACTCCAGGACTCTATGCCTCCTCTAGGACTCTATGCCTCCTCTAGGACTCTAGGCCTCCTCTAGGACTCTATGCTTCTTCTGGGACCCTTTGCCTCCTCTACGACTCTAGGACTCTAGGGCTCTATGCCTCCTCTTGGACTCTATGCTTCCTCTAGGACTCTAGGCCTCCTCCAGGACTCTAGCACTCTACGCCTCCTCTAGGACTCTAGGCCTCCTCTAGGACTCTATGCCTCCTCTAGGACTCTAGGACTCCTCTAGGACTCTATGCCTCCTCTAGGACTCTAGGACTCTATGCCTCCTCTAGGACTTTAGGACTCTATGCCTTCTCTAATACTCTATACCTCCTCTATGTCTCTAGGACTCTATGCCTCCTCTTGGACTCTATGCCTCCTCTAGGACTCTAGGCCTCCTCTAGGACTCTATGCCTCCTCTAGGACTCTAGGACTCCTCTAGGACTCTATGCCTCCTCTAGGACTCTAGGACTCTATGCCTCCTCTAGGACTTTAGGACTCTATGCCTTCTCTAATACTCTATACCTCCTCTATGTCTCTAGGACTCTATGCCTCCTCTTGGACTCTATGCCTCCTCTAGTACTCTATGCTTCCTCTATGACTCTATGCCTCCTCTAGGACTCTAGGACTCTATGCCTCCTCTAGGACTCTAGGACTCTATGCCTCCTCTAGGACTCTAGGCCTCCTCTAGTACTCTAGGCCTCCTCTAGGACTCTAGGACTCTATGCCTCCTCTAGGACTTTAGGACTCTATGCCACCTCTAGGACTCTAGGCCTCCTCTAGGACTCCATGCCTCCGCTAGGACTCTGTACGTCCACTAGGACTCTATGCCTCCTCTTGGACTCTATGCCTCCTCTAGGACTCTATGACACCTCTAGGACTCTAGGACTCTATGCCTCCTCTAGGACTCTAGGCCTGATCTAGGACTCTATGCCTCCTCTAGGACTCTATGCCTCCTCTAGGACTCTAGGCCTCCTCTAGGACTTTATGCCTCCTCTAGGACTCTAAGCCTCCTCTAGGGCTCTATGCCTCCTCTAGGACTCTTTGCCTCCTCTAGGACTCTAGGCCTCCTCTAGGACTCTATGCCTACTCTAGGACTCTATGCCTAAACTAGGACTCTATGCTTCCTCTAGGACTCTATGCATCCTCTAGAACTCTATGCCTCCTCATGGACTCTGGGACTATGTGCTTCCTCTTGGACTTTATGCCTCCTCTAGAACTCTATGCCTCCTCTAGGACTACTCTAGGACTCTATGCCTCCTCAAGGACTCTATGACTCCTCTAGGACTCTAGGACTCTATGCCTCCTCTAGGACTCTATGCTTCCTCTAGGACTCTAGGCTTCCTCTAGGACTCTAGGACTCTATGCCTCCTCTAGGACTCTAGGACTCTATGCCTCCTCTAGGACTATAGGCCTCCTCTAGGACTCAAGGCCTCCTCTAGGACTCTAAGACTCTATGCCTCCTCTAGGACTCTATGCCTCCTCTAGGACTCTATGCCTCCTCTAGGACTCTATGCTTCCTCTAGGACGCTAGGACTCTATGCCTTCTCTAGGACTCTAGGACTCTATGCCTCCTCTAAGACTCTATGCCTCCTCTATGAATCTAGGACTCTATGCCTCCTCTTGGACTCTATGCCTCCTCTAGGACTCTATGCCTCCTCTAGGACTCTATGCCTCCTCTAGGACTCTAGGACTCTATGCCTCCTCTAGGACTCTAGGACTCTATGCCTCCTCTAGGACTCTATGCCTCCTCTAGGACTCTATGCCTCCTCTAGGACTCTATGCCCCCTCTAGGACTCTAGGACTCTAGGCCTCCTCTAGGACTCTAGGCCTCCTCTAGGACTCTAGGACTCTATGCATCCTCTAGGACTGTAGGACTCTATGCCTCCTCTAGGACTTTAGGACTCTATGCCTTCTCAAGGACTCTATGCCACCTCTAGGACTCTAGGACTCTATGCCTCCTCTAGGACTCTAGGACTCTATGCCCCCTCTAGGACTTTAGGACTCTATGCATTCTCTAGGACTCTATGCCTCCTCTAGGACTCTAGGACTCTATTTTTCCTCTTGGACACTATGCCTCCTCTAGGACTCTATGCTTCCTCTAGGAATCTAGGCCTCCTCCAGGACGCTAGGACTCTATGCCTCCTCTAGGACTCTAGGCCTCCTCTAGGACTCTAGGCTTCTTCTGGGACCCTTTGCCTCCTCTACTACTCTAGGACTCTTGGAGTCTATGCCTCCTCGAGGACTCTAGGCCTCCTCTAGGACTCTAGTCCTCTTCTAGGACTCTAGGCCTCCTCTAGGACTCTATGCCTCCTCTAGGACTCTAGGCCTCCTCCAGGACTCTATGCCTCCTCTAGGACTCTATGCATCTTCTAGGACTCTAGGACTCTATGCCTCCTCTAGGACTCTATGCCTCCTCTAGGACTCTATGCCTCCTCTAGGACTCTATGCCTCCTCTAGGACTCTATGCCTCCTCTAGGACTCTAGGCCTCCTCCAGGACTCTATGCCTCCTCTAGGACTCTATGCATCTTCTAGGACTCTAGGACTCTATGCCTCCTCTAGGACTCTATGCCTCCTCTAGGACTCTATGCCTCCCCTTGGACTCTATGCCTCCTCTAGCACACTATGCCTCCTCTAGGACTCTATGCCTCCTATGGGACATTATGCCTCCTCTAGGACTCTAGGGCTCTATGCCTCTTCTTGGACTCTATGCCTCCTCTAGGACTCTATGCTCCCTGTTGGACTCTATGCCTCCTCTAGGACGCTAGGACTCTATGCCACCTCTAGGACTCTAGGACTCTATGCCTCCTCTAGGACTCTATGCCTCCTCTATGAATCTAGGACTCTATGCCTCCTCTTGGACTCTATGCCTCCTCTAGGACTCTAGGACTCTATGCCTCCTCTAGGACTATAGGCCTCCTCTAGGACTCAAGGCCTCCTCTAGGACTCTAAGACTCTATGCCTCCTCTAGGACTCTATGCCTCCTCTAGGACTCTATGCCTCCTCTAGGACTCTATGTTTAATCTAGGACGCTAGGACTCTATGCCTCCTCTAGGACTCTAGGACTCTATGCCTCCTCTAGGACTCTATGCCTCCTCTATGAATCTAGGACTCTATGCCTCCTCTTGGACTCTATGCCTCCTCTAGTACTCTATGCTTCCTCTAGGACTCTATGCCTCCTCTAGGACTCTAGGACTCTATGCCTCCTCTAGGACTCTAGGACTCTATGCCACCTCTAGGACTCTAGGCCTCCTCTAGGACTCTATGCCTCCTCTAGGACTCTATGCCCCCTCTACGACTCAAGGACTCTAGGCCTCCTCTAGGACTCTAGGCCTCCTCTAGGACTCTAGGCCTCCTCTAGGACTCTAGGCCTCCTCTAGGACTCTAGGACTCTATGCATCCTCTAGGACTGTAGGACTCTATGCCTCCTCTAGGACTTTAGGACTCTATGCCTTCTCAAGGACTCTATGCCACCTCTAGGACTCTAGGACTCTATGCCTCCTCTAGGACTCTAGGACTCTATGCCCCCTCTAGGACTTTAGGACTCTATGCATTCTCTAGGACTCTATGCCTCCTCTAGGACTCTAGGACTCTATTTTTCCTCTTGGACACTATGCCTCCTCTAGGACTCTATGCTTCCTCTAGGAATCTAGGCCTCCTCCAGGACGCTAGGACTCTATGCCTCCTCTAGGACTCTAGGCCTCCTCTAGGACTCTAGGCTTCTTCTGGGACCCTTTGCCTCCTCTACTACTCTAGGACTCTTGGAGTCTATGCCTCCTCGAGGACTCTAGGCCTCCTCTAGGACTCTAGTCCTCTTCTAGGACTCTAGGCCTCCTCTAGGACTCTACGCCTCCTCTAGGACTCTAGAGCTCTATGCCTCCTCTAGGACTCTATGCCTCCTCTAGGACTCTATGCCTCCTCTAGGACTATAGGACTCCTCTAATACTCTATGCCTCCTCTAGGACTCTAGGACTCTATTCCTCCTCGTGGACACTATGCCTCCTCTTGGACTCTATGCTTCCTCTAGGACTCTAGGCCTCCTCTAGGACTCTAGGACTCTATGCCTCCTCTAGGACTCTAGGCCTCCTCTAGGACTCTATGCTTCTTCTGGGACACTTTGCCTCCTCTACAACTCTAGGACTCTAGGACTCTATGCCTCCTCTAGGACTCTATGCCTCCTCTAGGACTCTAGGCCTCTTCTAGGACTCTAGGCCTCCTCTAAGACTCTATGCCTCCTCTAGGACTCTAGGACTCTATGACTCCTCTAGGGCTCTATGCCTCCTCTAGGACTCTATGCTTCCTCTAGGACTCTAGGCCTCCTCTAGGACTCTATACCTCCTCTAGGACTCTATGCCTCCTCTAGGACTCTATGCCTCCTCTAGGACTCTATGCGTCCTCTAGGACTCTATGCCTCCTCTAGGACTCCATGCCTCCTCAAGGACTCTATGCCTCCTCTAGGACTCTATGCCTTCTCTAGGACTCTAGGACTCCTCTAGGACTCTAGGACTCTATGACTCCTCTAGGACACTATGCCTCCTCTAGGACTCAAGGGCTCTATGCCTCCTCTTGGACTCTAGGACTCTATGCCTCCTCTTGGACACTATGCCTCCTCTAGGACTCTATGCTTCCTCTAGGACTCTATGCCTCCTCTTGGACTCTAGGCCTCCTCTAGGACTCAAGGCCTCCTCTAGGACTCCATGCCTCCTCTAGGACTCTCTGCCTCCTCTAGGTCTCAAGGCCTCCTCTAGGACGCTAGGACTCCTCTAGGACTCTATGCCTCCTCTAGGACTCTAGGACTCTATGCCTCCTCTAGGACTCTATGCCTCCTCTAGGACTCTATGCCTCCTCTAGGACTCTATGCCTCCTCTAGGACTCTAGACCTCCTCTAAGACTCTATGCCTCCTCTAGGACTCTATGCCTCCTCTAGGACTCTAGACCTCCTCTAAGACTCTATGCCTCCTCTAGGACTCTATGCCTCCTCTTGGACTCTATGCCTCCTCTAGGACTCTAGGGCTCTATGCCTCCTCTTGGACTCTATGCCTCCTCTTGGACTCTATGCCCCCTGTTGGACTCTAGGCCTCCTCTAGGACTCTAGGACTCTAGGCCTCCTCTAGGACTCTAGGCCTCCTCTAGGACTCTAGGACTCCTCTAGGACTCTATGCGTCCTCTAGGACTCTATGCCTCCTCTAGGACTCTATGCCTCCTCTAGGACTCTAGGCCTCCTCTAGGACTCTAGGCCTCCTCTAGGACTCTATGCCTCCTCTAGGACTCTATGCATCTTCTAGGACTCTAGGACTCTATGCCTCCTCTAGGACTCTATGCCTCCTCTAGGACTCTATGCCTCCTCTAGGACTCTATTCCTCCTCTAGGACTCTAGGCCTCCTCTAAGACTCTATGCCTCATCTAGGACTCTAGGCCTCCTCTTGGACTCTATACCTCCTCTAGCACACTATGCCTCCTCTAGGACTCTATGCCTACTATGGGACATTATGCCTTCTCTAGGACTCTAGGGCTCTATGCCTCTTCTTGGACTCTATGCCTCCTCTAGGACTCTGTGCCCCCTGTTGGACTCTATGCCTCCTCTAGGACGCTAGGACTCTATGCCTCCTCTAGGACTCTGGGACTCTATGCCTCCTCTAGGACTCCAGGACTCTATGCCTCCTCTAGGACTCTAGGCCTCCTCTAGGACTCTAGGCCTCCTCTAGGACTCTATGCTTCTTCTGGGACCCTTTGCCTCCTCTACGACTCTAGGACTCTAGGGCTCTATGCCTCCTCTTGGACTCTATGCTTCCTCTAGGACTCTAGGCCTCCTCCAGGACTCTAGCACTCTATGCCTCCTCTAGGACTCTAGGCCTACTCTAGGACTCTATGCCTCCTCTAGGACTCTAGGACTCCTCTAGGACTCTATGCCTCCTCTAGGACTCTAGGACTCTATGCCTCCTCTAGGACTTTAGGACTCTATGCCTTCTCTAATACTCTATACCTCCTCTATGTCTCTGGGACTCTATGCCTCCTCTTGGACTCTATGCCTCCTCTAGTACTCTATGCTTCCTCTATGACTCTATGCCTCCTCTAGGACTCTAGGACTCTATGCCTCCTCTAGGACTCTAGGACTCTATGCCTCCTCTAGGACTCTAGGCCTCCTCTAGTACTCTAGGCCTCCTCTAGGACTCTAGGACTCTATGCCTCCTCTAGGACTTTAGGACTCTATGCCTCCTCTAGGACTCTAGGCCTCCTCTAGGACTCCATGCCTCCGCTAGGACTCTATACCTCCGCTAGGACTCTATGCCTCCTCTTGGACTCTATGCGTCCTCTAGGACTCTATGACACCTCTAGGACTCTAGGACTCTATGCCTCCTCTAGGACTCTAGGCCTGATCTAGGACTCTATGCCTCCTCTAGGACTCTATGCCTCCTCTAGGACTCTAGGACTCTATGCCTCTTCTAGGACTCTAGGACTCTATGCCTCCTCTAGGACTCTATGCCTCCTCTAGCACACTATGCCTCCTTTAGGACACTATGCCTCCTCTTGGAGTCTATGCCTCCGATAGGACTCTAAGACTCTAGGAATCTAGGACTCTATGCCTCCGATAGGACTCTAAGACTCTAGGACTCTAGGACTCTATGCCTCCTCTAGGACTCTATGCCCTTGTTGGACTCTATGCCCCCTGTTGGACTTTATGCCTCCTCTAGGACTCTATGCCTCCTCTAGGACACTAGGACTCTATGCCTCCTCTAGGACTCTAGGATTCTATGCCTCCTCTACGACTCTAGGCCTCCTCTACGACTCTAGACCTCCTCTAGGACTCTATGCCTCCTCTAGGCCTATATGCGTCATCTAGGACTCTATGCCTCCTCTAGGTCTCTATGCCTCCTCTAGGACTCAAGGACTCTATGCCTACTCTTGGACTCTATGCCTCCTCTAGGACTCTAGGACTCTAAGCCTCCTTTGGTCTCTATGCCTCCTCTAGGACTTTAGGACTCTATGCCCCCTCTAGGACTCTAGGCCTCCTCTAGGACTCTAGGCCTCCTCTAGGAGTCTAGGCCTCCTCTAGGACTTCAGGCCTCCTCTAGGACTCTAGGCCTCCTCTAGGAGTCAAGGACTCTATGCCTCCTCTAGGACTCTAGGCCTCCTCTAGGACTCTAGGCCTCCTCTAGTACTCTAGGCCTCCTCTAGGACTCTAGGACTCTATGCATCCTCTAGGACTCTAGGACTCTATGCCTCCTCTAGGACTCTAGGCCTCCTCTAGGACTCTAGGCCTCCTCTAGGACTCTAGGACTCCTCTAGGACTCTATGCGTCCTCTAGGACTCTATGCCTCCTCTAGGACTCTATGCCTCCTCTAGGACTCTAGGCCTCCTCCAGGACTCTATGCCTCCTCTAGGACTCTATGCATCTTCTAGGACTCTAGGACTCTATGCCTCCTCTAGGACTCTATGCCTCCTCTAGGACTCTATGCCTCCTCTAGGACTCTATGCCTCCTCTAGGACTCTAGGCCTCCTCTAAGACTCTATGCCTCATCTAGGACTCTATGCCTCCTCTTGGACTCTATGCCTCCTCTAGCACACTATGCCTCCTCTAGGACTCTATGCCTCCTATGGGACATTATGCCTCCTCTAGGACTCTAGGGCTCTATGCCTCTTCTTGGACTCTATGCCTCCTCTAGGACTCTATGCCCCCTGTTGGACTCTATGCCTCCTCTAGGACGCTAGGACTCTATGCCACCTCTAGGACTCTAGGACTCTATGCCTCCTCTAGGACTCTATGCCTCCTCTATGAATCTAGGACTCTATGCCTCCTCTTGGACTCTATGCCTCCTCTAGGACTCTATGCTTCCTCTAGGACTCTAGGCTTCCTCTAGGACTCTAGGACTCTATGCCTCCTCTAGGACTCTAGGACTCTATGCCTCCTCTAGGACTATAGGCCTCCTCTAGGACTCAAGGCCTCCTCTAGGACTCTAAGACTCTATGCCTCCTCTAGGACTCTATGCCTCCTCTAGGACTCTATGCCTCCTCTAGGACTCTATGCCTCCTCTATGAATCTAGGACTCTATTCCTCCTCTTGGACACTATGCCTCCTCTTGGACTCTATGCTTCCTCTAGGACTCTAGGCCTCCTCTAGGACTCTAGGACTCTATGCCTCCTCTAGGACTCTAGGCCACCTCTAGGACTCTATGCTTCTTCTGGGACACTTTGCCTCCTCTACAACTCTAGGACTCTAGGACTCTATGCCTCCTCTAGGACTCTATGCCTCCTCTAGGACTCTTGGCCTCTTCTAGGACTCTAGGCCTCCTCTAAGACTCTATGCCTCCTCTAGGACTCTAGGACTCTATGACTCCTCTAGTGCTCTATACCTCCTCTAGGACTCTATGCCTCCTCTAGGACTCTATGCCTCCTCTAGGACTCTATGCGTCCTCTAGGACTCTATGCGTCCTCTAGGACTCCATGCCTCCTCAAGGACTCTATGCCTCCTCTAGGACTCTATGCCTTCTCTAGGACTCTAGGACTCCTCTAGGACTCTAGGACTCTATGACTCCTCTAGGACACTATGCCTCCTCTAGGACTCAAGGGCTCTATGCCTCCTCTTGGACTCTAGGACTCTATGCCTCCTCTTGGACACTATGCCTCCTCTAGGACTCTATGCTTCCTCTAGGACTCTATGCCTCCTCTTGGACTCTAGGCCTCCTCTAGGACTCCATGCCTCCTCTAGGACTCTCTGCCTCCTCTAGGTCTCAAGGCCTCCTCTAGGACTCTATGACTCCTCTAGGACTCTATGCCTCCTCTAGGACTATAGGACTCTATGCCTCCTCTAGGACTCTATGCCTCCTCTAGGACTCTATGCCTCCTCTAGGACTCTATGCCTCCTCTAGGACTCTAGACCTCCTCTAAGACTCTATGCCTCCTCTAGGACTCTATGCCTCCTCTTGGACTCTATGCCTCCTCTAGCACACTATGCCTCCTCTAGGACTCTATGCCTCCTATAGGACACTATGCCTCCTCTAGGACTCTAGGGCTCTATGCCTCCTCTTGGACTCTATGCCTCCTCTTGGACTCTATGCCCCCTGTTGGACTCTAGGCCTCCTCTAGGACTCTAGGACTCTAGGCCTCCTCTAGGACTCTAGGACTCTATGCATCCTCTAGGGCTCTAGGACTCTATGCCTCCTCTAGGACTCTAGGCCTCCTCTAGGACTCTAGGCCTCCTCTAGGACTCTAGGACTCCTCTAGGACTCTATGCGTCCTCTAGGACTCTATGCCTCCACTAGGACTCTATGCCTCCTCTAGGACTCTAGGCCTCCTCTAGGACTCTATGCCTCCTCTAGGACTCTATGCATCTTCTAGGACTCTAGGACTCTATGCCTCCTCTAGGACTCTATGCCTCCTCTAGGACTCTATGCCTCCTCTAGGACTCTATTCCTCCTCTAGGACTCTAGGCCTCCTCTAAGACTCTATGCCTCATCTCGGACTCTAGGCCTCCTCTAAGACTCTATGCCTCCTCTAGCACACTATGCCTCCTCTAGGACTCTATGCCTCCTATGGGACATTATGCCTCCTCTAGGACTCTAGGGCTCTATACCTCTTCTTGGACTCTATGCCTCCTCTAGGACTCTATGCCCCCTGTTGGACTCTATGCCACCTCTAGGACTCTAGGACTCTATGCCTCCTCTAGGACTCTATGCCTCCTCTATGAATCTAGGACTCTATGCCTCCTCTTGGACTCTATGCCTCCTCTAGGACTCTATGCTTCCTCTAGGACTCTATGCCTCCTCTAGGACTCTAGGACTCTATGCCTCCTCTAGGACTCTAGGACTCTATGCCTCCTCTAGGACTATAGGCCTCCTCTAGGACTCTAGGCCGCCTCTAGGACTCTATGCCTCCTCTAGGACTCTATGCCTCCTCTAGGACTCTATACCCCCTCTAGGACTCTATACCCCCTCTAGGACTCTAGGACTCTATGCCTCCTCTAGGACTCTAGGCCTCCTCTAGGACTCTAGGCCTCCTCTAGGACTCTATGCCTCCTCTAGGACTATAGGACTCCTCTAGGACTCTATGCCTCCTCTAGGACTTTAGGACTCTATGCCTTCTCTAGGACTCTATGCCTCCTCTAGGACTCTAGGACTCTATTCCTCCTCTTGGACACTATGCCTCCTCTTGGACTCTATGCTTCCTCTAGGACTCTAGGCCTCCTCTAGGACTCTAGGACTCTATGCCTCCACTAGGACTCTATGCCTCCTCTAGGACTCTAGGCCTCCTCTAGGACTCTAGGCCACCTCTAGGACTCTATGCTTCTTCTGGGACACTTTGCCTCCTCTACAACTCTAGGACTCTAGGACTCTATGCCTCCACTAGGACTCTATGCCTCCTCTAGGACTCTAGGCCTCTTCTAGGACTCTAGGATTCCTCTAAGACTCTATGCCTCCTCTAGGACTCTATGCCTCCTCTAGGACTCTAGGACTCTATGACTCCTCTAGGGCTCTATGCCTCCTCAAGGACTCTATGCTTCCTCTAGGACTCTAGGCCTCCTCTAGGACTCTATACCTCCTCTAGGACTCTATGCCTCCTCTAGGACTCTATGCCTCCTCTAGGACTCTATGCGTCCTCTAGGACTCTATGCCTCCTCTAGAACTCCATGCCTCCTCAAGGACTCTATGCCTCCTCTAGGACTCTATGCCTTCTCTAGGACTCTAGGACTCCTCTAGGACTCTAGGACTCTATGACTCCTCTAGGACACTATGCCTCCTCTAGGACTCAAGGGCTGTATGCCTCCTCTTGGACTCTAGGACTCTATGCCTCCTCTTGGACACTATGCCTCCTCTAGGACTCTATGCTTCCTCTAGGACTCTATGCCTCCTCTAGGACTCTAGGCCTCCTCTAGGACTCTAGGCCTCCTCTAGGACTCTAGGCCTCCTCTTGGACTCTAGGCCTCCTCTAGGACTCAAGGCCTCCTCTAGGACTCCATGCCTCCTCTAGGACTCTCTGCCTCCTCTAGGTCTCAAGGCCTCCTCTAGGACTCTATGACTCCTCTAGGACTCTATGCCTCCTCTAGGACTCTAGGACTCTATGCCTCCTCTAGGACTCTATGTCTCCTCTAGGACTCTATGCCTCCTCTAGGACTCTATGCCTCCTCTAGGACTCTAGACCTCCTCTAAGACTCTATGCCTCCTCTAGGACTCTATGCCTCCTCTTGGACTCTATGCCTCCTCTAGCACACTATGCCTCCTCTAGGACTCTATGCCTCCTATAGGACACTATGCCTCCTCTAGGACTCTAGACTCTATGCCTCCTCTTGGACTCTATGCCTCCTCTGGGACTCTATGCCCCCTGTTGGACTCTAGGCCTCCTCTAGGACTCTAGGACTCTATGCCCCCTCTAGGACTTTAGGACTCTATGCCTTCTCTAGGACTCTATGCCTCCTCAAGGACTCTGGGACGCTATGCCTCCTCTTGGACTCTATGCCTCCTCTAGGACTCTAGGCCTCCTCTAGGACTCTCGGCCTCCTCTAGGACTCTAGGACTCTATGCATCCTCTAGGACTCTATGCCTCCTCTAGGACTCTAGGCCTCCTCTAGGACTCTAGGCCTCCTCTAGGACTCTATGCCTCCTCTAGGACTCTAGGACTCTAGGCCTCCTCTAGGACTCTAGACCTCCTCTAGGACTCTAGGCCTCCTCTAGGACTCTATGCCTCCTCTAGGACTCTATGCCTCCTCTAGGACTCTAGGACTCTATGCCTCCTCTAGGACTCTTGGCCTCCTCTAGGACTCTAGGCCTCCTCTAGGACTCTATGCCTTCTCTAGGACTCTATGCCTCCTCTAGGACTCTATGATTCCTCTAGGACACTATGCCTCCTCTAGGACTCTAGGACACTATGCCTCCTCTAGGACTCTAGGACTCTATGCCTCCTCTAGGACTCTATGCCTCCTCTAGGACTCTATGCCTCCTCTAGGACTCTAGGCCTCCTCTAGGACTATAGGCCTCCTCTAAGACTCTATGCCTCATCTAGGACTCTATGCTTCCTCTAGGACTCTAGGCCTCCTCCAGGACTATAGGCCTCCTCTAAGACTCTATGCCTCCTCTAGGACTCTATGATTCCTCTAGGACACTATGCCTCCTCTAGGACTCTAGGACACTATGCCTCCTCTAGGACTCTAGGACTCTATGCCTCCTCTAGGACTCTATGCCTCCTCTAGGACTCTAGGCCTCTTCTAGGACTCTAGGCCTCCTCTAAGACTCTATGCCTCCTCTAGGACTCTATGCCTCCTCTAGGACTCTAGGACTCTATGACTCCTCTAGGGCTCTATGCCTCCTCAAGGACTCTATGCTTCCTCTAGGACTCTAGGCCTCCTCTAGGACTCTATACCTCCTCTAGGACTCTATGCCTCCTCTAGGACTCTATGCCTCCTCTAGGACTCTATGCGTCCTCTAGGACTCTATGCCTCCTCTAGGACTCCATGCCTCCTCAAGGACTCAATGCCTCCTCTAGGACTCTATGCCTTCTCTAGGACTCTAGGACTCCTCTAGGACTCTAGGACTCTATGACTCCTCTAGGACACTATGCCTCCTCTAGGACTCAAGGGCTGTATGCCTCCTCTTGGACTCTAGGACTCTATGCCTCCTCTTGGACACTATGCCTCCTCTAGGACTCTATGCTTCCTCTAGGACTCTATGCCTCCTCTAGGACTCTAGGCCTCCTCTAGGACTCTAGGCCTCCTCTAGGACTCTAGGCCTCCTCTTGGACTCTAGGCCTCCTCTAGCACACTATGCCTCCTCTAGGACTCTATGCCTTCTATGGGACATTATGCCTCCTCTAGGACTCTAGGGCTCTATGCCTCTTCTTGGACTCTATGCCTCCTCTAGGACTCTATGCCCCCTGTTGGACTCTATGCCACCTCTAGGACTCTAGGACTCTATGCCTCCTCTAGGACTCTATGCCTCCTCTATGAATCTAGGACTCTATGCCTCCTCTTGGACTCTATGCCTCCTCTAGGACTCTATGCTTCCTCTAGGACTCTATGCCTCCTCTAGGACTCTAGGACTCTATGCCTCCTCTAGGACTCTAGGACTCTATGCCTCCTCTAGGACTATAGGCCTCCTCTAGGACTCTAGGCCGCCTCTAGGACTCTATGCCTCCTCTAGGACTCTATGCCTCCTCTAGGACTCTATACCCCCTCTAGGACTCTATACCCCCTCTAGGACTCTAGGACTCTATGCCTCCTCTAGGACTCTAGGCCTCCTCTAGGACTCTAGGCCTCCTCTAGGACTCTATGCCTCCTCTAGGACTATAGGACTCCTATAGGACTCTATGCCTCCTCTAGGACTTTAGGACTCTATGCCTTCTCTAGGACTCTATGCCTCCTCTAGGACTCTAGGACTCTATTCCTCCTCTTGGACACTATGCCTCCTCTTGGACTCTATGCTTCCTCTAGGACTCTAGGCCTCCTCTAGGACTCTAGGACTCTATGCCTCCACTAGGACTCTATGCCTCCTCTAGGACTCTAGGCCTCCTCTAGGACTCTGGGCCACCTCTAGGACTCTATGCTTCTTCTGGGACACTTTGCCTCCTCTACAACTCTAGGACTCTAGGACTCTATGCCTCCTCTAGGACTCTATGCCTCCTCTAGGACTCTAGGCCTCTTCTAGGACTCTAGGCCTCCTCTAAGACTCTATGCCTCCTCTAGGACTCTATGCCTCCTCTAGGACTCTAGGACTCTATGACTCCTCTAGGGCTCTATGCCTCCTCAAGGACTCTATGCTTCCTCTAGGACTCTAGGCCTCCTCTAGGACTCTATACCTCCTCTAGGACTCTATGCCTCCTCTAGGACTCTATGCCTCCTCTAGGACTCTATGCGTCCTCTAGGACTCTATGCCTCCTCTAGGACTCCATGCCTCCTCAAGGACTCTATGCCTCCTCTAGGACTCTATGCCTTCTCTAGGACTCTAGGACTCCTCTAGGACTCTAGGACTCTATGACTCCTCTAGGACACTATGCCTCCTCTAGGACTCAAGGGCTGTATGCCTCCTCTTGGACTCTAGGACTCTATGCCTCCTCTTGGACACTATGCCTCCTCTAGGACTCTATGCTTCCTCTAGGACTCTATGCCTCCTCTAGGACTCTAGGCCTCCTCTAGGACTCTAGGCCTCCTCTAGGACTCTAGGCCTCCTCTTGGACTCTAGGCCTCCTCTAGGACTCAAGGCCTCCTCTAGGACTCCATGCCTCCTCTAGGACTCTCTGCCTCCTCTAGGTCTCAAGGCCTCCTCTAGGACTCTATGACTCCTCTAGGACTCTATGCCTCCTCTAGGACTCTAGGACTCTATGCCTCCTCTAGGACTCTATGTCTCCTCTAGGACTCTATGCCTCCTCTAGGACTCTATGCCTCCTCTAGGACTCTAGACCTCCTCTAAGACTCTATGCCTCCTCTAGGACTCTATGCCTCCTCTTGGACTCTATGCCTCCTCTAGCACACTATGCCTCCTCTAGGAATCTATGCCTCCTATAGGACACTATGCCTCCTCTAGGACTCTAGACTCTATGCCTCCTCTTGGACTCTATGCCTCCTATGGGACTCTATGCCCCCTGTTGGACTCTAGGCCTCCTCTAGGACTCTAGGACTCTATGCCCCCTCTAGGACTTTAGGACTCTATGCCTTCTCTAGGACTCTATGCCTCCTCAAGGACTCTGGGACGCTATGCCTCCTCTTGGACTCTATGCCTCCTCTAGGACTCTAGGCCTCCTCTAGGACTCTCGGCCTCCTCTAGGACTCTAGGGCTCTATGCCTCCTCTAGGACTCTATGCCTCCTCTAGGACTCTAGGCCTCCTCTAGGACTCTAGGCCTCCTCTAGGACTCTATGCCTCCTCTAGGACTCTAGGACTCTGGGCCTCCTCTAGGACTCTAGACCTCCTCTAGGACTCTAGGCCTCCTATAGGAGTCTATGCCTCCTCTAGGACTCTATGCCTCCTCTAGGACTCTAGGACTCTATGCCTCCAGTAGGACACTATGCCTCCTGTAGGACTCTAGGCCTCCTCTAGGACTCTATGCCTTCTCTAGGACTCTATGCCTCCTCTAGGGCTCTATGATTCCTCTAGGACACTATGCCTCCTCTAGGACTCTAGGACACTATGCCTCCTCTAGGACTCTAGGACTCTATGCCTCCTCTAGGACTCTATGCCTCTTCTAGGACTCTATGCCTCCTCTAGGACTCTAGGCCTCCTCTAGGACTATAGGCCTCCTCTAAGACTCTATGCCTCATCTAGGACTCTATGCCTCCTCTAGAACTCTAGGCCTCCTCCAGGACTATAGGCCTCCTCTAAGACTCTATGCCTCCTCTAGGACTCTATGATTCCTCTAGGACACTATGCCTCCTCTATGACTCTAGGACACTATGCCTCCTCTAGGACTCTAGGACTCTATGCCTCCTCTAGTACTCTATGCCTCCTCTAGGACTCTATGCCTCCTCTAGGACTCTAGGCCTCCTCTAGGACTATAGGCCTCCTCTAAGACTCTATGCCTCATCTAGGACTCTATGCCTCCTCTAGGACTCTAGGCCTCCTCCAGGACTATAGGCCTCCTCTAAGACTCTATGCCTCCTCTAGGACTCTATGCCTCCTCAAGGACTCTAGGCCTCCTCTAGGACTATAGGCCTCCTCTAAGACTCTATGCCTCATCTAGGACTCTATGCCTCCTCTTGGACTCTATGCCTCCTCTAGCACACTATGCCTCCTCTAGGACTCTATGCCTCCTCTTGGACTCTATGCCTCCTC
The DNA here is from genome assembly GCA_039720435.1 of Amazona ochrocephala. Lineage (NCBI taxonomy): Eukaryota > Metazoa > Chordata > Aves > Psittaciformes > Psittacidae > Amazona > Amazona ochrocephala. The sequence continues at coordinate 582,412 of JBCFXG010000044.1, read as the reverse complement.
TTGGACTCAAGGGCTCTATGCCTCCTCTTGGACTCTATGCCTCCTCTGGGACTCTATGCAACCTGTTGGACTCTATGCCTCCTCTAGGACGCTAGGACTCTATGCCTCCTCTAGGACTCTAGGACTCTATGCCTCCTCTAGCAATCTATGCCTCCTCTATCAATCTAGGACTCTATGCCTCCTCTTGGACTCTATGCCTCCTCTAGTACTCTATGCTTCCTCTAGGACTCTAGGCCTCCTCTAGGACTCTAGGACTCTATGCCTCCTCTAGGACTCTAGGACTCTATGCATCCTCTAGGACTCTAGGCCTCCTCTAGGACTCAAGGCCTCCTCTAGGACTCTAGGACTCTATGCCTCCTCTAGGACTCTAGGACTCCTCTAGGACTCTATGCCTCCTCTAGGACTCTAGGCCTCCTCTAGGACTCTAGGACTCTATGCCCCCTCTAGGCCTCAAGGTCTCTATGCCTCCTCTAGGACTCTATGCCTGCTCTAGGACTCTAGGCCTCCTCTAGGACTCTAGGCCTCCTCTAGGTCTCTAGGCCTCCTCTAGGACTCTAGGACTCTATGCATCCTCTAGGACTCTAGGACTCTATGCCTCCTCTAGGAGTCTAGGCCTCCTCTAGGACTCAAGGCCTCCTCTAGGACTCTAGGACTCTATGCCTCCTCTAGGACTCTATGCCTCCTCTAGGACTCTATGTCTCCTCTGGGACTCTAGGCCTCCTCTAGGACTCTAGGACTCTATGACCCCTCTAGGACTCAAGGTCTCTATGCCTCCTCTAGGACTCTATGCCTCCTCTAGGACTCTATGCCTCCTCTAGGACTCTAGGCCTCCTCTAGGACTCTAGGCCTCCTCTAGGACTCTAGGCCTCCTCTAGGACTCTAGGCCTCCTCTAGGACTCTAGGACTTTATGCCTCCGCTAGGACACTATGCCTCCTCTAGGACTCTATGCCTCCTCTAGGACTCTATGCCTCCTCTAGGACTCTAGGCCTCCTCTAGGACTCTAGGCCTCCTCTAGGACTCTAGGCCTCCTCTAGGACTCCACTCCTCCTCTAGGACTCTATGACTCCTCTAGGACTCTAGGCCTCCTCTAGGATTCTACGCCTCCTCTAGGACTCTATGCCTCCTCTAGGACTCTATGCCTCCTCTAGGACTCTAGGACTCTATGCCTCCTCTAGGACTCTATGCCTCCTCTAGGACTCTATGCCTCCTCTAGGACTCTAGGCCTCCTCTAAGACTCTATGCCTCCTCTAGGACTCTATGCCTCCTCTTGGACTCTATGCCTCCTCTAGCACACTATGCCTCCTCTACGACTCTATGCCTCCCATAGGACACTATGCCTCCTCTAGGACTCAAGGGCTCTATGCCTCCTCTAGGACGCTATGCCTCCTCGAGGACTCCACGCCTCCTCTAGGACTCTATGACTCCTCTAGGACTCTAGGACTCCTCTAGGATTCTAGGCCTCCTCTACGACTCTATGCCTCCTCTAGGACTCTATGCCTCCTCTAGGACTCTAGGACTCTAGGCCTCCTCTAGGACTCTAGGCCTCCTCTAGGACTCTAGGCCTCCTCTTGGACTCTAGGCCTCCTCTAGGACTCTAGGACTCTATGCATCCTCTAGGACTCTATTACTCTATGCCTCCTCTAGGACTCTAGGCCTCCTCTAGGACTCTAGGCCTCCTCTAGGACTCTAGGACTCCTCTAGGACTCTATGCGTCCTCTAGGACTCTATGCCTCCTCTAGGACTCCAAGCCTCCTCTAGGACTCTATGCCTCCTGTAGGACTCTATGCCTCCTCCAGGACTCTATGACTCCTCTAGGACTCTATGCCTCCTCTAGGACTCTAGGACTCTATGCCTCCTCTAGGACTCTAGGCCTCCTCTAGGACTCTAGGACTCTATGCCTCCTCTAGGACTCTATGCCTCCTCTAGGACTCTATGCCTCCTCTAGGACTCTAGGCCTCCTCTAAGACTCTATGCCTCCTCTAGGACTCTATGCCTCCTCTTGGACTCTATGCCTCCTCAAGGACTCTATGCCTCCTATAGGACACTATGCCTCATCTAGGACTCTAGGGCTCTATGCCTCCTCTTGGACTCTATGCCTCCTCTGGGACTCTATGCCCCCTGTTGGACTCTATGCCTCCTCTAGGACTCTAGGACTCTATGCCTCCTCTAGAACTTTAGGACCCTATGCCTTCTCTAGAACTTTAGGACTCTATGCCTTCTCTAGGACTCTATGCCTCCTCTAGGACTCTAGGACTCTAGGCCTCCTCTAGGACTTTAGGCCTCCTCTAGGACTCAAGGCCTCCTCTAGGACTCTAGGACTCTATGCCTCCTCTAGGACTCTAGGCCTCCTCTAGGACTCTAGGCCTCCTCTAGGACTCTAGGACTCTATGACTTCTCTAATACTCTATGCCTCCTCTATGTCTCTAGGACTCTATGCCTCCTCTTGGACTCTATGCCTCCTCTAGGACTCTATGCTTCCTCTAGGACTCTATGCCTCCTCTAGGACTCTAGGGCTCTATGCCTCCTCTAGGACTATAGGACTCCTCTAGGACTCTATGCCTCCTCTAGGACTCTAGGACTCTATGCCTCCTCTAGGAGTTTAGGACTGTGCCTTCTCTAGGACTCTAGGACTCCTCTAGGACTCTAGGCCTCCTCTAGGATTCTATGCCACCTCTAGGACACTATGCCTCCTCTAGGACTCTATGCCTCCTCTAGGACTCTAGGCCTCCTCTAGGACTCTAGGCCTCCTCTAGGACTCTAGAACTCCTCTAGGACTCTATGCGTCCTCTAGGACTCTATGCCTCCTCTAGGAATCTATGCCTCCTCTAGGACTCTATGCCTCCTCTAGGACGCTATGCCTCCTCTAGGACTCAAGGGCTCTATGCCTCCTCTAGGACTCTAGGCCTCCTCTAGGACTCTATGCCTCCTCTAGGACTCTATGCCTCCTCTAGGACTCTATGCCTCCTCTAGGACTCTAGGACTCTATGCCTCCTCTAGGAGTCTATACCTCCTCTAGGTCTCTATGCCTCCTCTAGGACTCTAAGCCTCCTCTAGGACTCTCTGCCTCCGCTAGGACACTATGCCTCCTCTAGGACTCTAGGGCTCTATGCCTCCTCTAGGACTTTAGGACTCTATGACTTCTCTAGGACTCTATGCATCCACTATGTCTCTAGGACTCTCTGCCTCCTCTTGGACTCTATGCCTCCTCTAGGACTCTATGCCTACTCTAGGGCTCTATGCCTCCTCTAGGACTCAAGGACTCTATGCCTCCTCTAGGAATTTATTACTCTATGCCTTCTCTTGGACTCTATGCCTCCTCTAGGACTCTAGGACTGTATGCCTCCTCTTGGACTCTATGGCTCCTCTAGGACTCTATGCTTCCTCGAGGACTCTATGCCTCCTCTACGACTCTTGGACTCTATGCCTCCTCTAGGACTCTATGCCTCCTCTAGGACTCTATGATTCCTCTAGGACTCTAGGCCTCCTCTAGGACTCTATGCCTCCTCTAGGACTCTAGGCCTCCTCTAGGACTCTAGGACTCCTCTAGGACTCTAGGCCTCCTCTAGGACTCTAGGACTCTATGCCTCCTCTAGGACTCTAGGCCTCCTCTAGGACTCTAGGCCTCCGCTAGGACACTATGCCTCCTCTAGGACTCTAGGACTCTATGCCTCCTCTAGGACTTTAGGACTCTATGCCTTGTCTAAGACTCTATGCCTCCTCTAGGACTCTAGGGCTCTATGCCTCCTCTTCGACTCTATGCCTCCTCTAGGACTCTATGCTTCCTCTAGGACTCTATGCCTCCTCTAGGACTCTAGGACTCCTCTAGGAATCTATGCCTCCTCTAGGACTCAATGCCTCCTCCAGGACTCTATGCCTCCTCTAGGACTCTATGATTCCTCTAGGACTCTATGCCTCCTCTAGGACTCTAGGACTCTATGCCTCCTCTACGACTTTAGGACTCTATGCCTCCTATAGTTCTCTATGCCTCCTCTAGGACTCTAGGGCTCTATGCCTCCCCTTGGACTCTATGCCTCCTCTAGGACTCTAGGAATCCTCTAGGAATCTATGCCTCCTCTAGGACTCTAGGACTCTATGCCTCCTCTAGGACTCTAGGCCTCCTCTAGGACTCTAGGCCTCCTCTAGTACTCTAGGACTCTATGCCGCCTCTAGGACTCAAGGTCTCTATGCCTCCTCTAGGACTCTATGCCTCCTCTAGGACTCTAGGCCTCCTCTAGGACTCTATGCCTCCTCTAGGACTCTAGGACTCTATGCCTCCTCTAGGACTCTATGCCTCCTCTAGGACTCTATGCCTCCTCTAGGACTCTAGGACTCTATGCCTCCTCTAGGACTCTAGGACTCTATGCCTCCTCTAGGACTCTAGGCCTCCTCTAGGGCTCTAGGACTTTATGCCTCCGCTAGGACACTATGACTCCTCTAGGATTCTATGCCTCCTCTAGGACTCTATGCCTCCTCTAGGACTCGATGCCTCCTCTAGGACTCTAGGCCTCCTCTAGGACTCTAGGCCTCCTCTAGGACTCTAGGCCTCCTCTAGGACTCTAGGCCTCCTCTAGGACTCCACTCCTCCTCTAGGACTCTATGACTCCTCTAGGACTCTAGGCCTCCTCTAGGATTCTATGCCTCCTCTAGGACTCTATGCCTCCTCTAGGACTCTAGGACTCTATGCCTCCTCTAGGACTCTATGCCTCCTCTAGGACTCTATGCCTCCTCTACGACTCTAGGCCTCCTCTAAGACTCTATGCCTCCTCTAGGACTCTATGCCTCCTCTAGGACTCTATGCCTCCTCTAGGACTCTAGGCCTCCTCTAGGACTCTATGCCTCCTCTAGGACTCTAGGCCTCCTCTAGGACTCTAGGACTCTATGCCTCCTCTAGGACTCTAGGCCTCCTCTAGGACTCTAGGCCTCCTCTAGGACTCTAGGCCTCCTCTAGGACTCTATGCCTCCTCTAGGACTCTATGATTCCTCTACGACACTATGCCTCCTCTAGGACTCTAGGACACTATGCCTCCTCTAGGACTTTAGGACTCTATGCCTCCTCTAGGACTCTATGCCTCCTCTAGGACTCTAGGACTTATCTAGGACTCTATGCCTCCTCTAGGACTCTATGCCTCCTCTAGGACTCTATGCCTCCTCTAGGACTCTATGCCTCCTCTAAGACTCTATGCCTCATCTAGGACTCTATGCCTCCTCTTGGACTCTATGCCTCCTCAAGGACTCTATGCCTCCTATAGGACACTATGCCTCCTCTAGGACTCTAGGGCTCTATGCCTCCTCTTGGACTCTATGCCTCCTCTGGGACTATATGCCCCCTGTTGGACTCTATGCCTCCTCTAGGACTCTAGGACTCTATGCCTCCTCTAGGACTTTAGGACTCTATGCCTTCTCTAGGACTCTATGCCTCCTCTATGAATCTAGGACTCTATGCCTCCTCTTGGACTCTATGCCTCCTCTAGGACTCTATGCTTCCTCTAGGACTCTATGCCTCCTCTAGGACTCTAGGACTCTAAGCCTCCTCTAGGACTCTAGGACTCTATGCCTCCTCTAGGACTCTAGGCCTCCTCTAGTACTCAAGGCCTCCTCTAGGACTCTAGGACTCTATGCCTCCTCTAGGACTCTATGCCTCCTCTAGGACTCTATGTCTCCTCTAGGACTCTAGGCCTCCTCTAGGACTCTAGGACTCTATGACCCCTCTAGGACTCAAGGTCTCTATGTCTCCTCTAGGACACTATGCCTCCTCTAGGACTCTATGCCTCCTATAGGACTCTATGCCTCCTCTAGGACTCTAGGACTCTATGCCTCCTCTTGGACTCTATGCCTCCTCTAGGACTCTATGCTTCCTCTAGGGCTCTAGGACTCTATGCCTCCTCTAGGACTCTAGGACTCTATGCCTTCTTTAGGACTCTATACCTCCTTTATGACTCTAGGACTCTATGCCTCCTTTTGGACTCTATGCCTCCTCTAGGACTCTAGGCCTCCTCTAGGACTCAAGGCCTCCTCTAGGACTCTAGGACTCTATGCCTCCTCTAGGACTCTAGGCCTCCTCTAGGACTCTAGGCCTCCTCTAGGACTCTAGGACTCTATGCCCCCTCTGGGACTCAAGGTCTCTATGCGTCCTCTAGAACTCTATGCCTCCTCTAGGACTCTAGGACTCTATGCCTCCTCTAGGACTCTATGCCTCCTCTAGGACTCTATGCCTCCTCTAGGACTCTAGGACTCTATGCCTCCTCGAGGACTCTAGGACTCTATGCCTCCTCTAGGACTCTAGGCCTCCTCTAGGACTCTAGGACTTTATGCCTCCGCTAGGACACTATGCCTCCTCTTGGACTCTATGCCTCCTCTAGGACTCTATGCCTCCTCTAGGACTCTAGGCCTCCTCTAGGACTCTAGGCCTCCTCTAGGACTCTAGGCCTCCTCTAGGACTCTATGCCTCCTCTAGGACTCCACTCCTCCTCTAGGACTCTATGACTCCTCTAGGACTCTAGGCCTCCTCTAGGATTCTATGCCTCCTCTAGGACTCTATGCCGCCTCTAGGACTCTATGCCTCCTCTAGGACTCTAGGACTCTATGCCTCCTCTAGGACTCTATGCCTCCTCTAGGACTCTATGCCTCCTCTAGGACTCTAGGACTCTATGCCTCCTCTAGGACTCTAGGCCTCCTCTAGGACTCTAGGACTCTATGCCTCCTCTAGGACTCTATGCCTCCTCTAGGACTCTAGGCCTCCTCTAGGACTCTAGGCCTCCTCTAAGACTCTATGCCTCCTCTAGGACTCTATGCCTCCTCTTGGACTCTATGCCTCCTCAAGGACTCTATGCCTCCTATAGGACACTATGCCTCATCTAGGACTCTAGGGCTCTATGCCTCCTCTTGGACTCTATGCCTCCTCTGGGACTCTATGCCCCCTGTTGGACTCTATGCCTCCTCTAGGACTCTAGGACTCTAGGCCTCCTCTTGGACTTTAGGCCTCCTCTAGGACTCAAGGCCTCCTCTAGGACTCTAGGACTCTATGCCTCCTCTAGGACTCTAGGCCTCCTCTAGGACTCTAGGCCTCCTCTAGGACTCTAGGCCTCTATGCCCCCTCTAGGACTCAAGGTCTCTATGCCTCCTCTAGGACTTTAGGACTCTATGACTTCTCTAATACTCTATGCCTCCTCTATGTCTCTAGGACTCTATGCCTCCTCTTGGACTCTATGCCTCCTCTAGGACTCTATGCTTCCTCGAGGACTCTATGCCTCCTCTAGGACTCTATGCCTCCTCTAGGTCTCTATGCCTCCTCTAGGACTCTAGGCCTCCTCTAAGACTCTATGCCTCCTCTAGGACTCTATGCCTCCTCTTGGACTCTATGCCTCCTCAAGGACTCTATGCCTCCTATAGGACAGTATGCCTCATCTAGGACTCTAGGGCTCTATGCCTCCTCTTGGACTCTATGCCTCCTCTGGGACTCTATGCCCCCTGTTGGACTCTATGCCTCCTCTAGGACTCTAGGACTCTATGCCTCCTCTAGAACATTAGGACTCTATGCCTTCTCTAGGACTCTATGCCTCCTCTAGGACTCTAGGACTCTAGGCCTCCTCTAGGACTCTAGGCCTCCTCTAGGACTCTAGGCCTCCTCTAGGACTCTAGGACTCTATGCCCCCTCTAGGACTCAAGGTCTCTATGCCTCCTCTAGGACTCTATGCCTCCTCTAGGACTCTAGGCCTCCTCTAGGACTCTATGCCTCCTCTAGGACTCTAGGACTCTATGCCTCCTCTAGGACTCTATGCCTCCTCTAGGACTCTAGGCCTCCTCTAGGACTCAAGGACTCTATGCCTCCTCTAGGACTCTAGGACTCTATGCCTCCTCTAGGACTCTAGGCCTCCTCTAGGACTCTAGGCCTCCTCTAGGACTCTAGGACTCTATGCATCCTCTAGGACTCTATTACTCTATGCCTCCTCTAGGACTCTAGGCCTCCTGTAGGACTCTAGGCCTCCTCCAGGACTCTATGCCTCCTCTAGGACTCTATGCCTCCTCTAGGACTCTAGGACTCTATGCCTCCTCTAGGACTCTAGGCCTCCTCTAGGACTCTAGGACTTTATGCCTCCGCTAGGACACTATGCCTCCTCTAGGACTCTATGCCTCCTCTAGGACTCTATGCCTCCTCTAGGACTCTAGGCCTCCTCTAGGACTCTAGGCCTCCTCTAGGACTCTAGGCCTCCTCTAGGACTCCACTCCTCCTCTAGGACTCTATGACTCCTCTAGGACTCTAGGCCTCCTCTAGGATTCTACGCCTCCTCTAGGACTCTATGCCTCCTCTAGGACTCTATGCCTCCTCTAGGACTCTAGGACTCTATGCCTCCTCTAGGACTCTATGCCTCCTCTAGGACTCTATGCCTCCTCTAGGACTCTAGGCCTCCTCTAAGACTCTATGCCTCCTCTAGGACTCTATGCCTCCTCTTGGACTCTATGCCTCCTCTAGCACACTATGCCTCCTCTACGACTCTATGCCTCCCATAGGACACTATGCCTCCTCTAGGACTCAAGGGCTCTATGCCTCCTCTAGGACTCTATGCCTCCTCGAGGACTCCACGCCTCCTCTAGGACTCTATGACTCCTCTAGGACTCTAGGACTCCTCTAGGATTCTAGGCCTCCTCTACGACTCTATGCCTCCTCTAGGACTCTATGCCTCCTCTAGGACTCTAGGACTCTAGGCCTCCTCTAGGACTCTAGGCCTCCTCTAGGACTCTAGGCCTCCTCTAGGACTCTAGGCCTCCTCTAGGACTCTAGGACTCTATGCATCCTCTAGGACTCTATTACTCTATGCCTCCTCTAGGACTCTAGGCCTCCTCTAGGACTCTAGGCCTCCTCTAGGACTCTAGGACTCCTCTAGGACTCTATGCGTCCTCTAGGACTCTATGCCTCCTCTAGGACTCCAAGCCTCCTCTAGGACTCTATGCCTCCTGTAGGACTCTATGCCTCCTCCAGGACTCTATGACTCCTCTAGGACTCTATGCCTCCTCTAGGACTCTAGGACTCTATGCCTCCTCTAGGACTCTAGGCCTCCTCTAGGACTCTAGGACTCTATGCCTCCTCTAGGACTCTATGCCTCCTCTAGGACTCTATGCCTCCTCTAGGACTCTAATCCTCCTCTAAGACTCTATGCCTCCTCTAGGACTCTATGCCTCCTCTTGGACTCTATGCCTCCTCAAGGACTCTATGCCTCCTATAGGACACTATGCCTCATCTAGGACTCTAGGGCTCTATGCCTCCTCTTGGACTCTATGGCTCCTCTGGGACTCTATGCCCCCTGTTGGACTCTATGCCTCCTCTAGGACTCTAGGACTCTATGCCTCCTCTAGAACTTTAGGACCCTATGCCTTCTCTAGAACTTTAGGACTCTATGCCTTCTCTAGGACTCTATGCCTCCTCTAGGACTCTAGGACTCTAGGCCTCCTCTAGGACTTTAGGCCTCCTCTAGGACTCAAGGCCTCCTCTAGGACTCTAGGACTCTATGCCTCCTCTAGGACTCTAGGCCTCCTCTAGGACTCTAGGCCTCCTCTAGGACTCTAGGACTCTACGACTTCTCTAATACTCTATGCCTCCTCTATGTCTCTAGGACTCTATGCCTCCTCTTGGACTCTATGCCTCCTCTAGGACTCTATGCTTCCTCTAGGACTCTATGCCTCCTCTAGGACTCTAGGGCTCTATGCCTCCTCTAGGATTATAGGACTCCTCTAGGACTCTATGCCTCCTCTAGGACTCTAGGACTCTATGCCTCCTCTAGGAGTTTAGGACTGTGCCTTCTCTAGGACTCTAGGACTCCTCTAGGACTCTAGGCCTCCTCTAGGATTCTATGCCACCTCTAGGACACTATGCCTCCTCTAGGACTCTATGCCTCCTCTAGGACTCTAGGCCTCCTCTAGGACTCTAGGCCTCCTCTAGGACTCTAGAACTCCTCTAGGACTCTATGCGTCCTCTAGGACTCTATGCCTCCTCTAGGAATCTATGCCTCCTCTAGGACTCTATGCCTCCTCTAGGACGCTATGCCTCCTCTAGGACTCAAGGGCTCTATGCCTCCTCTAGGACTCTAGGCCTCCTCTAGGACTCTATGCCTCCTCTAGGACTCTATGCCTCCTCTAGGACTCTATGCCTCCTCTAGGACTCTAGGACTCTATGCCTCCTCTAGGAGTCTATACCTCCTCTAGGTCTCTATGCCTCCTCTAGGACTCTAAGCCTCCTCTAGGACTCTCTGCCTCCGCTAGGACACTATGCCTCCTCTAGGACTCTAGGGCTCTATGCCTCCTCTAGGACTTTAGGACTCTATGACTTCTCTAGGACTCTATGCCTCCTCTAGGACTCAAGGACTCTATGAATCCTCTAGGAATTTAGGACTCTATGCCTTCTCTTGGACTCTATGCCTCCTCTAGGACTCTAGGACTGTATGCCTCCTCTTGGACTCTATGGCTCCTCTAGGACTCTATGCTTCCTCGAGGACTCTATGCCTCCTCTACGACTCTTGGACTCTATGCCTCCTCTAGGACTCTATGCCTCCTCTAGGACTCTATGATTCCTCTAGGACTCTAGGCCTCCTCTAGGACTCTAGGACTCTATGCCTCCTCTAGGACTCTAGGCCTCCTCTAGGACTCTAGGCCTCCTCTAGGACTCTAGGCCTCCTCTAGGACTCTAGGACTCTATGCCTCCTCTAGGACTCTAGGCCTCCTCTAGGACTCTAGGCCTCCGCTAGGACACTATGCCTCCTCTAGGACTCTAGGACTCTATGCCTCCTCTAGGACTTTAGGACTCTATGCCTTGTCTAAGACTCTATGCCTCCTCTAGGACTCTAGGGCTCTATGCCTCCTCTTCGACTCTATGCCTCCTCTAGGACTCTATGCTTCCTCTAGGACTCTATGCCTCCTCTAGGACTCTAGGACTCCTCTAGGAATCTATGCCTCCTCTAGGACTCAATGCCTCCTCCAGGACTCTATGCCTCCTCTAGGACTCTATGATTCCTCTAGGACTCTATGCCTCCTCTAGGACTCTATGCCTCCTCTAGGACTTTAGGACTCTATGCCTCCTATAGTTCTCTATGCCTCCTCTAGGACTCTAGGGCTCTATGCCTCCCCTTGGACTCTATGCCTCCTCTAGGACTCTAGGAATCCTCTAGGAATCTATGCCTCCTCTAGGACTCTAGGACTCTATGCCTCCTCTAGGACTCTATGCCTCCTCTAGGACTCTAGGCCTCCTCTAGTACTCTAGGACTCTATGCCGCCTCTAGGACTCAAGGTCTCTATGCCTCCTCTAGGACTCTATGCCTCCTCTAGGACTCTAGGCCTCCTCTAGGACTCTATGCCTCCTCTAGGACTCTAGGACTCTATGCCTCCTCTAGGACTCTATGCCTCCTCTAGGACTCTATGCCTCCTCTAGGACTCTAGGACTCTATGCCTCCTCTAGGACTCTAGGACTCTATGCCTCCTCTAGGACCCTAGGCCTCCTCTAGGACTCTAGGACTTTATGCCTCCGCTAGGACACTATGACTCCTCTAGGACTCTATGCCTCCTCTAGGACTCTATGCCTCCTCTAGGACTCGATGCCTCCTCTAGGACTCTAGGCCTCCTCTAGGACTCTAGGCCTCCTCTAGGACTCTAGGCCTCCTCTAGGACTCTAGGCCTCCTCTAGGACTCCACTCCTCCTCTAGGACTCTATGACTCCTCTAGGACTCTAGGCCTCCTCTAGGATTCTATGCCTCCTCTAGGACTCTATGCCTCCTCTAGGACTCTAGGACTCTATGCCTCCTCTAGGACTCTATGCCTCCTCTAGGACTCTATGCCTCCTCTAGGACTCTAGGCCTCCTCTAAGACTCTATGCCTCCTCTAGGACTCTATGCCTCCTCTTGGACTCTATGCCTCCTCTAGCACACTATGCCTCCTCTACGACTCTATGCCTCCCATAGGACACTATGCCTCCTCTAGGACTCTAGGGCTCTATGCCTCATCTAGGACTCTATGCCTCCTCGAGGACTCCACGCCTCCTCTAGGACTCTATGACTCCTCTAGGACTCTAGGCCTCCTCTAGGATTCTATGCCTCCTCTAGGACTCTATGCCTCCTCTAGGACTCTATGCCTCCTCTAGGACTCTAGGACTCTAGGCCTCCTCTAGGACTCTAGGCCTCCTCTAGGACTCTAGGCCTCCTCTAGGACTCTAGGCCTCCTCTAGGACTCTAGGAATCTATGCATCCTCTAGGACTCTAGGACTCTATGCCTCCTCTAGGACTCTAGGCCTCCTCTAGGACTCTAGGCCTCCTCTAGGACTCTAGGACTCCTCTAGGACTCTATGCCTCCTCTAGGACTCTATGCCCCCTCTAGGACTCTAGGACTCCATACCTCCTCTAGGACTCTATGCCTCCTCTAGGACTCTAGGACTCTATGCCTCCTCTAGGACTCTATGCCTCCTCTAGGACTCTATGCCTCCTCTAGGACTCTAGGCCTCCTCTAAGACTCTATGCCTCCTCTAGGACTCTATGCCTCCTCTTGGACTCTATGCCTCCTTTTGGACTCTATGCCTCCTATAGGACACTATGCCTCATCTAGGACTCTAGGGCTCTATGCCTCCTCTGGGACTCTATGCCTCCTCTGGGACTCTATGCCCCCTGTTGGACTCTATGCCTCCTCTAGGACTCTAGGACTCTATGCCTCCTCTAGGACTCTAGGACTCTAGGCCTCCTCTAGGACTCCAGGCCTCCTCTAGGACTCAAGGCCTCCTCTAGGAGTCTGGGACTCTATGCCTCCTCTAGGACTCTAGGCCTCCTCTAGGACTCTAGGCCTCCTCTAGGGCTCTAGGACTCTATGCCCCCTCTAGGACTCAAGGTCTCTATGCCTCCTCTAGGACTCTATGCCTCCTCTAGGACTCTAGGCCTCCTCTAGGACTCTATGCCTCCTCTAGTACTCTAGGACTCTATGCCTCCTCTAGGACTCTATGCCTCCTCTAGGACTCTATGCCTCCTCTAGGACTCTAGGACTCTATGCCTCCTCTAGGACTCTAGGACTCTATGCCTCCTCTAGGACCCTAGGCCTCCTCTAGGACTCTAGGACTTTATGCCTCCTCTAGGACACTATGACTCCTCTAGGACTCTATGCCTCCTCTAGGACTCTATGCCTCCTCTAGGACTCGATGCCTCCTCTAGGACTCTAGGCCTCCTCTAGGACTCTAGGCCTCCTCTAGGACTCTATGCCTCCTCTAGGACTCTATGCCTCCTCTAGGACTCCACTCCTCCTCTAGGACTCTATGACTCCTCTAGGACTCTAGGCCTCCTCTAGGATTCTATGCCTCCTCTAGGACTCTAGGCCTCCTCTAGGACTCTAGGCCTCCTCTAGGACTCTAGGACTCTAAGCCTCCTCTAGGACTCTATGCCTCCTCTAGGACTCTATGCCTCCTCTAGTACTCTAGGCCTCCTCTAAGACTCTATGCCTCCTCTAGGACTCTATGCCTCCTCTTGGACTCTATGCCTCCTCTAGCACACTATGCCTCCTCTAGGACTCTATGCCTCCCATAGGACACTATGCCTCCTCTAGGACTCTAGGGCTCTATGCCTCCTCTAGGACTCTATGCCTCCTCGAGGACTCCATGCCTCCTCTAGGACTCTATGACTCCTCTAGGACTCTAGGCCTCCTCTAGGATTCTATGCCTCCTCTAGGACTCTATGCCTCCTCTAGGACTCTATGCCTCCTCTAGGACTCTAGGACTCTAGGCCTCCTCTAGGACTCTAGGCCTCCTCTAGGACTCTATGCCTCCTCTAGGACTCTAGGACTCTAGGCCTCCTCTAGGACTCTAGGCCTCCTCTAGGACTCTAGGCCTCCTCTAATAATCTAGGACTCTATGCATCCTCTAGGACTCTAGGACTCTATGCCTCCTCTAGGACTCTAGGCCTCCTCTAGGACTCTAGGCCTCCTCTAGGATTCTAGGACTCCTCTAGGACTCTATGCCTCCTCTAGGACTCCAAGCCTCCTCTAGGACTCTATGCCTCCTGTAGGACTCTAGGCCTCCTCCAGGACTCTATGACTCCTCTAGGACTCTATGCCTCCTCTAGGACTCTAGGACTCTATGCCTCCTCTAGGACTCTATGCCTCCTCTAGGACTCTAGGACTCTATGCCTCCTCTAGGACTCTATGCCTCCTCTAGGACTCTATGCCTCCTCTAGGACTCTAGGCCTCCTCTAAGACTCTATGCCTCCTCTAGGACTCTATGCCTCCTCTTGGACTCTATGCCTCCTCAAGGACTCTATGCCTCCTATAGGACACTATGCCTCATCTAGGACTCTATGCCTCCTGTAGGACTCTAGGCCTCCTCCAGGACTCTATGCCTCCTCTTGGACTCTATGCCTCCTCTAGGACTCTAGGACTCTATGCCTCCTCTAGAACTTTAATACTCTATGCCTTCTCTAGGACTCTATGCCTCCTCTAGGACTCTAGGCCTCCTCTAGGACTCTAGGCCTCCTCTAGGACTCAAGGCCTCCTCTAGGAGTCTAGGACTCTATGCCTCCTCTAGGACTCTAGGCCTCCTCTACGACTCTATGCCTACTCTAGGACTCTAGGACTCTATGCCCCCTCTAGGACTCAAGGTCTCTATGCCTCCTCTAGGACTCTATGCCTCCTCCAGGACTCTATGCCTCCTCTAGGACTCTAGGACTCTATGCCTCCTCTAGGACTCTAGGACTCTATGCCTCCTCTAGGACTCTAGGACTCTATGCCTCCTCTAGGACTCTAGGCCTCCTCTAGGACTCTAGGACTCTATGCCTCCTCTAGGACTTTAGGACTCTATGACTTCTCTAATACTCTATGCCTCCTCTATGTCTCTAGGACTCTATGCCTCCTCTTGGACTCTATGCCTCCTCTAGGACTCTATGCCTTCCTCTATGACTCTATGCCTCCTCTAGGACTCTAGGGCTCTATGCCTCCTCTAGGATTCTAGGACTTTATGCCTCCTCTAGGACTCTAGGCCTCCTCTTGCACTCTAGGACTCCTATAGGTCTCTATGCCTCCTCTAGGACTCTAGGACTCTATGCCTCTTCTAGGACTCTAGGCCTCCACTTGAACTCTAGGCCTCCTATAGTTCTCTATGCCTCCTCTAGGACTCTAGGACTCTATACCTCCTCTAGGACTCTGTGACTCCTCTAGGACTCTATGCCTCCTCTAGGACTCTATGCCTCCTCTAGGACTCTATGCCTCCTCTAGAACTCTAGGCCTCCTCTAGGACGCTATGCCTCTGGAAGGACACTATGCCTCCTCTAGGACTCTAGGGCTCTATGCCTCCTATAGGACTCTATGCCTCCTCTAGGACTCTATGCTCCTCTTGGACTCTATGCCTCCTCAATTACTCTATGCCTCCTATAGGACACTATGCCTCCTCTAGGACTCTAGGGCTCTATGCCTCCTCTTGGACTCTATGCCTCCTCTGGTACTCTATGCCCCCTGTTGGACTCTATGCCTCCTCTAGGACTCTAGGACTCTATGCCTCCTCTAGGACTTTAGGACTCTATGACTTCCCTAATACTCTATGCCTCCTCTATGTCTCAAGGACTCTATGCCTCCTCTTGGACTCTATGCCTCCTCTAGGACTCTATGCTTCCTCTATGACTCTATGCCTCCTCTAGGACTCTAGGGCTCTATGCCTCCTCTAGGACTCTAGGACTTTATGCGTCCTCTAGGACTCTAGGCCACCTCTAGCACTCTAGGACTCCTATAGGTCTCTATGCCTCCTCTAGGACTCTAGGACTCTATGCCTCCTCTAGGACTCTAGGACTCCACTAGGACTCTAGGCCTCCTATAGTTCTCTATGCCTCCTCTAGGACTCTAGGACTCTATGCCTCCTCTAGGACTCTGTGACTCCTCTAGGACTCTAGGCCTCCTCTAGGACTCTATGCCTCCTCTAGGACTCTAGGCCTCCTCTAGGACTCTATGCCTCCTCTAAGACTCTATGCCTCATCTAGGACTCTATGCCTCCTCTTGGACTCTATGCCTCCTCAAGGACTCTATGCCTCCTATAGGACACTATGCCTCCTCTAGGACTCTAGGGCTCTATGCCTCCTCTTGGACTCTATGCCTCCTCTGAGACTATATGCCCCCTGTTGGACTCTATGCCTCCTCAAGGACTCTATGCCTCCTATAGGACACTATGCCTCCTCTAGGACTCTAGGGCTCTATGCCTCCTCTTGGACTCTATGCCTCCTCTGAGACTATATGCCCCCTGTTGGACTCTATGCCTCCTCTAGGACTCTAGGACTCTATGCCTCCTCTAGGACTTTAGGACTCTATGCCTTCTCTAGGACTCTATGCCTCCTCTATGAATCTAGGACTCTATGCCTCCTCTTGGACTCTATGCCTCCTCTAGGACTCTATGCTTCCTCTAGGACTCTATGCCTCCTCTAGGACTCTAGGACTCTAAGCCTCCTCTAGGACTCTAGGACTCTATGCCTCCTCTAGGACTCTAGGCCTCCTCTAGGACTCAAGGCCTCCTCTAGGACTCTAGGACTCTATGCCGCCTCTAGGACTCTATACCTCCTCTAGGACTCTATGCCTCCTCTGGGACTCTAGGCCTCCTCTAGGACTCTAGGACTCTATGCCCCCTCTAGGACTCAAGGTCTCTATGCCTCCTCTAGGACTCTATGCCTCCTCTAGGACTCTAGGCCTCCTATAGGACTCTATGCCTCCTCTAGGACTCTAGGACTCTATGCCTCCTCTAGGACTCTATGCCACCTCTCGGACTCTATGCCTCCTCTAGGACACTAGGACTCTATGCCTCCTCTAGGACTCTAGGACTCTATGCCTCCTCTAGGACACTAGGACTCTATGCCTCCTCTAGGACTCTAGGCGTCCTCTAGGACTCTAGGCCTCCTCTAGGACTCTAGGACTTTATGCATCCTCTAGGACACTATGCCTCCTCTAAGACTCTAGGGCTCTATGCCTCCTCTAGGACTATAGGACTCCTCTAGGACTCTATGCCTCCTCTAGGACTATAGGACTCTATGACTTCTCTAATACTGTATGCCTCCTCTATGTCTCTAGGACTCTATGCCTCTTCTTGGACTCTATGCCTCCTCTAGGACTCTATGCTTCCTCTATGACTCTATGCCTCCTCTAGGACTCTAGGGCTCTATGCCTCCTCTAGGACTCTAGGACTTTATGTCTCCTCTAGGACTCTAGGCCTCCTCTAGCACTCTAGGACTCCTATAGTTCTCTATGCCTCCTCTAGGACTCTAGGACTCTATGCCTCCTCTAGGACTCTAGGCCTCCTCTAGGACTCTAGGCCTCCTATAGTTCTCTATGCCTCCTCTAGGACTCTAGGACTCTATGCCTCCTCTGGGACTCTGTGACTCCTCTAGGACTCTAGGCCTCCTCTAGGACTCTATGCCTCCTCTAGGACTCTAGGCCTCCTCTAGGACTCTAGGCCTCCGCTAGGACTCTATGCCTCCTCTAGGACTTTAGGACTCTATGCCTTGTCTAAGACTCTATGCCTCCTCTAGGACTCTAGGGCTCTATGCCTCCTCTTGGACTCTATGCCTCCTCTAGGACTCTATGCTTCCTCTAGGACTCTATGCCTCCTCTAGGACTCTAGGACTCCTCTAGGAATCTATGCCTCCTCTAGGACTCTATGCCTCCTCTAGGACTCTAGGCCTCCTCTAGGACTCTATGATTCCTCTAGGACTCTATGCCTCCTCTAGGACTCTAGGACTCAATGCCCCCTCTAGGACTTTAGGACTCTATGCCTCCTATAGTTCTCTATGCCTCCTCTAGGTCTCTAGGGCTCTATGCCTCCTCTTGGACTCTATGCCTCCTCTAGGACTCTAGGACTCCTCTAGGAATCTATGCCTCCTCTAGGACTCTATGCCTCCTCTAGGACTCTAGGACTACTCTAGGACTCTATGCCTCCTCTAGGACTCTAGGACACCTCTAGGACTCTATGCCTCCTCTAGGACTCTAGGACTCTATGCCTCCTCTTGGACTCTATGCCTCCTCTAGGACTCTATGCTTCCTCTAGGGCTCTAGGACTCTATGCCTCCTCTAGGACTCTAGGACTCTATGCCTTCTCTAGGACTCTATGCCTCCTCTAGGACTCTATGCCTCCTCTAGGACTCTAGGACTCTATGCCTCCTCTAGGACTCTAGGACTCTATGCCTCCTCTAGGACTCTCGGACTCTATGCCTCCTCTAGGACTCTAGGACTCTATGCCTCCTCTAGGACTCTAGGACTCTATGCCTCCTCTAGGACTCTAGGCCTCCTCTAGGACGCTAGGACTTTATGCCTCCGCTAGGACACTATGCCTCCTCTAGGACTCTATGCCTCCTCTAGGACTCTATGCCTCCTCTAGGACTCTATGGCTCCTCTAGGACTCTATGCCTCCTCTAGGACTCTAGGCCTCCTCTAGGACTCTAGGCCTCCTCTAGGACTCTAGGCCTCCTCTAGGACTCTATGCCTCCTCTAGGACTCCACTCCTCCTCTAGGACACTATGACTCCTCTAGGACTCTAGGCCTCCTCTAGGATTCTATGCCTCCTCTAGGACTCTATGCCTCCTCTAGGACTCTAGGCCTCCTCTAGGACTCTAGGACTCTATGCCTCCTCTAGGACTCTATGCCTCCTCTAGGACTCTATGCCTCCTCTAGGACTCTAGGCCTCCTCTAAGACTCTATGCCTCCTCTAGGACTCTATGCCTCCTCTTGGACTCTATGCCTCCTCTAGCACACTATGCCTCCTCTAGGACTCTATGCCTCCCATAGGACACTATGCCTCCTCTAGGACTCAAGGGCTCTATGCCTCCTCTAGGACTCTATGCCTCCTCGAGGACTCCACGCCTCCTCTAGGAATCTATGACTCCTCTAGGACTCTATGCCTCCTCTAGGACTCTAGGACTCTATGCATCCTCTAGGACTCTATTACTCTATGCCTCCTCTAGGACTCTAGGCCTCCTCTAGGACTCTAGGACTCCTCTAGGACTCTATGCGTCCTCTAGGACTCTATGCCTCCTCTAGGACTCCAAGCCTCCTCTAGGACTCTATGCCTCCTGTAGGACTCTAGGCCTCCTCCAGGACTCTATGCCTCCTCTAGGACTCTATGCCTCCTCTAGGACTCTAGGACTCTATGCCGCCTCTAGGACTCTATGCCTCCTCTAGGACTCTAGGACTCTATGCCTCCTCTAGGACTCTATGCCTCCTCTAGGACTCTATGCCTCCTCTAGGACTCTAGGCCTCCTCTAAGACTCTATGCCTCCTCTAGGACTCTATGCCTCCTCTTGGACTCTATGCCTCCTCAAGGACTCTATGCCTCCTATAGGACACTATGCCTCATCTAGGACTCTAGGACTCTATGCCTCCTCTTGGACTCTATGCCTCCTCTGGGACTCTATGCCCCCTGTTGGACTCTATACCTCCTCTAGTACTCTAGGACTCTATGCCTCCTCTAGAACTTTAGGACTCTATGCCTTCTCTAGGACTCTATGCCTCCTCTAGGACTCTAGGACTCTAGGCCTCCTCTAGGTCTTTAGGCCTCCTCTAGGACTCAAGGCCACCTCTAGGACTCTAGTTCTCTATGCCTCCTCTAGGACTCTAGGCCTCCTCTAGGACTCTAGGCCTCCTCTAGGACTCTAGGACTCTATGCCCCCTCTAGGACTCAAGGTCTCTATGCCTCCTCTAGGACTTTAGGACTCTATGACTTCTCTAATACTCTATGCCTCCTCTATGTCTCTAGGACTCTATGCATCCTCTTGGACTCTATGCCTCCTCTAGGACTCTATGCTTCCTCTATGACTCTATGCCTCCTCTAGGACTCTAGGGCTCTATGCCTCCTCTAGGACTCAGTGACTCCTCTAGGACTCTAGGCCTCCTCTAGGTCTCTATGCCTCCTCTAGGACTCTATGCCTCCTCTAGGACTCTATGCCTCCTCTAGAACTCTAGGCCTCCTCTAGGACTCTATGCCTCCGGTAGGACACTATGCCTCCTCTAGGACTCTAGGGCTCTATGCCTCCTCTAGGACTCTATGCCTCCTCTAGGACTCTATGCCTCCTCTAGGACTATAGGACTCCTCTAGGACTCTATGCCTCCTCTAGTACTCTAGGACTCTATGCCTCCTCTAGGAGTTTAGGACTGTGCCTTCTCTAGGACTCTATGCCTCCTCTAGGTCTCTAGGACTCTATGCCTCCTCTTGGACTCTATGCCTCCTCTAGGACTCTATGTTTCCTCTAGGACTCTATGCCTCCTGTAGGACTCTAGGCCTCCTCTAGGACACTAGGACTCTATGCCTCCACTAGGAGTCAGGGACTGTATGCCTCCTCAAGGACTCTATGCCTCCTCTAGGACTCAAGGTCTCTATGCCTCCTCTAGGACTCTATGATTCCTCTAGGACTCTAGGCCTCCTCTAGGACTCTATGCCTCCTCTAGGACTCTAGGACTCTATGCCTCCTCTAGGACTCTATGCCTCCTCTAGGACTCTATGCCTCCTCTAGGACTCTAGGACTCTATGCCTCCTCTAGGACTCTAGGACTCTATGCCTCCTCTAGGACCCTAGGCCTCCTCTAGGACTCTAGGACTTTATGCCTCCGCTAGGACACTATGCCTCCTCTAGGACTCTATGCCTCCTCTAGGACTCTATGCCTCCTCTAGGACTCTATGCCTCCTCTAGGACTCTAGGCCTCCTCTAGGACTCTTTGCCTCCTCTAGGACTCTATGCCTCCTCTAGGACTCCACTCCTCCTCTAGGACTCTATGACTCCTCTAGGACTCTAGGCCTCCTCTAGGACTCTAGGCCTCCTCTAGGACTCTAGGACTCCTCTAGGACTCTATGCGTCCTCTAGGACTCTATGCCTCCTCTAGGACTCCAAGCCTCCTCTAGGACTCTATGCCTCCTGTAGGAATCTAGGCCTCCTCCAGGACTCTAGGCCTCCTCCAGGACTCTATGACTCCTCTAGGACTCTATGCCTCATCTAGGACTCTAGGACTCTATGCCTCCTCTAGGACTCTATGCCTCCTCGAGGACTCTAGGACTCTATGCCTCCTCTAGGACTCTAGGACTCTATGCCTCCTCTAGGACTCTATGCCTCCTCTAGGACTCTATGCCTCCTCTAGGACTCTATGCCTCCACTAGGAGTCTATGCCTCCTCTAGGACTCTAGGACTCTAGGACTCCTCTAGGACTCTATGCCTCCTCTAGGACTCTATGCCTCCTCTAGGACTCTATGCCTCCACTAGGACTCTATGCCTCCTCTAGGACTCTATGCCTCCTCTAGGACTCTAGGCCTCCTCTAGGACTCTATGCCTCCTATAGGACTCTAGGCCTCCTCTAGGACTCTAGGCCTCCTCTAGGACTCTAGGACTCTATGCCTCCACTAGGAGTCTGGGACTGTATGTCTCCTCTAGGACTCTATGCCTCCTCTAGGACTCTAGGCCTACTCTAGGGCTCGATGCCTCCCCTAGGACTCAAGGACTCTATGCCTCCTCTAGGACTTTAGGACTCTATGCCTTCTTTAGGACTCTATGCCTCCTCTAGTACTCTATTACTCTATGCCTCCTCTTGGACTCTATGGCTCCTCTAGGACTCTATGCTTCCTCGAGGACTCTGGGCCTCCTCTACGACTCTGGGACTCTATGCCTCCTCTAGGACTCTATGCCTCCTCTAGGACTCTATGATTCCTCTAGGACTCTATGCCTCCTCTAGGACTCTATGCCTCCTCTAGGACTCTAGGACTCTATGCCTACTCTAGGACTCTAGGCCTCCTCTAGGAGTCTAGGCCTCCTCTAGGACTCTAGGCCTCCTCTAGGACTCTAGGACTCTATGCCTCCTCTAGGACTCTAGGCCTCCTCTAGGACTCTAGGCCTCCGCTAGGACTCTAGGCCTCCGCTAGGACTCTAGGCCTCCGCTAGGACTCTAGGACTCTATGCCTCCTCTTGGACTCTATGCCTCCTCTAGGACTCTATGCTTCCTCTAGGACTCTATGCCTCCTCTAGGACTCTAGGACTCTATGCCACCTCTAGGACTCTAGGCCTCCTCAAGGACTCTATGATTCCTCTAGGACTCTATGCCTCCTCTAGGACTCTAGCTCTCTATGCCTCCTCTAGGACTCTAGGACTCCTCTAGGACTCTAGGCCTCCTCTAGGACTCTAGGACTCTATGCCTTCTCAAGGACTCTATGCCTCCTCTAGGACTCTAGGCCTCCTCTAGGACTCTAGGCCTCCTCTAGGGCTCTAGGCCTCCTCTAGGACTCTAGGCCTCCTCTACGACTGTAGGCCTCCTCTAGGACTCTATGCCTCCTCTAGGTCTCTAGGCCTCCTCTAGGACTCTAGGCCTCCTCTAGGACTCTTGGAATCTATGACTCCTCTAGGACTCTAGGACTCTATGCCTCCTCTAGGACTCTAGGACTCTATGCCTCCTCTAGGACTCTATGACTCCTCTAGGACTCTAGGCCTCCTCTAGAACTCTATGCCTCCGCTAGGGCTCTATGCCTCCTCTAGGACTCTATGCCTCCTCTAGGACTCTATGCCTCCGCTAGGGCTCTATGCCTCCTCTAGGACTCTAGGACTCCTCTAGGACTCTAGGACTCCTCTAGGACTCTAGGACTCTATGACTCCTCTAGGACTCTAGGACTCTATGCCTCCGCTAGGAGTCTAGGACTCTATGCCTCCTCTAGGACTCTATACCTCCTCTAGGACTCTATGCCTCCTCTAGGACTCTAGGCCTCCTCTAGGACTCTAGGACTCTATGCCTCCTCTAGGACTCTAGGACTGCTCTAGGACTCTAGGACTCTATGCCTCCTCTAGGACTCTAGGACTCTCTGCCTCCGCGAGGACTCTAGGACTCTATGCCTCCTCTAGGACTCCAGGACTCTATGCCTCCTCTAGGACTCTATGCCTCCTCTACGACTCTAGGACTCTATGCCTCCTCTAGGACCATAGGACTCTTTGCCTCCTCTAGGACTCTAGGACTCTATACCTCCTCTAAGACTCTATGCCTCCTCTAGGACTCTTTGCCTCCTCTAGAACTCTATGCCTCCTCTAGGACTCCATGCCTCCTCAAGGACTCTATGCCTCCTCTAGGACTCTATGCCTCCTCAAGCACTCTATGCCTCCTCTAGGACTCTATGTCTCCTCTAGGTCTCTAGGACTCTATGCCCCCTCTGGGACTATAGGACTCTATGCCTCCTCTAGGACTCTAGGACTCTATGCCTCCTCTAGGACTCTATGCCTCCTCTAGGGCTCTATGCCACCTCTAGCACTCTATGCCTCCTCGAGGACTCTATGCCTCCTCTACCACTCTATGCCTCCTCTAGTACTCTAGGCCTCCTCTAGGACTCTAGGAATCTATGACTCCTCTAGGACTCTAGGATTCTATTCCTCCTCTAGGACTCTAGGGCTCTATGCCTCCTCTAGGACTCTATGCCTCCTCTAGGACTCTATGCCTCCTCTAGGACTCTATGCCTCCTCTAGGACTCTATGTCTCCCCTAGGACTCTATGCCTCCTCTAGGAATCCATGCCTCCTCTAGGACTCTATGCCTCCTCTACGACACTATGCCTCCTCTAGGACTCTAGGCCTCCTCTAGGACTCTAGGCCTCCTCTAAGACTCTAGGCCTCCTCTAGGACTCTTGGACTCTATGCCTCCTCTCGGACTCTATGCCTCCTCAAGGACTCTATGTCTCCTCTAGGACTCTAGGACTCTATGCCCCCTCTAGGACTCTATGCCTCCTCTAGGACTCTATGCCTCCTCTAGGACTCTAGGCTTCCTCCAGGACTCTTTGCCTCCTCTAGGACTCTATGCCTACTCTAGGACTCTATGCCTACACTAGGACTCTATGCTTACTCTAGGACTCTATGCTTCCTCTAGGACTCTATGCCTCCTCTAGGACTCTATGCCTCCTCTAGGACTCTAGGCCTCCTCTAGGACTCTATGCCTCCTCTAGGACTCTATGTCTCCTCTAGGTCTCTAGGACTCTATGCCTCCCCTAAGACTCTATGCCTCCTCTAGGACTCTATGCCTCCTCTTCGGCACTATGCCTCCTCTAGGACTCTATGCCTCCTCTAGGACTCTAAGACTCTAGTACTGTAGGACTCTATGCCTCCTCCAGGACTCCAGGAATCTATGACTCCTCTAGGACTCTAGGATTCTATTCCTCCTCTAGGACTCTAGGCCTCCATGCCTCCTCTAGGACGCTATGCCTCCTCTAGGACTCTTGGACTCATCTATGTCTCTAGGACTCCTCTAGGACTCTAGGAATCTAGGACTCCTCTAGGACTCCAGGACTCTATGCGTCCTCTAGGACTCTAGGACTCCTCTTGGACTCTATGCCTCCTCTAGGACTCTATGCCTCCTCTACGACTCTAGGACTCTATGCCTCCTCTAGGACCATAGGACTCTTTGCCTCCTCTAGGACTCTAGGACTCTATACCTCCTCTAAGACTCTATGCCTCCTCTAGGACTCTATGCCTCCTCTAGGACTCTATGCCTCCTCTAGGACTCTATGCCTCCTCGAGGACTCTATGCCTCCTCTGCTAATCCATGCCTCCTCTAGGACTCTATTCCTCCTCTAGGACTCTAGGACTCTATGCCTCCTCTAAGACTCTGTGCCTCCTCTAGGACTCTATGCCTCCTCTAGGACACTATGCCTCCTCTAAGACTCTATGCCTCGTCTAGGACTCTAAGACTCTAGGACTATAGGACTCTAGGCCTCCTCTAGGACTCTAGGCCTCCTCTAGGACTCTAGGACTCCTCTAGGACTCTAGGACTCCTCTAGGACTCTAGGACTCTATGCCTCCTCTAGGACTCTAGGACTCTATGCCTCCTCTCGGACTCTAGGACTCTATGCCTCCTCTAGTACTCTAGGCCTCCTCTAGGACTCTAGGCCTCCTCTAGGACTCTATGCCTCCTCTAGGACTCCATGCCTCCTCTAGGACTCTAGGACTCTATGCCTGCTCTAGGACTCTAGGACTCTATGCCTCCTCTAGGACTCTAGGCCTCCTCTAGGACTCTATGCCTTCTCTAGGACTCAATGCCCACACTAGGACTCTATGCTTACTCTAGGACTCTATGCAACCTCTAGGACTCTATGCATATTCTAGGACTCTATGCCTCCTCTAGGACTCTATGACTCCTATAGGACTCTAGGACTCTATGCCTCCTCTAGGATTCTATGCCTCCTCTAGAACTCTATGCCTCCTCTTGGACTCTATGCCTCCTCTTGGACTCTACACCTCCTCTAGGACTCTAGGACTCCTCTAGGACTCTAGGAATCCTCTAGGACTCTATGCCTCCTCTAGGATTCTATGCCTCCTCTAGGACTCTAGGCCTCCTCTAGGACTCTATGCCACCTCTAGGACTCTATGCCTCCTCTAGGACTTTATGCATCTTCTAGGACTCTAAGCCTCTTCTAGGACTCTATGCCTCCTCTAGGACTCTAGGACTCCTCTAGGACTCTATGCCTCCTCTAGGACTCCATGCCTCCTCAAGGACTCTATGCCTCCTCTAGGACTTTATGCCTCCTCTAGCACTCTATGCCTCCTCTAGGACTCTATGTGTCCTCTAGGTCTCTAGGACTCTATGCCTCCTCTGGGACTATAGGACTCTATGCCTCCTCTAGGACTCTATGCCTCCTCTAGGACTCTATGCCTCCTCTAGGACTCTATGCCACCTCTAGCACTCTATGCCTCCTCTAGGACTCTATGCCTCCTCTAGCACTCTATGCCTCCTCTAGGACTCTAGGCCTCCTCTAGGACTCTAGGAATCTATGACTCCTCTAGGACTCTAGGATTCTATTCCTCGTCTAGGACTCTAGGGCTCTATGCCTCCTCTAGGACTCTATGCCTCCTCTAGGACTCTACGCCTCCTCTAGGACCCTATGCCTCCATTAGGACTCTATTCCTCCTCTAGGACTCTAAGCCTCCTCTAGGACTCTAGGACTCTATGCCTCCTCTAGGACTCTATGCCTCCTCTAGGACTCTATGCCTCCTCTAGGACTCCATTCCTCCTCTAGGACTCTAGGACTCTATGCCTCCTCTAAGACTCTATGCCTCCTTTTGGACTCTATGCCTCCTCTACGACACTATGCCTCCTCTAGGTCTCTATGCCTCCTCTAGGACTCTAAGACTCTAGGACTATAGGACTCTATGCCTCCTCTAGGACTCTAGGACTCTATGCCTCCTCTAGGACACTATGCCTCCTCTAGGACTCTATGCCTACTCTAGGACTCTATGCCTACACTAGGACTCTATGCTTACTCTCGGACTCTATGCATCCTCTAGGATTCTTTGCCTCTAGGACTCTAGGACTCTATGCCTCCTCTAGGACTCTATGCCTCCTCTAGGACTCTAGGCCTCCTCTAGGACTCTATGCCTCCTCTAGGACTCTATGCCTCCTCTAGGACTCTAGGCCTCCTCTAGGACTCTAGGCCTCCTCTAGGACTCTAGGACTCTATGCCTCCTCCAGGACTCTATGCCTCCTCTAGGACTCTAGGAATCTATGACTCCTCTAGGACTCTAGGATTCTATTCCTCCTCTAGGACTCTAGGGCTCTATGCCTCCTCTAGGACACTATGCCTCCTCCAGGACTCTAGGACTCCTCTAGGACTCTAGGACTCCTCTAGTACTCTAGGACTCTATGACTCCTCTAGGACTCTAGGACTCTATGCCTCCTCTAGGACTCTAGGACTCTATACCTCCTCTAGGACTCTATGCCTCCTCTAGGACTCTATGCCTCCTCTAGGACTCTATGCATCCTCTAGGAATCTATGCCTCCTGTAGGACTCTATGCCTCCTCTTGGACTCTATGCCTCCTCTAGGACTCTAGGACTCAGCCTCCTCTAGGACTCTTGGACTCTAGGACTCCTCTAGGACTCTAGGACTCTATGCCTCCTCTAGGACTCTATGTCTCCTCTAGGACTCTAGGACTCTATGCCCCCTCTGGGACTCTAGGGCTCTATGCCCCCTCTAGGACTCTATGCCTTCTCAAGGACTTTGGGACTCTATGCCTTCTCAAGGACTCTATGCCTCCTGTAGGGCTCTAGGACTCTATGCCTCCTCTAGGACTCTAGGCTTCCTCTAGGACTCTTTGCCTCCTCTAGGACTCTATGCCTCCTCTAGGACTCTATGCCTACACTAGGACTCTATGCTTACTCTAGGACTCAATGCCTCCTCTAGGACTCTATGCCTCCTCTAGGACCCTATGCCTCCACTAGGACTCTATTCCTCATCTAGGACTCTAAGCCTCCTCTAGGACTCTAGGACTCTATGCCTCCTCTAGGACTCTATGCCTCCTCTAGGACTCTATGCCTCCTCTAGGACTCTATGCCTCCTCTAGGACTCTATGCCTCCTCTAGGACTCCATTCCTCCTCTAGGACTCTAGGACTCTATGCCTCCTCTAAGACTCTATGCCTCCTTTTGGACTCTATGCCTCCTCTACGACACTATGCCTCCTCTAGGTCTCTATGCCTCCTCTAGGACTCTAAGACTCTAGGACTATAGGACTCTATGCCTCCTCTAGGACTCTAGGACTCTATGCCTCCTCTAGGACACTATGCCTCCTCTAGGACTCTATGCCTACTCTAGGACTCTATGCCTACACTAGGACTCTATGCTTACTCTCGGACTCTATGCATCCTCTAGGATTCTTTGCCTCTAGGACTCTAGGACTCTATGCCTCCTCTAGGACTCTATGCCTCCTCTAGGACTCTAGGCCTCCTCTAGGACTCTATGCCTCCTCTAGGACTCTAGGCCTCCTCTAGGACTCTAGGCCTCCTCTAGGACTCTAGGCCTCCTCTAGGACTCTAGGCCTCCTCTAGGACTCTAGGACTCTATGCCTCCTCCAGGACTCTATGCCTCCTCTAGGACTCTAGGAATCTATGACTCCTCTAGGACTCTAGGATTCTATTCCTCCTCTAGGACTCTAGGGCTCTATGCCTCCTCTAGGACACTATGCCTCCTCCAGGACTCTAGGACTCCTCTAGGACTCTAGGACTCCTCTAGTACTCTAGGACTCTATGACTCCTCTAGGACTCTAGGACTCTATGCCTCCTCTAGGACTCTAGGACTCTATACCTCCTCTAGGACTCTATGCCTCCTCTAGGACTCTATGCCTCCTCTAGGACTCTATGCATCCTCTAGGAATCTATGCCTCCTGTAGGACTCTATGCCTCCTCTTGGACTCTATGCCTCCTCTAGGACTCTAGGACTC
Organism: Amazona ochrocephala; assembly: GCA_039720435.1. Taxonomy (NCBI): domain Eukaryota; kingdom Metazoa; phylum Chordata; class Aves; order Psittaciformes; family Psittacidae; genus Amazona; species Amazona ochrocephala. Next base: position 554,224 of record JBCFXG010000044.1, on the reverse strand, counting down.
AGCCTCCTCTAGGACTCTTGGACTCTAGGACTCCTCTAGGACTCTAGGACTCTATGCCTCCTCTAGGACTCTATGTCTCCTCTAGGACTCTAGGACTCTATGCCCCCTCTGGGACTCTAGGGCTCTATGCCCCCTCTAGGACTCTATGCCTTCTCAAGGACTTTGGGACTCTATGCCTTCTCAAGGACTCTATGCCTCCTGTAGGGCTCTAGGACTCTATGCCTCCTCTAGGACTCTAGGCTTCCTCTAGGACTCTTTGCCTCCTCTAGGACTCTATGCCTCCTCTAGGACTCTATGCCTACACTAGGACTCTATGCTTACTCTAGGACTCAATGCCTCCTCTACGACTCTATGCCTCCTCTAGGACTCTATGCCTCCTCTAGGACTCTAGGACTCTATGCCTCCTCTAGGACTCTAGGACTCCTCTAGGACTCTAGGCCTCCTCTAGGACTCTATGCCTCCTCTAGGACTCTATGCCCCCTCTAGGACTCTATGTCTCCTCTAGGTCTCTAGGACTCTATGCCTCCTCTAGGACTCTATGCCTCCTCTAGGACTCTATGCCTCCTCTAGGAGTCTATGCCTCCTCTAGGACTCTATGCCTCCTCTAGGACTCTATGCCTCCTCTAGGACTCTAGGCCTCCTCTAGGACTCTATGCCTCCTCTAGGACTCTAGGCCTCCTCTAGGACTCTAGGCCTCCTCTAGGACTCTAGGCCTCCTCTAGGACTCTAGGACTCTATGCCTCCTCTAGGACTCTATGCCTCCTCTAGGACTCTAGGAATCTATGACTCCTCTCGGACTCTAGGATTCTATTCCTCCTCTAAGACTCTAGGGCTCTATGCCTCCTCTAGGACACTATGCCTCCTCCAGGACTCTAGGACTCCTCTAGGACTCTAGGACTCCTCTAGTACTCTAGGACTCTATGACTCCTCTAGGACTCTAGGACTTTATGCCTCCTCTAGGACTCTAGGACTCTATACCTCCTCTAGGACTCTATGCCTCCTCTAGGACTCTATGCCTCCTCTAGGACTCTATGCATCCTCTAGGAATCTAGGCCTCCTGTAGGACTCTATGCCTCCTCTTGGACTCTATGCCTCCTCTAGGACTCTAGGACTCAGCCTCCTCTAGGACTCTTGGACTCTAGGACTCCTCTAGGACTCTAGGACTCTATGCCTCCTCTAGGACTCTATGTCTCCTCTAGGACTCTAGGACTCTATGCCCCCTCTGGGACTCTAGGGCTCTATGCCCCCTCTAGGACTCTATGCCTTCTCATGGACTTTGGGACTCTATGCCTTCTCAAGGACTCTATGCCTCCTGTAGGGCTCTAGGACTCTATGCCTCCTCTAGGACTCTAGGCTTCCTCTAGGGCTCTTTGCCTCCTCTAGGACTCTATGCCTACTCTAGGACTCTATGCCTACACTAGGACTCTATGCTTACTCTAGGACTCAATGCCTCCTCTAGGACTCTATGCCTCCTCTAGGACTCTATGCCTCCTCTAGGACTCTAGGACTCTATGCCTCCTCTAGGACTCTAGGACTCCTCTAGGACTCTAGGCCTCCTCTAGGACTCTATGCCTCCTCTAGGACTCTAGGAATCTATGACTCCTCTAGGACTCTATGTCTCCTCTAGGTCTCTAGGACTCTATGCGTCCTCTGGGACTATAGGACTCTATGCCTCCTCTAGGACTCTAGGACTCTATGCCTCCTCTAGGACTCTATGCCTCCTCTACGACTCTGTGCCTCCTCTAGGAGTCTATGCCTCCTCTAGGATTCTATGCCTCCTCTAGGACTCTATGCCTCCTCTAGCACTCTATGCCTCCTCGAGGACTCTAGGCCTCCTCTAGGACTCTAGGAAACTATGACTCCTCTAGGACTCTAGGATTCTATTCCTCCTCTAGGACTCTAGGGCTCTATGCCTCCTCAAGGACTCTATGCCTCCTCTAGGACTCTATGCCTCCTCTAGGACTCTATGCCTCCTCTAGGACTCTAGGCCTCCTCGAGGACTCTATGCCTCCTAGAGGAATCCATGCCTCCTCTAGGACTCTATTCCTCCTCTAGGACTCTACGACTCTATGCCTCCTCAAAGACTCTATGCCTCCTCTAGGACTCTATGCCTCCTCTACGACACTATGCCTCCTCTAGGACTCTATGCCTCCTCTAGGACTCTAAGACTCTAGGACTATAGGACTCTATGCCTCCTCTAGGACTCTAGGACTCTATGCCTCCTCTAGGACCCTATGCCTCCTCTAGGACTCTAGGACTCCTCTAGGACTCTAGGCCTCCTCTAGTACTCTAGGACTCTATGACTCCTCTAGGACTCTAGGACTCTATGCCTCCTATAGGACTCTATGCCTCCTCTAGGACTCTATGCCTCTTCTAGGACTCTATGCCTCCTCTAGGACTCTATGCCTCCTCTAGGACTCTATGCCCCCTCCAGGACTCTATGCCTCTTCTAGGACTCTAGGACTCTATGCCTCCTCTAGGACTCTTGGATTCTAGGACTCCTCTAGGACTCTAGGACTCTATGCCTCCTCTAGGACTCTAGGACTCTATGCCTTCTCAAGGACTCTATGCCTCCTCTAGGACTCTAGGCCTCCTCTAGGACTCTATGCCTCCTCTAGGACTCTAGGCCTCCTCTAGGACTCTAGGACTCTAGGCCTCCTCTAGGACTCTAGGCCTCCTCTAGGACTCTAGGCCTCCTCTAAGACTCCAGGACTCTATGCTTCCTCTAGGACTCTATGCCTCCTCTAGGACTCTATGTCTCCTCTAGGACTCTAGGACTCTATGCCCCCTCTGGGACTCTAGGGCTCTATGCCCCCTCTAGGACTCTATGCCTCCTCTAGGACTCTAGGCTTCCTCTAGGACTCTTTGCCTCCTCTAGGACTCTATGCCTCCTCTAGGACTCTAAGCCTACACTTGGACTCTATGCCTACACTAGGACTCTATGCTTACTCTAGGACTCTATGCCTCCTCTAGGGCTCTATGCCTCCTCTAGGACTCTAGGCCTCCTCTAGGACTCTAGGACTCTATGCCTCCTCTAGGTCTCTATGCCTCCTCTAGGACTCTAGGCCTCCTTTAGGACTCTATGCCTCCTCTAGGACTCTATGCCTCCTCTAGGACTCTATGCCTCCTCAAGGACTCTATGCCTCCTCTAGGACTCTATGCCTCCTCTTGGACTCTATGCCTCCTCTAGGACTGTATGCCTACACTAGGACTCTATGCTTACTCTAGGAATCTATGCATCCTCTAGGACTCTATGCCTCCTCTAGGACTCTAGGACTCTATGCCTCCTCTTGGACTCTATGCCTCCTCTAGGACTCTATGCCTCCTCTAGGACTCTATGCCTCCTCTAGGACTCTAGGAATCTGTGACTCCTCTACGACTCTCTGCCTCCTCTAGGACTCTATGCCTCCTCTAGGACTCTATGCCTCCTCTTGGACTCTAGGACTCTATGCCTCCTCTAGGACTCTAGGACTCTATGCCTCCTCTCGGACACTATGCCTCCTCTAGGACTCTTGGACTCCTCTAGGACTCTAGGACTCCTGTAGTACTCTAGGACTCTATGACTCCTCTGGGACTCTAGGACTCTATGCCTCCTCTAGGACTCTAGGACTCTATGCCTCCTCTACGACTCTATGTCTCCTCTAGGACTCTAGGACTCCTCTAGGACTCTATGCCTCCACTAGGACTATATGCCTCCTCTAGGACTCTATGCCTCCTCTTGGACTCCAGGACTCCATGCCTCCTCTAGGACTCTAGGACTCTATGAATCCTCTAGGACTCTATGCCTCCTCTAGGACTCGAGGACTCTATGCCTCCTCTAGGACTCCTCTAGGACTCTATGCCTCCTCTAGGACTCTAGGACTCTATGCCTCCTGTAGGACTCTAGGACTCTATGCCTCCTCTAGGACGCTATGCCTCCTCTAGGACTCTATGCCTACTCTAGGACTCTATGCCTACACTAGGACTCTATGCTTACTCTAGGACTCTATGCATCCTCTAGGATTCTTTGCCTCTAGGACTCTAGGACTCTATGCCTCCTCTAGGACTCTATGCCTCCTCTAGGACTCTAGGCCTCCTCTAGGACTCTATGCCTCCTCTAGGACTCTATGCCTCCTCTAGGACTCTAGGCCTCCTCTAGGACTCTAGGCCTCCTCTAGGACTCTAGGACTCTATGCCTCCTCTAGGACTCTATGCCTCATCTAGGACTCTAGGACTCTATGCCTCCTCTAGGACTCTATGCCTCCTCTAGGACTCTAGGAATCTATGACTCCTCTAGGACTCTAGGATTCTATTCCTCCTCTAGGACTCTAGGGCTCTATGCCTCCTCTAGGACACTATGCCTCCTCTAGGACTCTTGGACTCCTCTAGGACTCTAGGACTCCTCTAGGACTCTAGGACTCTAGGTCTCCTCTAGGACTCTAGGACTCTATGCCTCCTCTAGGACTCTATGTCAACTCTAGGACTCTATGCCTCCTCTAGGACTCTATGCCTCCTCCAGGACTCTATGCCTCCTCTAGGGCTCTATGCCTCCTATAGGACTCTATGCCTCCTCTAGGACTCTATGCCTCCTCTAGTACTCTATGCCTCCTCTAGGAATGTATGCCTCCTCTAGGACTCTATGCCTCCTCTAGGATTCTATGCCTCCTCTAGGACTCTATGCCTCCTCTAGGACTCTATGCCTCCTCAAGGACTCTATGCCTCCTCTAGGACCCTATGCCTCCACTAGGACTCTATTCCTCCTCTAGGACTCTAAGCCTCCTCTAGGACTCTAGGACTCTATGCCTCCTCTAGGACTCTATGCCTCCTCTAGGACTCTATGCCTCCTCTAGGACTCCATTCCTCCTCTAGGACTCTAGGACTCTATGCCTCCTCTAAGACTCTATGCCTCCTTTTGGACTCTATGCCTCCTCTACGACACTATGCCTCCTCTAGGTCTCTATGCCTCCTCTAGGACTCTAAGACTCTAGGACTATAGGACTCTATGCCTCCTCTAGGACTCTAGGACTCTATGCCTCCTCTAGGACACTATGCCTCCTCTAGGACTCTATGCCTACTCTAGGACTCTATGCCTACACTAGGACTCTATGCTTACTCTCGGACTCTATGCATCCTCTAGGATTCTTTGCCTCTAGGACTCTAGGACTCTATGCCTCCTCTAGGACTCTATGCCTCCTCTAGGACTCTAGGCCTCCTCTAGGACTCTATGCCTCCTCTAGGACTCTAGGCCTCCTCTAGGACTCTAGGCCTCCTCTAGGACTCTAGGCCTCCTCTAGGACTCTAGGCCTCCTCTAGGACTCTAGGACTCTATGCCTCCTCCAGGACTCTATGCCTCCTCTAGGACTCTAGGAATCTATGACTCCTCTAGGACTCTAGGATTCTATTCCTCCTCTAGGACTCTAGGGCTCTATGCCTCCTCTAGGACACTATGCCTCCTCCAGGACTCTAGGACTCCTCTAGGACTCTAGGACTCCTCTAGTACTCTAGGACTCTATGACTCCTCTAGGACTCTAGGACTCTATGCCTCCTCTAGGACTCTAGGACTCTATACCTCCTCTAGGACTCTATGCCTCCTCTAGGACTCTATGCCTCCTCTAGGACTCTATGCATCCTCTAGGAATCTATGCCTCCTGTAGGACTCTATGCCTCCTCTTGGACTCTATGCCTCCTCTAGGACTCTAGGACTCAGCCTCCTCTAGGACTCTTGGACTCTAGGACTCCTCTAGGACTCTAGGACTCTATGCCTCCTCTAGGACTCTATGTCTCCTCTAGGACTCTAGGACTCTATGCCCCCTCTCGGACTCTAGGGCTCTATGCCCCCTCTAGGACTCTATGCCTTCTCAAGGACTTTGGGACTCTATGCCTTCTCAAGGACTCTATGCCTCCTGTAGGGCTCTAGGACTCTATGCCTCCTCTAGGACTCTAGGCTTCCTCTAGGACTCTTTGCCTCCTCTAGGACTCTATGCCTACTCTAGGACTCTATGCCTACACTAGGACTCTATGCTTACTCTAGGACTCAATGCCTCCTCTAGGATTCTATGCCTCCTCTAGGACTCTATGCCTCCTCTAGGACTCTAGGACTCTATGCCTCCTCTAGGACTCTAGGACTCCTCTAGGACTCTAGGCCTCCTCTAGGACTCTATGCCTCCTCTAGGACTCTATGCCCCCTCTAGGACTCTATGTCTCCTCTAGGTCTCTAGGACTCTATGCGTCCTCTGGGACTATAGGACTCTATGCCTCCTCTAGGACTCTAGGACTCTATGCCTCCTCTAGGACTCTATGCCTCCTCTAGGACTCTATGCCTCCTCTAGGAGTCTATGCCTCCTCTAGGATTCTATGCCTCCTCTAGGACTCTATGCCTCCTCTAGCACTCTATGCCTCCTCGAGGACTCTAGGCCTCCTCTAGGACTCTAGGAATCTATGACTCCTCTAGGACTCTAGGATTCTATTCCTCCTCTAGGACTCTAGGGCTCTATGCCTCCTCAAGGACTCTATGCCTCCTCTAGGACTCTATGCCTCCTCTAGGACTCTATGCCTTCTCTGGGACTCTAGGCCTCCTCGAGGACTCTATGCCTCCTAGAGGAATCCATGCCTCCTCTAGGACTCTATTCCTCCTCTAGGACTCTACGACTCTATGCCTCCTCTAAGACTCTATGCCTCCTCTAGGACTCTATGCCTCCTCTACGACACTATGCCTCCTCTAGGACTCTATGCCTCCTCTAGGACTCTAAGACTCTAGGACTATAGGACTCTATGCCTCCTCTAGGACTCTAGGACTCTATGCCTCCTCTAGGACCCTATGCCTCCTCTAGGACTCTAGGACTCCTGTAGGACTCTAGGCCTCCTCTAGTACTCTAGGACTCTATGACTCCTCTAGGACTCTAGGACTCTATGCCTCCTATAGGACTCTATGCCTCCTCTAGGACTCTATGCCTCTTCTAGGACTCTATGCCTCCTCTAGGACTCTATGCCTCCTCTAGGACTCTATGCCCCCTCCAGGACTCTATGCCTCTTCTAGGACTCTAGGACTCTATGCCTCCTCTAGGACTCTTGGACTCTAGGACTCCTCTAGGACTCTAGGACTCTATGCCTCCTCTAGGACTCTAGGACTCTATGCCTTCTCAAGGACTCTATGCCTCCTCTAGGACTCTAGGCCTCCTCTAGGACTCTATGCCTCCTCTAGGACTCTAGGCCTCCTCTAGGACTCTAGGACTCTAGGCCTCCTCTAGGACTCTAGGCCTCCTCTAGGACTCTAGGCCTCCTCTAAGACTCCAGGACTCTATGCCTCCTCTAGGACTCTATGCCTCCTCTAGGACTCTATGTCTCCTCTAGGACTCTAGGACTCTATGCCCCCTCTGGGACTCTAGGGCTCTATGCCCCCTCTAGGACTCTATGCCTCCTCTAGGACTCTAGGCTTCCTCTAGGACTCTTTGCCTCCTCTAGGACTCTATGCCTCCTCTAGGACTCTAAGCCTACTCTAGGACTCTATGCCTACGCTAGGACTCTATGCTTACTCTAGGACTCTATGCCTCCTCTAGGACTCTATGCCTCCTCTAGGACTCTAGGCCTCCTCTAGGACTCTAGGACTCTATGCCTCCTCTAGGACTCTATGCCTCCTCTAGGACTCTATGTTTCCTCAAGGACTCTATGCCTCCTCTAGGACTCTATGCCTCCTCTTGGACTCTATGCCTCCTCTAGGACTCTATGCCTACACTAGGACTCTATGCTTACTCTAGGAATCTATGCATCCTCTAGGACTCTATGCCTCCTCTAGGACTCTAGGACTCTATGCCTCCTCTTGGACTCTATGCCTCCTCTAGGACTCTATGCCTCCTCTAGGACTCTAGGAATCTGTGACTCCTCTACGACTCTCTGCCTCCTCTAGGACTCTATGCCTCCTCTAGGACTCTATGCCTCCTCTTGGACTCTAGGACTCTATGCCTCCTCTAGGACTCTAGGACTCTATGCCTCCTCTCGGACACTATGCCTCCTCTAGGACTCTTGGACTCCTCTAGGACTCTAGGACTCCTGTAGTACTCTAGGACTCTATGACTCCTCTAGGACTCTAGGACTCTATGCCTCCTCTAGGACTCTAGGACTCTATGCCTCCTCTACGACTCTATGTCTCCTCTAGGACTCTAGGACTCCTCTAGGACTCTATGCCTCCTCTAGGACTATATGCCTCCTCTTGGACTCTAGGACTCTATGCCTCCTCTAGGACTCTAGGACTCTATGCCTCCTCTCGGACACTATGCCTCCTCTAGGACTCTTGGACTCCTCTAGGACTCTAGGACTCCTGTAGTACTCTAGGACTCTATGACTCCTCTAGGACTCTAGGACTCTATGCCTCCTCTAGGACTCTAGGACTCTATGCCTCCTCTACGACTCTATGTCTCCTCTAGGACTCTAGGACTCCTCTAGGACTCTATGCCTCCTCTAGGACTATATGCCTCCTCTAGGACTCTATGCCTCCTCTAGGACTCCAGGACTCCATGCCTCCTCTAGGACTCTAGGACTCTATGCCTCCTCTAGGACTCTAGGACTCTATGCCTCCTCTAGGACTCGAGGACTCTATGCCTCCTCTAGGTCTCCTCTAGGACTCTATGCCTCCTCTAGGACTCTAGGACTCTATGCCTCCTCTAGGACTCTAGGACTCTATGCCTCCTCTAGGACACTATGCCTCCTCTAGGACTCTATGCCTAGTCTAGGACTCTATGCCTACACTAGGACTCTATGCTTACTCTAGGACTCTATGCATCCTCTAGGATTCTTTGCCTCTAGGACTCTAGGACTCTATGCCTCCTCTAGGACTCTATGCCTCCTCTAGGACTCTAGGCCTCCTCTAGGACTCTAGGCCTCCTCTAGGACTCTATGCCTCCTCTAGGACTCTAGGCCTCCTCTAGGACTCTAGGCCTCCTCTAGGACTCTAGGACTCTATGCCTCCTCTAGGACTCTATGCCTCCTCTAGGACTCTAGGAATCTATGACTCCTCTAGGACTCTAGGATTCTATTCCTCCTCTAGGACTCTAGGGCTCTATGCCTCCTCTAGGACACTATGCCTCCTCTAGGACTCTTGGACTCCTCTAGGACTCTAGGACTCCTCTAGGACTCTAGGACTCTAGGACTCCTCTAGGACTCTAGGACTCTATGCCTCCTCTAGGACTCTATGTCTCCTCTAGGACTCTATGCCTCCTCTAGGACTCTATGCCTCCTCCAGGGCTCTATGCCTCCTCTAGGGCTCTATGCCTCCTATAGGACTCTATGCCTCCTCTAGGACTCTATGCCTCCTCTAGGAATGTATGCCTCCTCTAGGACTCTATGCCTCCTCTAGGATTCTATGCCTCCTCTAGGACTCTATGCCTCCTCTAGGACTCTATGCCTCCTCTAGGACTCTAGGACTCTATGTCTCCTTTAGGACTCTATGCCTCCTCTAGGACTCTATGCCTCTTCTAGGACTCTATGCCTCCTCTAGGACTCTAGGCCTCCTCTAGGACTCTAGGCCTCCTCCTCTACGACTCTATGACTCTATGACTCCTCTATGACTCTATGTCTCTTTGACTCCTATATGACTCTATGGCTCTTTGACACGATGACTCCTCTATGACGCTATGATTCCTCTATGACTCTATGACTCTATGACTCCTCTATGACTCGATGACTCCATAACTCCTCTATGACTCTATGACTCTATGAATCCTCAATGTCTCTATGACTCTATGAATCCTCAATGTCTCTATGACTCTATGACTCAAAGACTATGACTCCATGTGTCTGTGACTCTATGACTCCACTATGACCCTATGAGTCCATGACTCTATGACTTCATGACTCTGTGACTCTATGACTCCACTATGACCCTATGAGTCCATGACTCTATGACTCCTCGACTCTATGATTCTATGACTCCAGGACTCCTCTATGATTCTATGACTCCTCTGTGACTCTATGACATTATGACTCTATGACTATATGACTCTATGAATCTATGACTCCTCTATGACTCTGTGACACTATGACTCTATGACACTATGACTCCTCTATGACTCTCTGACTCCTCTATGACTCTGTGACACCTCCATGTCTTTATGACTCCATGACTATGACTCTATGATTCCTCTATGACTCAATGTCTCTATGAGACTATGACTCTATGCCTCCTCTATGACTCTATGACTCTCTTACTCCTCTATGACTCTATGACTGAATGACTCTATGACTCTATGGCTCCTCTATGACATCATGACTCTAAGACTGTGATTCCTGTATGACAATGACTCCTCTATGACTCTTATCACTCAATGACTCTATGACTCCTCTATGCCTCTCTGACTCACCTATGACTCTATGACTCCATGACTCCTCTATGACTCAGTGACTCTATGGCTCTGATTTCTCTATGGCTCTAGACTCTATGACTCTATGACTCTATGACTCTATGACTCCTTAATGTCTCTATGACTGTATGACTCGATGACTATGACGACTCTATGACTCTTCGACTCTATGACTCTATGACTCCTCTATGACTCTATGACTCTATGTCTGTACGACTGTATGGCTAACTCCTCTATGACTCTATGACTCTATGACTCCTCTATGCCTCTATGACACTATCATTCTATGGCTCCACTAGGACTCTATGACTCCTCTATGACTCCTCTTTTAATCAACTCTATGACTCCTCTATGACTCCTCTATGACTCTATGACTCTATGACTCCTCTATAACTCTATGAATCTATGACTGTACGACTGTATGGCTCTCTAACTCCTCTATGACTCTATGACTCCTCTATGACTCTATGACTATGTCTGTACGACTGTATGGCTAACTCCTCTATGACTCTATGACTCTATGACTCCTCTATGCCTCTATGACACTATCATTCTATGGCTCCACTAGGACTCTATGACTCCTCTATGACTCCTCTTTTAATCAACTCTATGACTCCTCTATGACTCCTCTATGACTCTATGACTCTATGACTCCTCTATAACTCTATGAATCTATGACTGTACGACTGTATGGCTCTCTAACTCCTCTATGACTCTATGACTCCTCTATGTCTCTATGACTCTATGACTCCTCAATAACTCTATGACATCTCTATGACTCTATGACACTATCATTCTATGACTCCTCTATGACACTATCATTCTATGACTCCTCTATGACTCCTCTTTTAATCAATGGCTCTATGACTCCTCTATGACTCTATGACTCTATGACTCCTCTTTGACTCTAAGACTCTATGACTCCTCTATGACTCTGACACTATGACTCCTCTTTGACCCTATGACTCTATGACTCTACGACTCTACGATTCTATGACTCCTCTATGACTCTATGACTCCTCTATGACTCTGACTCCTCTATGACTCTATGACTCCTCTATGATGCTATGAATCCTCTACGACTCTATGACTCTATGACTCCTCTATGACTCTATGACTCTATGACTCTTTGGCTCTTTGACTCTATGACTCCTCTATGACTCTATGACTCCTCTATGACTCTAAAACTCTATGACTCCTCTATGACTCGATGACTCCATAACTCCTCTATGACTCAATGACTCTATGACTCTATGATTTCTCTATGACTCTGGACTCTATGACTCTATGACTCTATGAATGTATGACTCTATGACTCCTCAATGTCTCTATGACTCTATGACTCAAAGACTATGACTCCTCTATGACTCCATGACTCTGCGAATCTATGACTCTATGACTCCATGACTCTATGACTCTATGACTCCACTATGACCCCATGAGTCCATGACTCTATGACTCCTTGACTCTATGAATCTATGACTCCAGGACTCCTCTATGATTCTATGACTCCTCTATGACTCTATGACATTATGACTCTATGACTATATTACTCTATGAATCTATGACTCCTCTATGACTCTATGACACTATGACTCTATGACACTATGACTCCTCTATGACTCTCTGACTCTTCTATGACTCTATGAAACCTCCATGTCTTTATGACTGCATGACTATGACTCTATGATTCCTCTATGACTCTATGACTCTCTGAGACTATGACTCTATGGCTCCTCTATGACTCTATGACTCTCTGACTCCTCTATGACTCTATGACTGAATGACTCTATGAGTCTATGGCTCCTCCATGACATCATTACTCTAAGACTGTGATTCCTCTATGACACTGACTCCTCTAAGACTCTATCACTGAATGACTCTGTGACTCCTCTATGCCTCTCTGACTCAGCTATGACTCTATGATTCCAAGACTTCTCTATGACTCTGATTTCTCTATGACTCTAGACTCTATGATTGTATGACTCTATGACTCCTCAATGTCTCTATGACTCTATGACTATGACTCGATGACTATGGCTCCTCAATGACTTTGACTCTATGAAACCTCTATGACTCTATGACTCTTTGACTCTGTGATTCTATGACTCTGTGATTCCTCTATGACTCTATGACTCTATGACTCTATGGCTTCTCTATGACTCTATGACTCCTGTATGACTCTATGACACCTCCATGTCTTTATGACTGCATGACTATGACTCTATGACTACTCTATGACTCTATGACTCTATGATTCCTCTATGACTCTCTAACTCCTCTATGTCTCTATGACTCTGTGACTCCTCTATGACTGCATGACACCTCTATGACTGCATGACACCTCTATGACTCTATGACTCCTCTATGACTCTATGATTCCTCTCTGACACTATGACGATGATTCCTCTATGACTCTATGACTCTATGATTCTATGACTCTATGATACCTCTATGACTCTATGAGACTATGACTCTATGGCTCCTCTATGACTCTATGACTCTCTGACTCCTCTATGACTCTATTACTGAATGACTCTATGACTCCTCTATGACTTCATGACTCTATGACTCTATGGCTCCTCTATGACACTGACTCCTCTAAGACTCTATGACGCAATGACTCTATGAGTCCTCTATGATTCTATGGCTCCTCTATGTCTCCTCTAAGACTCTATGATTCCTCTATGACTCTAACTCTATGACTGTATTACTCTATGACACGTCTATGACACCTCTATGACTCCTCCATGACACCCCTATGACTCTCTATGTCTCTCTCTATGACTCTCTTTGACTCTAACTGACACTATGAAGCTATGACTCTATGACTCTATGTCTCTGACTCTATGACTCTCAGACTCCTCTATGAATCTCTGACTCCTCTATGACTCTATGACTCCACTATGACTCTATGACTCTATGACTCTGTGACTCTATGACTCTATGACTCCTCTATGACTCTCTGACTCCTCTATGACTCTATGACTCCTCTATGACTCTATGACTCTATGACTACTCTATGCCCCTCTGACTCACCTATGACTCTATGACACCATGACTCCTCTATGACTCAATGAATCTATGACTCTGACTTCTCAATGACTCTAGACTCTATGACTCTATGACTCGATGACTCTATGACTCGATGACTATGACTCCTCTATGACTCTACGACTCTACGACTCTATGACTCCTCTATGACTCTATGACTCTATGTCTGTACGACTGTATGGCTCTCTAACTCCTTTATGACTCTATGACTCTATGACTCCTCTACATCTCTATGACTCTATGACTCCTCTATGACTCTATGACATCTCTATGACTCTATGACACTATCATTCTATGGCTCCACTAAGACTCTATGACTCCTCTGTGACTCCTCTTTTAATCAATGACTCTATGACTCCTATATGACTCTATGACTCTATGACTGCTCTATGACTCTATGACTCTATGACTGCTCTATGACTCTATGGCTCTATGACTGCTCTATGACTCTATGACTCTATGACTGCTCTATGACTATGGCTCTATGACTCCTCTTTGACTCTATGACTCCTCTATGACTCTATGACTCTACGACTCTATGATTCTATGACTCCTCTATGACTCTGTGACTCCTCTATGACTCTCTGACTCCTCTATGACTCTATGACTCTATGACTCCTCTGTGACTCTCTGACTCCTCTATGACTCTATGGCTGCTCTATGACGCTACGAATCCTCTATGACTCCATGACTCTATGACTCCACTATGACTCTATGGCTCTTTGACTCTATGACTCCTCTTTGATGCTATGGCTCCTCTATGACTCTATGACACTGTGACTCCTCTATGACTCGATGACTCCATAACTCCTCTATGACTCAATAACTCTATGACTCTATGATTTCTCTATGACTCTAGACTCTATGACTCTATGAATATATGACTCTATGACTCCTCAATGTCTCTATGACTCTATGATTCAAAGACTATGACTCCTCTATGACTCCATGACTCTATGACTCCACTATGACTCTATGAATCCATGACTCTATGACTCCTCGACTCTATGAATCTATGACTCCATGACTCCTCTATGATTCTATGATTCCTCTATGACTTTATGACATTATGACTCTATGACTATATGACTCTATGAATCTATGACTCCTCTATGACTCTATGACACTATGACTCTATGGCACTATGACTCCTCTATGACTCTGACTCCTCTATGACTCTATGAATTCTCTATGACTCTATGACTCTATGATTCCTCTATGACTCTATGACTCTATGATTCCTCTATGACTCTATGATTCTATGACTCTATGATTTCTCTATAACTCTAAGACTCTATGACTCTATGACTCTATGACTCTATGACACTATGATTCCTCTATGACTCTCTGACTCCGCTATGAATCTATGACTCTATGATTCCTCTATGACTCTATGACTCTATGATTCCTCTTTGACTCTAAGACTCTATGATTCTATGACTCTATGATTCCTCTATGACTCTGTGACTCAATGATTCTATGACTCTATGGCTCCTCTATGACTGCATGACTCTATGAGTCCACTATGACTCTATGACTCTATGACTCTATGACTCCTTTATGACTCTATGACTCTACGACTCATCTATGACTCTATGACTCTATGACCCTATGACTCCTCTATGACTCTATGAATATATGACTTCTCTATGACTCTATGAATCGTTTATGCCTCTCTGACTTACCTATGACACTATGACTCCATGACTCCTATATGGCTCAATGACTCTATGACTCTGATATCTCTATGACTCTAGACTCTATGACTCTATGATTGTATGACTCTATGACTCCTCAATGTCTCCATGACTCTATGACTCTATGAGTCTATGACTATGACTCCTCAATGACTTTGACTCTATGACACGTCTATGACTCTATGACTCTATGACTCTTTGACTCTGTGATTCTATGACTCTGTGATGCCTCTATGACTCTATGACTCTATGGCTCCTCTATGACTCTCTGACTCCACTCTAACTCTATGACTCTATGATTCTATGACTCTATGACAACTCTATGTCTCTATGACTCTATGACTCCTCCATGACTCTATGACATCTCTATGACTCTATGACATCTCTATGACTCTATGACACTATCATTCTATGGCTCCACTATTACTCTATGACTCCTCTATAACTGTGAATATATGACATCTCTATGACTCTATGACTGAATGACTCTATGACTCTATGGCTCCTCTATGACTTCATGACTCTAAGACTATAACCCGTCTATGACAATGACTCCTCTAAGACTCTATCACTCAATGACTCTATGACTCGTCTATGACTCTATGACAATGACTCTATGACTCCTGTATGACTCTATGACTCTATGACTCCACTATGACTCTATGACGCTTCTGTGACTCTATGACATTAGGACTCTATGACTGTATGACTCTATGAAACCTCCATGACTCTATGACTCTATGATTCGATGGCTCTATGATTCCTCTATGACTCTATGATTGTATGACTCTATGGCTCCTCCATGACTCTATGACTCTAGGACTCCACTGTGACTCTATGACTCTATGACTCCTCTACGATTCTATGACAGTATGACACTATGACTCCTCTATGACTCTATGACTCTATGACTGCATTATGACTCTATGACACCTCGACTCTATGACACCTCAACTCTATGACTCAATGACTTCTCTATGATTCTATGACTCCTCTACGACTCTATGAGTCAATGACATTACGACTCTATGACTCTATGACTATGGCTCCTCTATGAATCTATGGCTCTATGACTCCTCTATGACTCTATGACTCCTCTATGACTCTATGACTCTATGACTCCTCTATGATTCTATGACTCTATGAATCTCTGACTCCCCTATGACTCTATGCCTCTA
Organism: Amazona ochrocephala; assembly: GCA_039720435.1. Classification (NCBI taxonomy): domain Eukaryota; kingdom Metazoa; phylum Chordata; class Aves; order Psittaciformes; family Psittacidae; genus Amazona; species Amazona ochrocephala. Next base: position 537,964 of record JBCFXG010000044.1, on the reverse strand, counting down.
TGACTCCTCTATGACACTACGGCTGTCTGACTCTTTTATGACTAAATGACTAAAATTCTATGACTCTATGACTCCTCTATGACTCTATGACTCTGTGACTCCTCTATGACTCTATGACTTTATGACTCTATGACCCCGCTATGTCTCTATGACTCTATGACTATATGGCTTCTCTATGACTCTATGACTCCTCTATGAGTCTTTGACTCTATGACTCTATGACTCTATGATTCCTGTTTGGGTCTATGAGTCTATGACTCAATGACTATGACTCCTCAATGACTTTATGGCTATAACTCTATGGCTCTACGACTCCTGTATGAGTCTATGACACTATGGCTCTACGCCTTTGTGACTCTATGACTCCTCTATGACTCCATGACTCTATGACTCCTCTAAGACTCTATGACTCTATGACCTCTCAATGACTCTATGACTATGACTCTATGACGCTATGAATCTATGACTCCCTTTTGAATCTATGACTCTATGACTCTGACTCCTCTATGACTCTATGTCTGTATGACTCCTCAATAACTCTATGACTATGACTCTATGACTCTATGAATCTCTGACTCCTCTATGACCCCATGGCTCCTCTATGACTCTACGACTCTCTGACTCCTTTATGACTCTATGACTCCTCTATGACTCTATGACTCCTCTATGACTCTATGACTGTATGACTCCTCAATGACTCTATGACTATATGACTGTATGACTCCTCTATGACTCTCTATGACTCTATGACTCCTCTATGACACTATGACTCCTCCATGACTCTATGACTCTCTGACTCTCTATGACTCTATGACTCCTCTATGACTCTATGACTTCTCTAAGACTCTATGACTCCTTAATGACTATGACTTTATGACTCCTCTATGACTCTATGACTCCTCTATGACTCTATGAGTCTTCGACTCTCTTTCACTCTCTATGACTCTCTGACTCTCTAGGAGTCTCTAGGGCTCTCTATGAGTCTATGACTCTCTATGACTCTCTATTACACTATGAAGCTATGACTTTATTACTCTATGTCTCTATGACTCTATGACTCTCTACGGCTATGACTCTCTATGACTCTCTATGACTCTCTGGCTCTCTATTACACTCTATGACTATGACACTCTATGACTCGCTGACTGACTCTCTGACTCAGTGACTCTCTATGCCTCTCTATGCATCTCTATGACTCTCTATGACTCTCTGTGACTCTACGACTCTGACTATAACTCTGACTCTATGACTCCATGACTCTATGACTCCATGACTCTATGACTCTATGACTCAAAGACTATCACTCTCTATGACTCTATCAATCTATGACTCTCTATGACTCTCTTTGACTCTATGACTCTCTATGACTCTATGACCCCTCTATGACTCTATGACTCTATGACTCCTCTATGACTCTATGACTCTATGACACCTCTACGACTGTATGACTCTTCTGTGACTCTATGACTCCTCTATGACTCTATGGCTCCCCTATGACTCTATGACTCCTCTGTGACTCTATGACTCCTCTATGACTCTACGACTCTACGACTCCTCTATGACTCTACGACTCTACGACTCTATGATTCCTCTATGACTCTATGATTCCTCTATGACTCTATGATTCCTCTTTGACTCTATGACTCTATGATACCTCTATGACTCGGTGACTCCCCTATGACTCTATGAATCCTCTAAGACTCTATGACTCTATGGCTCTTTGATTCTATAAATCTATGACTCCTCTAAGACTCTATGACTCTATGAATCCTCTATGACTCTATGACTCCATGACTCTATGGCTCTATGATTCCTCTATGGCTCTTCGACTCTATGGCTCCCCTATGACTCTATGACTCCTCTATGACTCTACGACTCTATGATTCCTCTATGTCTCTTCGACTCTATGGCTCCCCTATGACTCTATGACTCCTCTATGACTCTACGACTCTATGACTCTATTATTCCTCTTTGACTCTATGACTCTATGATATCTCTGTGACTCTTTGACTCCTCTATGACTCTGTGACTCTATTACTCCTCTATGACTCTATGGCTCCCCTATGTCTCTATTACTCCTCTATGACTCTATGACTCTATGACTCCTCTATGACTCTTTGACTCTATGACTCTATGACGCCTCTCTGACCCTCTGACTCTATGACTCCTCTATGACTCCTCTATGACTCTATGACTCTATGACTCTGTGACACCTCTGTGACTCTCTGCCTCTATGACTCTATGACTCCTCTATGACTCCTCTATGACTCTATGACTCCTCTATGACTCTATGACTCCCCTATGACTCTATGAATCTATGACTCCTCTCTGACTCGATGACTCTATGACTATGACTCTAGGACTCCTCTATGACTATATGACTCTATGACTCAATGACTCCTCTATGACTCTATGACTCTATGAATCTATGGCTCGTCTATGACTCTGGCTCTGACTCTAGAACTCTATGACTCTCTATGACTCTATGACTATCTATGACTCTCTATGTCTCTATGACTCACTATGACTCTATGAATATCTATGACTCTATGGCTCTCTGACTCTCTGACTCTATGACTCTATGACTCTATGAATCTATGACCGTCTATGACTCTATGGCTCTGACTCTAGAACTCTATGACTCTCTATGACTCTCTATGACTCTCTATGTCTCTATGACTCACTATGACTCTATGAATATCTATGACTCTGTGACTCTGTGACTCTCTGACTCTCTGATTCTATGACTCTCTATGACTCTGACTCTCTGTGACTCTCTATGACTCTATAACTCGATGACTCTATGACTCTCTATGACTATGACTCCTCTATGACTCTATGACTCAAGGACTCTATGACTCTCTATGACTCTCTATGACTCTCTATGACTCCCTATTACTATGACTCTCTATGACTCTGTGACTCAATGGCTCTATGACTCTATGACTATGACTCTCTATGACTCTCTATGACTCCCTATTACTATGACTCTCTATGACTCTGTGACTCAATGGCTCTATGACTCTATGACTATGACTCTCTATGACTCTCTATGACTCTATGACTCTCTATGACTCTATGACTCTATGACTCTAGCACTCTAGGACTCTAGGACTCTATGACTCTCGCACTCTAGGACTCTATGACTCTCTACGACTCTATGACTCTTTGACTCTATGACTTTACGACTCTATGCCTCTATGACTCTCTATGAGACTCTATGACTATATGAATGTGTGGATGGCATGGTTTAGTGGGAGGTGTCCCTGCCCATGGCGGGGGGGTTGGAACTCGATGATCTTGAGGTCCTTTCCAGCCCTTACTATTCTGTGATTCTGTGTGATTCTGTGTGACTCTCTATGACTCTATGACTCCTCTGTGACTCTGACTCTGTGAATCCTCTATGACTCTATGACTCCTCTATGACTCTATGACTCCTCTATGACTCTATGACTCTGTGACTCTATGACTATGACTCCTCTATTGCTCTGTGACTTTATGACTCTCTATGACTCTCTATGATTCTATGATGCTATGACTCTATGACTCAATGACTCTGAATCTATGACGCTATGACTATGACTCCATGACTCTATGACTCTCTATGACTCTCTATGGCTATGACTGACTCTCTGACTCTATGGCTCTATGGCTCTCTATGCCTTGCAAGCTCCTGTGTTTGAGTGTGGGATGAGTGCCGGGGCAGCAGAGGTGGAGGAGGAATGTGAGGCAGATTTGAAGGAGTGAATTCTTCTCATGTGGGATGAGATCAGTGTGCATACTGTAGGGAATTTGGGTGTTGGAAGTGAGACTGCCCTAAAAAGAATAACCACAAGGTGGCACGTGGAAAAGGCTTTGTGGAGTCCTTGCTCAGAGGGATCTTCAGCACAGCCCTCAAGATCTGCACATAGGACCTCACAACCAAAACAGAACACCCACATGCTAAACAGGCATCAACCACAAGAAGCCCAACTTCCCTGAGGTAGGAATGTGAGCAGGAGACTTTGAGGATCTGGGGGATTTCACAGCAGAACTGCTCCACAGCATTGCCTTGGCAGAGGGGGAGTGAAAATACATTGGTTGTGTGCAGCAGAGCAGAGAAACCCAATGCCCCAGGCAGCTGCTGCCTTGTGGACACAAGCTCTGCTGCTCAGGAGGTCCTGTAGTGCAGGGGCTTGCAGATGGCCACGTAGCAATCATGGGACAGGATGGTGAGGAGAGAAAACTCAGTTAAGATGAAAAAGAGAAAAAAAAGATCTGTGCAGCACAAGCTGTGTAGGAGATGGCCCTGGTGTCCCAGAGGGAATTGGCCACTGATGTGGGGACAGCAGTGAAGATGCAGCCCAGGTCCAGGAGGGAAAAGTTGAAGAGGAAGATGTAGGTGGGGTTATGGAGGTGCTGGTTGCAGGCTGTACTGGTGATGGTGAGGCCGTTGCCCAGAAGCTCAGGCAGGGAGATGCCCAGGAAGAGCCAGAAGTGCCAGAGCTGCAGCTCCTACATGTCTGGGAATGGCAGGAGGAGGCAGTGGGTGATGGAGCTGCCATTGCACATCTGCTGTCCTAACTTAGGGAAAAAAAACGCTGTGACAAATTAGGGAACATTGTTCAAAACTGAAACCTTTTCCCACAGACCCTCCACCTCCCAGACACAGACACCTTCCAATGAGAGAGTTGTGAATTCCCCCTGCCACAGCACTTCTCGGTTTAGTTTTCTCCTGTTCCCAGATCATATCCCTGCTACCTGGAGATTTTCCTGCTGGGAGGTGTTTCCTCGTCCTCTGACTTTCCCTGTGAGTGCTCGCAGAGCTCCTGTGGACCTCTCTGCACTCACTCTGGTCCTCCACAAACTTGCCTGTTTTAAGGGAACTGCCTGGGCACGTGTTCCTGTTTGCAGGTGGGTAAGGGCAGGTCAGAGCAAGCCTCATGGATGATGCTGGGGCTGTTGATAGGCAGAGGAGTGGCTGAAGGCACTTCAGGGTGCTCTTATCAGACCTGCTGGTCACTCAAAGTTCCATGTCAGGAGTCTCAGAGACTTGTTCAACCATGAGAGCTCCTTTTCAATTCTACTCCCAAATTCATCACAAACAGGAAACCAATAACACAGTCTCAGAAAAGCTCCTTCTCTTTATAGCAACCCTGCCTTGAGCTTCCCCTTTGAAAGTCCTCTTGAAAATGTCCTGGGCTGATCTGGAGCTGTGACTAACCCTGTCCCACACAGCACCCTCTCCACAGCTACAGGGCCCTTTGGCTGCCCTGCTGGGGTCAATCCTTCCTCCCCAGCTTCTCTTCCAATGCTGTGATGAGCTCCTGAGCAGGCTGAGTGCTGACCCTGGCAGACAGCAGAGCCCCTGCCCCAGCACACAGCCACTGGGCTGCAGGGACCCTGCTCCCAAGGACAGCGCAGAGCACCCGACTGCACACCCACATTCACACCCTGCAGCCAGCCCCTGCGCAGGGCACCTGGTTTGTCCTGTCCCTCGCATGGTGCAGAGGGAAGCCCTGCTCTGCAGCACACCCTCCATCTGCTAACAGAAAAGCCTGGAGAGTAAACCCTTATGGGGTGACATCAGCCATGGCATGCACCAGCTTTACAAGACCTCTCCAGGATACTCATCACGCTGCTGCCAGAGACTTCTTGTGACCGCAGATGTGAAGATTTCTCTGTGCACAAACTCAGCTCTGTCCATCCACTCCAGAGTGCCTTTAGTCTCTCTCTCCCAGATCCTGTCTCCTCAGTACCTGCAGGCAGTGCCCCAGCCCTGCTCCTCGGCAGAGCTGTCTCTCTGCAGCGGTGCCCCCTTGCCACCATCAATCTGCGTCCCAGGAGCCCGGCCCAGCTCAGCAGCAGAGGCCCAGCCCAAGGTGCCTCTGCCTCTGTCCCCTGGGCTCCCTCCAGGGCTCCCTGGGGCTCCAGGGGAACCCCATGGGAAACAGCCTGAAGCAAGCACTGATGTTCCCTCCCTCAGCTGGCAGACACACTGCCTTCCTGCAGGGTCAGTTCTCTGATGAGAAACAGAGTTTGGTCTGAACAACAAGATTTTGTAGAATCATTGAACCACTTGGGCTGGAAAAGACCCTAAAGATCGACTCCAACCATTAACAAAACACTGTTAAGTCCACCACTGAGCCTTGTCAACAAGTGCCACATCTCCATGTCTTTTAAATACTTCCCGGGTTTGCGACCCAACCACTTCAGTGGCCAGTCTGTTTCTTGTCCCATCATCAGACAGCACAGCCAGGCCAGGACAGGCGGGCATTTCCTTTGCCCCTGCTGAAGGAAGGGATTCGACCTCGTTGATTGAGGTATCTCATCCTGGGATTGTAGCCCTGGGGCTGGAAGGGGACTCTGCTCCCCCCACGAACACCACAAACCCACAGGAGGTGGGATTCAAAGATCACCCATGTACCACAATCCCCAGTCTCTGCAGCAGCACAAAAGGGAATCTCTGAAATCACAGCCGATTTGGAAAAGCAAAACCTCATTTCTAGAACTCACTCCCATGGAACTCACCAGTTTGGCGAGTCCCGAACCTGCTTGAAGAAGGTGATTAACAATCAATTGCTGATGTTTAAATGGCAACACAGGTCCTTGAGAGCTGCTGCACCAAACACTGCAAACTTACAGAGCCTTTGCAAGCAGCTGCACAGCCCTGGATGGCAGCATTAGGCTTAAGGAGATGTTCTTTATATGATTCCTTTCCAAGAGGAAGATAAAGAGAAATGTGCTTGTACTTAGTAAGGTCTACAGCAAACCTTTACCACTCTTCAGCCCCGGTTGCTCTTGCTGCACTTGCTGAACTGCTACAAACAGTCTCACTTCCTCAGAATGTGAAAATGTACCATTATGTAGATGATGTCTTAATGAGAGGAGATTGCCCCACAGAGGTAGGGGAAGCAGCAACAGCAGTGTGGGAAGCACTCCAGGAAGTCAAAGTTCCACCTGAGCATGTCAGAAACCAAGTAGAAACCAGCAGAACAACGCTCCCACCCAACTTGGTGTTGTCTGCAAATTTACACATCCCAGTATGGAGCAGTAGGGACCAGTTTGCACCAGTACAAACCAATAGAGGCCACTATGGCCCCAGACACTGCTGGGGTTTCAATATCCCAGTGCTCCCTGTTCCTGCCGCAGGTGCTCCTGCTCATCCCCCACCCAACTTCCTGGCTGGTGCTCTTTAGGAGGGGACACCCCAAATTAGGCAACCCCCACTCTGGGGCTGCCCCCCCCTGCCCCCGCGGTTCCCTGATACCAGAGGTGGGGAGGATTTGGGGTGCCCCATGTTGTGTGGTCTGGGGGCAACAAGGAGCAATTCAGGGCTGGTGGCTTTGGAGGGGGGAAGAGCTCTTTTGGGGCACCTGCAGTTGGGGGTGTGGGCAGTTGATGGGGTCCCCCAGGATTTTGGGTCTCAAGGTTCATCTGGGGGGCCCATAGTGATGGTGCGGTGAGGTTCACTTTGGAGGTGCTACAGGCCCGCTTTTCAGGGTCCTGCCTGCTCTCAAGGAGATTTGGGGTTACCCCAGGATTTTAGGGGCCACCATGACTACCTTGGGTGCCTCCAGGGCTCTTGGGGGGGGAAGCGTGGTTTTGGGTGTGCCTTTATTGGGGTGCCCCTTTATTGGGGTGCCCCTTTAAGAGGGTCCATGCCCTCTGACCCCTGAATTCACTACTGAACCCAAAGCAATGTTGGGGTCCCCCCAGTGGATTTAAGGTCCCAGAGCACCCCACTGCAGCTGCCAGTGGAATCCCACTTTTCGGGACACCCCTTTTTCAGGGGGCCCCTGGCTGCTGTGCTGAGCTGCGGCGGCTTTGGAGCTGCAGGGTTTGGGTCCAGGGGGATATGGAGCTTCCTGCTGGGATTTTGGGGTGAAGGGGTGCCTGCGTTCGGGGGTACTGGGTTCTGGGGTCATGGAGGTAAACGGGGGGAATTTGGGGGCTCATGGGGAGGTCCCCATTCTCAGAGGGAGGGTGTGAGAGTAATTTGGGGGAGCAGAAGAGACCTCGAACAGGGGCTAAAGCCACCAGAAACCACCCCACAGATCATTGGGGAGGGGGGAACTGGAGATATGGGGGAAAGCATTACTGTTATTCATGTTGCTGGTATTAATATTACAATATTGTGCTTGATTTCAGTTCCTGACCTGTTCATATCTCCACACATGGGTTTTACATTGTTCCCATTCTCCTCCCCATCCCACCCAGGTGCTCAGCGAGCGGCGGCTGAATGCTTGCCAAGGGCAGGGGAGGCCCAGCAACAGCTCCTGCCCTGGCACTGTTGCTGGGGGAGCACAGGGCTCCCGCGGGCATTGCCGCAGTCAGGATTGCGCAGGTGTGGCCGGAGCCCACCAGCTCCTTCCCACCTTGCGCAGTGCCCGTTGGGCTTCTGGGCTCTGCCTGCGCCTGCCAGGGCCTTTGTCACCTTCCGGAATGCATTGCCAGAGCCCAGCAGAGCACTGGAGCCTTGCACAATGCCCGGCGCTGGCCTGGGCTTTACCAGAGCACACCAGCAACCCTCCTGCCTTCCACAATGCCCCTTGAGCTTTTGCGGGTGTTGCCGGGGCCAGGCAGGTCCCCTTATGCTGAGCTCCCAGTGCCAGCACCAGCAGCTGCGGTGCCCAGGGGCTGCTCCTGCCCTGACACCTTCTCAGCACCTCTGACACCAGCAGCTCCTGCACACAGAAGGCTCCTGCTTCTTCCCCAGCACCTCTGCAGGCAGAGGGGAGCTCCAAGCAGCACATGAACAGGCCCAGTGCCTGCTGCTCACCCATCCCCTGCTCCCACAGCTGGGATGGCACCAGCACATCTCCTCACAGCTTCTCTTCCCTTTGCAGCACGCACCCACAGTGTGTTTCAAGCCAACACAAAACCAGCATTGCAAAGTCAAAGAACACGTACCTGCATATGCAGGGCAGCCAGGGCAGATGCAGCCTCCTGACAGAGGGCTCTCCTCTGCACTGGTTCCTGCAGGGCTCTGCTCCTTAAATAGCCCACGCTCACTGTGAGAGCCCCGTCACAATGGGCATCTCCACAGCGACCACCATGGCTTTGTGATGGTGGCAGCATCGTGCCCATGGCCACTGGGCACCCACGGGTGCTCTGGGAGGTGCCATAAGGGGACCACCCTCTGCCCAGCCGGCTCGGGGAGGTCCCTCAAGGGATGCTCTTCCTCAGTGCTTTTGGTCCAGAGGTGGAGCATGCGAGGAGTCACAGCTCAAGCTGGACAATGGAACAGGGAGTCACAGCCACCTACGAGAAGGGGAGAGTGACCGACATAGGAATCCCAGACTGGGTAGGGCTGGAAGGGGCCTTAAAGCTCATCCTGTTCTGATCCCTGCCATGGGCACGGACACCTTCCACTGGAGCAGCTTGCTAGAAGCCCGTGCGTCCAACACGGCCTTGAACACTGCAAGGGGTGGGGCAGCCACAGCTTCTCAGGGCAAGAGTGCAGTGTCTCACTACCCTCAATGTGAGGAAGATTTTCCTAACATGAATTGAAATTAAATGAAGTCAATGAAATGAAATTAAACCCTCTTTCCACTTGGAACCGTTGTTTGTCCTTAAAATTGATTCTGGAGCTGAAAAAGTAGCTGATATTTCAGGCAAATAACAGGGTCATCATTACTTGACTAACAGTCAGTGCAGGGATTAAAATGGAATAGCACAGCACAACATAGCACAGCACAGCATAGGACAGCATAGCCATGGAGATCCTACTGCCCTGATAGTGCAGTATCCAGAGGTGAAGTCACTCCCAGTCGGCAGTGCTGGTCTTCGGGGCCCCAGGTTCCGGGCAGATGCTGGCTCATGCAGCCAGCTGTGTCCCATCTGCCTTGACAAACTGCCACCACAATCCCAAGTGGCCCGTGCCCACCATGCCCAGAGGCTGGGATGCAAAGGAGAGAATTACAGGGGTGTTCCAGTCCCGCTGGGGAACCCCAAATGTGGTTTTACACAGGATTCTCACACCCTTCAAACGGCCACGTACCACGCACTGGAACCAAGCACAAGCACCCTCACTACCGATTACTAGTCCTAGTCAAACTGTGCCAGGTGCCCATGCTACTTCTGCTGCAGTCCTGCTCTTGTCTAGTGATGCACATGTCCCTGGAGCCAGTCCTGCAAGAGATACTGATGAATGGAGTGCGGGACAGGTTTCAAAGACAGGCTGGAGGGGCTGGGATCCTGCCATTGTTTCTGCTGTGCTGCAATACCCCTTCTCCTTCACAGACAGCTCCAAGATACCCTAAAGAAAAGTCCTAGTTCCAGGGCTGGGAAGAAGCTTCCAGTAAAGATCCACTACCTCATCGCATTGCAGTGTACATATAAATATGTATATGCACATACATCATGAAAAGACCTATTAATACTTAATTAAGACTGGCTGATCTACTAGTTAGGGGAAGAGAATTTTCATAACATGCCTTGTGGGTCCCACCAACCAGGGTCCCAAACACCAGTGACAAAGTGATGACAGGTAGCAAAGATGCCATCGCAGGGGGATCACTCTCCTGAGAGGGGGGAGGAAAAACAACCCAAAAGTGCCACAAGCCCCCTTCCCCTTTCTCCCACTAGGGAAGATTGGGAAGCACGCATGGCTGCATCGCAAGACCAGCAGTGCTGGCCCCATCCCTTGTCTTTGGACATGAAATTCACCTCCCCAAAAACCACAGCTGGGATGGGAAGCCCCCATGGTCATGGGAAACCATTGCTTAGGACAGGAGATCACCAGCAGGGCAGGAAAGCATTGCGAGGGGCAGCTGCTGTGTCTGACAACCAAAAGCCCCAGGAGGCTGCTGAAGCAGCCAGGACTGGTGGAACTGGGGCAGAACCCGACACTGGGGCAGAACCCGACGCAGGGGCCAGTTGGCCCCCACCCAGCTGACACTGACCAACTGCCATGGCAGGTACAGCAGCAGCTCCCGCTCCTCCGGCTGCTCCTGCCCCCAGGTAACCCCCAGGTGCCTCTGCCTACCGAGCTCTCACACCAGCACCTCTCTGCTTCTCCCAACAGAGATGCTCCCTCTCCAGCTGCCCATGGCATCAGAGGTGCCAGGCATGAGCTTCACTGCTCCAGCCATGCCGCCTCCTGTGTGTGCCTGTGTGCTGCCCTCTGTCCCGGGGCTGCCGCTCTCCGCTGAGCCTGCCCAGATCCAGCAGCTCCCCAAGGAGCCAGCAGCAGTGGCAGAGCTGGGGAACAATCACAACAGCATCCCCAACACCCATGACGTGAGTGCCTTGCTCAGTGCTCTCCCTGACCGGAGAACATCGTGGAGGGCGGCTGCCACAGGGAGCAAACAGCAGTGGCAGGGCAGGCAGACAATGAGGATATCACCACCAACATCTGATGACATGAGTGCCTTGCTCAGTGCACACTCAATGTGATCACGTCCATGGTGGCTGAACACCCATCACTGAGCGGGATGCCTTGTGGCACCTGTCCCCACTGTCCTGGATTTGAGGATCTGAACCTGACTCCCTTGATCACCACGTTAATGAAGAATGGACTTTGATCAAACTGGACAAGTGCTGCAGTGATGGAATCGGAACTGGCTTCAGCATCCAACAACCCTACACCGCACACCATCCATCTTTCATGCCTGGAGAGACTGGTAGGAGAAGAGCAAGAAGAGGATGGCAGCAATGAGGACAGCACCTTCATCATCCTCACCTGGCCCACTGGCTCCTGTGTTGCCACTTTTGGGTGAGTTGTGCCACGTCCCATGGCAGGACAAAACTGGTTCCCAGCTATGCCCACGTGGGAATGGCCTCTTGAAGTGCTAGGGCCTAAACAACAGGCCCAAGCCAGAGATGACTTAGACATGAATCCTGTACAATGATCAATGCTCTTTGTGCTAGCTGACATCATGTTAAGACAGAACGATGAACTGCTGATGCTGATGTTCTGAAATAGATAAACCTTATCTCTCGACTCAACAAACCGCTTGCGCTACCTGGTTTAATATCAAAATGGATCCTGTAAGTCTGATGACTCTTGCGAGGATTCTGTGCAACCGTCTGCAAGGATCTGGTGCAATTGTCTGCAAGGTATTTTAGGAAACCCACCAATCGCGCCCTGGGCTCTGGCCAAGCCCTGCTCTCGGTTGGTCGGGGGCACCACCAGATGTTTCTGCACAACGGAATTTGCAAGCCACTCTGACTTGCTGATTTGGGTCTACAAAAGCTGGAGGCTCTTGCAGGGACTTTGGAGACCTTACCTACAGGTGGATGCACCACGTAGAAATTCCCAATTGCTGGGAGAGCTTCTCCAAAGCCTCGCTGCAACAGGGGCCCCCCAGCGACTGCGGATCTGGATGATGGTAACGTAGTTAGGCAGTAGGTGATGTATCTTTTCCATACTCACTCTTCTCTTCCTCTTATAGCGATGATTAAGTGCATTACCTTGCTTATTTTGTTCATTGCTTAAACCTAGAGCATAACAAGTTAATTGTTTTATCCAACATATCAGTTTGTTTCTACATTACCTTAATATTGATAGTAAAATACAATCATTCTTTACATTGGTGTTTGTGTCCTTTCTATTGTCCCCATCCATTAGCAAAACAAGGGGACCCTGGAGCTCCAGGGGAATACCATGGGAAACAGCCTGAAGCAAACAGATAGGAACAGCCTATCTGTTTTATAGACAGATTGGAACAGCCTCACGTTCGCAGGCCCTTGTCCTCATGGGCGACTTCAACCACCCTGAGATCTGTTGAAGGGATGGTACGGCCCAGAACAAGCAATCCAGGAGGTTCCTCAATTGTGTGGAAGACAACTTCCTTTTGTAAGTAATAGAGGAGCCGACAAGGAGAGGTGCCATGCCTGACCTCGTGCTCACCAACAGGGAGGGGCTGGTTGGAAAAAAAGCTGAAAGTTTTATCCAATCTATCATTTTGTTTCTACATTACCTTAATATTGATAGTAAAATACAATCATTCTTTACATTGGTGTCTGTGTCCTTTCTATTGCCCCCATCCTTTAGCAACAAAACGGCTTCCTGAGTCTCCAGAACACCATGGGAAACAGCCTGAAGCAAGCACTGATGTTCCCTCCTGCAGCTGGCAGACACACTGCCTTCCTGTGGGGTCATTTTAACTATCAGGAACACAGAAGTTGGGAACTCCTTTTCTTGTCCTGTCATTACGGAGGACACTCCAGGAGTATGAGGGAGGGATCTTCTTTGCACCACTGCTGGTGGAAGTGATGCAGATGAGTCAATCCAAGCATCTCATCCTGGGTTTCTTTTTGGGCTGGTAGGAGACTCAGGAGAACATCAAGCGAAACAGCCTGAAGCAAGCACTGATGTTCCCTCCCTCAGCTGGCAGACACACTGCCTTCCTGCAGGGTCAGTTCTCTGATGAGAGGTAAAGTTTGGTCTGAACAACAAGATTTTGCAGAATCATGGAACCATTTAGGTTGGAGAAGACCCTTAAGAACGTTGAGTCCACCATTAACTGAACACTGGAAAGTCAACACATGAACCATGTCCCTTAGAACATGTCTTTTAAATACGTCCAGGGATGCTGACACAGCCACTTCTCTGAGCAGCCTGCATCTTGTCCCATCATCAGACAGGACAGCCAGGCCAGGACAGGCTGGGATCTCCTTTAGCCCTGCTGAAGGAAGGGATTCAGCCTGGTCAGTTGAGGCATCTCCTCCTGGGATTGTAGCCCTGGGGCTGGAAGGGGACTCAGCTCCCTCCAATGAACACCACAAACCCACAGGTGGTCACAGGGGGGGCTGGGTTCGGGGGTGCCGGGTTCTGGGGTCCCACCCGGCTGCCAGGGGCTTGTGCAGAGCCAAGAGCCTCTTGATGTCCCCATTCTCAGAGGGAGGGTGTGAGAGTAATTTGGGGGACCAGCAGAGCCCTCAAACAGGGGCTAAAGCCACCAGAAACCACCCCACAGATCATTGGGGCGGGGGGATCTGGAGATATGGGGGGACCCATTATTATTATTCCTGTTGTTGCTATTATTATTAATACAACAATATTGATTTGCAGCGGCAGCAGGGGCTGCACGTTTGCACTCTTGGAGCTGGGCTCTTTGTATGGGCATGCAGCTGCCAGCAGCATTCCTTGGCTCAGGAAGCGCAGCTCCCGAGCGGGGCTGGGGCTGGGGCAGTGCTTGCCAAGGGCAGGGGAGGCCCAGCAACAGCTCCTGCCCTGGCACTGTTGCTGGGGGAGCACAGGGCTCCCAAGGGCATTGCCGCAGTCAGGATTGCGCAGGTGTGGCCCGAGCCCACCAGCTCCTTCCCACCTTGCGCAGTGCCCGGTGGGCTTCTGGGCTCTGCCTGCGCCTGCCAGGGCCCGACAGCACCGGCAGCTGCAGTGCCCAGGGGCTGCTCCTGCCCTGACTCCTCCTCAGCACCTCTGACACCCGCAGCTCCTGCACACAGAAGGCTCCTGCTTTGCACCCACAGTGTGTTTGGAGCCAACACTAAACCAGGATTGCAAAGTCAAAGAACACGTACCTGGATGTGCAGGGCAGCCAGGGCAGATGCAGCCTCCCGACGGAGGGGTCTCCTCTGCACTGGCTACTGCAGGGCTCTGCTCCTTAAATAGCCCACGCTCACTGTGAGGGCCCCGTCACAATGGGCGTCTCCATAGCGACCACCACAGCTTTGTGATGACACACATCTTCTCCAGAGATGCAGCAAATGTGGTGCTGCCCATGATGCTGGCACGCTCTGCCGTGGGCTCGCTGGCAGGTGAGTGCTGGGCTTGGCTCTTGCCCTGGCTTTCTGGCCACTGCAGTGGGTGCTGCATGCAGGGAGGGATGTGGGAAGAGGCTCTGTGCTGCCTGAGGTGGCATGGTCAAGCTGGGATCTGGGTTTCCCACCCAGGAACCCTGTGGGCAGGGACTGGGGCTTTGTCACTGCTGTCCTTGCAAAGCAGGGCCTCCCCTATACAAGTTGCTGTTCTGTGCTCCCTTCCAGCACACTGGGACAGCCCTTAGCCCAGCAGTGCTGCTCTCACTCCATTTGGCTGCATGGACTCAGTCCAATATTTCCTGTATTCCAGACTGGGAAACGCTCTCTATTCTCTAGGAATGCCCAAGAGTCCCCTTTCAATCCTCCTTCAAGAGCATCCTCTCCTCAACATGCTATTGATTTAGGAAACATAGAATCTCAGCCTGGGCTGAGTTGGAAGGGACCTTAAAGGTTATTGAGTTCCAACCCCCTGCCATGGGCAGGGACACCTTCCACTACAGCAGCTTGCTCCAAGCCCCTGTGTCCAACCTGGCCTTGAACACCGCCACGGATGGGGCAGCCACAGCTTCACTGAGCACCGTGTGCTGTGCCAGTGTCCCACCACCCTCACAGAGAAGAGCTTCCTCCTGAGATCTCATCTCTCCCCTCTGTCAGGTTAAAGCAGTTCCCCATTGTCCTGTCCCTACAGGCCCTTGCAAAGAGCCCCTCTCCAGATTTCTCATAGGCCCTGTTTAGGTATGGGCTTAGTAAGGTCTCCCTGGAGCCTTCTCTCCTCCAGGCTGAACACCTCCAGCTCTCTCAGCCTGTCACCATCAGAGACGTGCTCCAGCCCTTAGAGCATCTTTGTGACCCTTCATAAGCCCATCATTGTAGGATCATAAGAGAACAGAGGTTGGAAGGGCCCCAGGAGTTATCAAGTCCAACGTGTCAGGAACAGGGTCAGAGCAAGTGGTTCAAGGCTTGATTCAGCCCCACTTGGAAGCCCACAAGGCCAACGACTGCACAGCCTCTCTGGGTGACCTCATGCAGCACTCGCCTGAGCCTATGGGAACAAGGTTGCCTTCTGTCCTGGCTGAACCTCTCCTCTGTCACTGGCCCCCATTGCCTTTTGTCCTCCCGCCAGGCACCATGCTGAGGAGCCTGGCTCTGTATCCTCCATGTCCTCCTTGCCGGTACAAGCAGCCAATCCCCAACAGCCTTCCCTTCCCAAGATCCCAGGTCCCCATCAGCCTTCCCTTCTCCAGGCTGGACAAGCCCAGCTCCCCCAGCCTCTCCCCATAGGCACCGTGCTCCAGTCCCTGCCTGTCCTGAGGGCCCGTTGCCAAGCACACTCCTGCTTGTCAATAGTGTTCCTCAAGTGGGGATCTGAACCCTGGATGGAGCATTCCAGAGCATCCCTTCCCTTGTTCTCCTGTCATGCTCCGGGTCATACAGCCGCAATGCTGCTGTCCTCCCTTGCTGCCAGGGCACACGCTGCCTCCTGTCCCGCTCCTGCCCACCCAGACTTTTCCTATGGCTGCTCCCAGCCAGGCAGCCCCAGCCTGTGCCACTGCAGGCGAGTCCCCTGCAGGGACCCCTGTGTCCCCTGCCCAGGACACCCTGAGAGCTCTGCAGCCCCCCCTATGCTATCCCATCTCCCCACTCCAGCACAACAGCCCCAGCCCTTGGGCTCCTCAAGAGCTCTTCCTGCTCCAGACACACAGCAGCCATCCCAGAGCTTGAGGATCCAGAAAGGTGATCTCATCCCCCTTCATTCCTGCCATGAGGACATATCACAGAGAAGATGTTGCTGCAGGGTCGTTTATTTCTCTTAAATACAATGAGAGACCCCAGTGTCACAAAGTCTGGGTCGCACAAGACGGGTGGCTACTTAAGCAGAAGGGTGAAAACTTACCTTTCTATGAAGACTTCATTATCACCAATTGAAAAAGGAAAACAAATGTAAAACAAGAAAGACAGACATGGGCTGTCATCACCCACACTTGGAGCCCTTTGTGGAGGACAGCAGGCAGTGTACGGCTGCTCAAACACATCCAGTCACCAGCTTCCTCAGAGCATCCTTGAGCTCCTGGTTCCTCAGGCTGTAGATGAGGGGGTTCACTGCTGGAGGCACCACCGAGTACAGCACTGACAGCACCAGATCCAGGGATGGGGAGGAGATGGAGGGGGACTTTAGGCAGGCAAACGCGCCAGTGCTGACAAACAGGGAGAGCACGGCCCGGTGAGGGAAGCGCGTGGAAAAGGCTTTGTGGCATCCCTGCTCAGGGAGGATTCTCAGCACAGCAATGAAGATCTGCACATAGGACCTCACAATGAAAACAAAACACCCAAAAAATAACAAAGCGGAAAAACCAGTAATTCCAACTTCCCTATTATAATGTGAGCAGCAGTGCTTGAGGATGTGGGGGATTTCACAGAAGAAATGCATGGAGAAACCCAATGCCCCAGGCAGCTGCTGCCATGTGGACACAACCTCTGCTGCCCAGGAGGGTCCCATAGTGCAGGGGCTTGCAGATGGCCACAGAGCGGTCGTAGGACACAACGGTAAGAACATAAAACTCAGCTAAGATGAAAAAGAGAAAGAAAAGAGCTGTGCAGCACAACCTGTGCAGGACATGTCCCTGGTGTCCCAGAGGGAACTGGCCATGGAATTTGGGACAGTGCAGCCCAGGTCCAGCAGGGAGAGGTTAAGGAGGAAGAAGTATCTGGGGGTGTGGAGGTGCTGGTCGCAGGCTGTGCTGGTGATGATGAGGCCATTGCCCAGGAGCACAGCCAGGGAGATGCCCAGGAAGAGCCAGAAGTGCCAGAGCTGCAGCTCCCGTGTGTCTGCGAATGGCAGCAGGAGGCAGTGGGTGATGGAGCTGCCGCTGGACATCTGCTGTCCTAACTTAGGGAAAAAAAAGACTGAGACAAGTTAGGGAACACTGCTCAAAACTGAAACTTTTTCGCACAGACCCTCCGCCTCCCAGACACAGACACACTTTTCTAGGAGACGTTCCTTCAGCTCCATGCCTGGGACCCTCTTTGATGCTGGCCCTGTGTGCAGTGAAGAGCAGAGCATCTGCACATGGGCTCTTGATCCATCACTCGTACTCTGCAGAGCTGGGAGGGGCAGGGACCAGTCCTGGTGCTCAGCTTTGTCCTATGGAGCCCCTGCTAATGCAGAGGGGTGTCAGCATCTGCACTCCCAGTGCTAAGGAAGGGGAATGGCAAAGGCACTTGGCCAGTTCCAGGGGTTGGACAGCTCCCAGCATCTCCCATGGGCCCGGCTGAGAGAGACGCGGGCAGAGCAGCGGCTCTCAGGACAGCGTTCCCCTGTCCCAGCCGTGCCCCCACCTCCCAGCACCAGCACTGCCCGGCAGCTGCTCCCAGCCCCGGGGCTCTGCAGAGGGCACTGGGTTCATGGCTGAAGAGAGGCACCACAGCTCTGCGGGAGCTCTGCCTGCAGGGGAGGGGGGTAATGCCTTGGACCCCCGGCCCTGAGGGCAGAGCTGTGCTGGGTGGGAGAGGAGCCAAGGGGGCTTGCTAAGGCAAAGGGCTCTGCACACAAGGGCTCAGGCACATAGTTCTGGAATCTCCCTGCCACAGCACTTCTCGGTTTCGTTTTCGCCCATTCCCAGATCACATCCCTGCTACCTGGAGATTTTCCTGCCGGGAGGTGTTTCCCTGTCCCATGTCTTTCCATTGGAAGTGCTCACAGAGCTCATGTGAACCTCTCTGCACTCACTCTGGTCCTCCAAATTCCTGCCTGTTTTAAGGGAACTGCCTGGGCACGCGTTCCTGTTTGCAACTGGACATGGGCAGGCCAGAACAAGCCTCATGGATGATGCTGGGGCTGTCCATAGGCAGAGGTGTGGCTGAAGGCACTTCGGGATACTCGTATCAGACCTGCGGGTCACTCAAAGTTGTAGGCAGTGATCAGGTCCCCCTTGAGCCTTCTCTTCTCCATCTGAACCCTCCAGCTCCCTCAGCCGTTCCCATCACACTGTGCTCCAGGCCCTGCAACAGCTCCATTCCCTTCTCTGGCCCCGCTCCAGCACCTCAATGTCTCTCCTGTAGTGAGGGGCCCAGAGCTGAACACAGGACTCGAGGCGCAGCCTCACCCGTGCCCACTGCAGGGGCACAATCCCTGCCCTGGCCCTGCTGCTGCACTGGTGCTGAGCCAGGCCAGGATGCTGGGGGCTTCCCGGCTGCCTGGGCACAAGCTGCTCGTGCTCAGCTCCATCACTCAGCACCCCCAGCTCCTTTCCCAGGAGCAGTTTCCAGCCGCTCTTCCCCAAGCCTGGAGCATTGCAGGGGGTTCTTGTGGCCCAAGTGCAGGACCTGGCACCTTGCCTTCCTCAACCTCATCCCATTGGCTACAGCCCATTTATCCAGCCTGTCCACATCCTCTGCAGAGCTTCTACCCTCCAGCAGATCAACGCTCCCACCCCACTTGGTGTCATCTGCGTATTTACACGTGCCAGTATGGAGCAGTACAGACCAGTCTGCACCATACACACCAATAGAGGCCACTATGGCCCCACATACTGCTGGGGTTTCAATATCCCTGTCCCGGCTGCAGGTGCTCCTGCTCATCCCCCACCAGACCTCCTTGCTGGTGGTCTTTTGGGGGACACCCCAAATTAGGCACCCCCCCACTCTGGGGCTGCCCCACAGCTTCCTGATACAAGGGGCCGGGCTTGCAATGCCCATGGGGTGTGGTTTGGGGGCAACAAGAAGCAATTTGGGGCTGGTGGCTTGGGGGAGGAAGCAGCTTTCTTGGGGCATCCCCATTGGGGGTGGGGGTGTTTGGTGGGGCCCCTCCAGGATTTTGCATTCCCGGGTTCATTTGGGAGGGCCTGGGGTAATGGCAGGGTGCAGGTCACTCTTGGGCTGCCCCAGGAATCCCATTTGGGGTCCTGCCTGCTCTTGTGGCGCTTCAAGGAGATTTGGGGTTACCCCAGGATTTTGGGGGCACCACGATTACTTTGGGTGCCCCCAGGGCCATCTGGGGGCAGTGTGGTTTTGGGGTGCCCCTTTATTGGGGTGCCCCTTTTTGGGGATCCACCCTCTCTGGCCCCCTGAATTCACTACTGAATCCAAAGCAATGTTGGGGTACCCACAGTGGATTCAGGGTCCCAGAGCACCATTGAGGATCCCCTAGGGTTGGTGCTGGGGGGACCCCACTTTTCGGGACACTCCTGTTTTAGTGTGTCTGTGCCACTCTGCTGAGCCAGGGTGGCTTTGGAGCTGTGGGCTTTGGGTCTGGGGAGATTTTGGGGATCCCGGGAGGATTCTGGGGATTCAGGCTGGTCCCCAAAACTCCTCGGGATGGCTCTGTTATTTCAGAGATTCTCCCGAAAATGGGGGTTCCATCAATCCCAGGGCAGCTGAATCGCATTGGATGCCCTAGGCAGCCCCGTTGCTATAAACGGGAGGAATTTGGGGGTTGGAGGGATTTGGGGGTTCAAGGAACATTCGGAGGTTTGGGAGGGGATTCCCAAAAGCTCCCTGTAGGAGACACATTATATTGGGGGATCTCCCATGTGCCGAAAATGGGGGGCAGCTGGGTCCCAGGGCACCCTGAGTCGCTCTGGGGTGAGTAATGTTCACCCAGGGCGGAGATGTGTTGAGGGGAAGAGTTTGGGGGTTCAGAGGGGATTTGGGCATTGGAGGGATCCCCAAAGCTCCCCAGGGTGGTGCAGGGATTTGGGGAACACCCAATGTCTCAAAACCAGGGGTTACATTTGTCCCGGGGTACCCTGACTCTTCCATGCCCCTGTTGGCCCATGGCAGAAGATGCACCTCTGCAGGCAGAGGGGAGCTCCAAGCACACGAACAGGCCCAGTGCCTCCTCCTCACCCATCCCCTGCTCCCACAGCTGGGATGGCACCAGCACATCTCCTGACAGCTTCTCCTCCCTTTGCAGCACGCACCCACAGTGTGTTTGGAGCCAACACTAAACCAGCATTGCAAAGTCAAAGAACATGTACCTGGATGCGCAGGGCAGCCAGGGCAGATGCAGCCTCCCGACAGAGGGGTCTCCTCTGCACTGGTTCCTGCAGGGCTCTGCTCCTTAAATACCAAACGTTCACCGTGAGGGCCTCATCACAATGGGTGTCTCCACAGCAACCACCAAGGCTTTGTGATGGCGGCAGCATCGTGCCCATGGCCACTGGGCACCCAGGGGTGCTCTGGGAGGTGCATAGGGGCACCCTCTGCCCAGTCAGCTCAGGGAGGTCCCTCAGGGGCTGCTCTTCCTCAGTGCCTTTGGTCCAGAGGTGGAGCATGCGAGGGGCCACAGCTCAAGCTGGACAATGGACAGGGCGTCACAGCCACCTACGGGAAGGGGAGAGTGACCGACATTGGCACAGCAGAGAATCCTGGAATCCCAGGCTGGGTTGGGCTGGAAGGGGCCTTAAAGCTCCTCCAGTTCCATCCTCTGCGTGAGCTTTAAGGACCCTTCCAGCCCAACCCAGTCAGCGATTCCATGATTCAGGAATCAGCACAAGTTGAGGAGAGGATGCCCTCGAAGTGAGGATTGGAAGGGGACTCTCAGGCTTTCCCAGAGAACACAGAGCATTTCCTAGTCTGCAATATAGGAAACTGGACCGAGGCCATGCAGCCAAAGGGAGGCAGAGCAGCACTGATGGGCTGCAGCTAAGGGGTGTCCTAGGCACAAGTGCCAAGGGAGCAGAGAACAACACAACCTCCTTGGACAGGGGATTCCCTGCTTTGCAATCACAGCAGTGACAAAGCCCCAGTTCCTGCCCACAGGGTTCCTGGCTGGGAAACCCAGGTCCCAGCAGGACCATGCCACCTCAGCCAACACAGAGCCTCTTCACGCATCCCTCCTCGCATGCAGCACCCACTGCAGTGGCCAAAAACCCAGGGCAAGAGCCAGGCCCAGCACTCACCTGCCAGCGAGCCCACGGCAGAGCGTGCCAGCATCATGGGCTGCCGCCCGGCAGCACTGCAAACTTGAGGATGTCACAGAAGCACGGAATGGTTTGGGTTGGGAGGGACCTTAAAGCTCCTCCAGCTCCAACCCCTGAAACAGGCAGGGACACCTTCCACTGGAGCAGCCTGCTCCAAGCCCCATCCAACCTGGCCTTGAACATGGCCAGCCATGGGGCAGCCACAGATTCTCTGGGCACCCTGTGCCAGTGTCCCACCACCTTCACAAGAAGAGCATCTAAGAGCTCTCCTCTCAATCTCCCCTCTCTGTCAGGTTAAAGCCGTTCCCCCTTGTCCCATCCCCACAGGCCCTTGCTCTCCCCACAAGAAATGAGGCAGATCCCAGGATTTAAGGCAGCCGCAGCGCTCGGCTGCCGCCTCAGCCAGCACAACTCGCACACCCGAGTGCAAAGCAGCCACTCTGGGGACGCCACTTCAGGTGTTCTTGGCAATTCCTATAGCACCCCAAGATCGCCATCGTCACCCACCTCGTTCCACGCTCCTGTGTCCACAGGCATCATCGGCACCGAGACACCAAGATGGGAACCACCAGAGGAGCTGCTCTTGCCTCCTCCACCGGCAGCTTGTGTTCTGTGGGGCAGCTGTCGTCTCCCGCTGCCTCTGGTGAAGGGTTCTGTGAGATTCCGTGGCCTTGCACATCTGAACAGGGGGAGGTCCAGAATCAGCCACCCCTGAGGTCCCCATGCTCACTGTGATACATGAGCACTGGTAGGTTCCATGGGGTGCTCTGGAGGTGCTGCAGGCATTCTCTGGGATTCTCTAGGAGCATCCCAGGGATACTCTGTGGGTCCTGAGGATGCTCTGGGGGTGCTTTAGGGGTCACCACAGCCCAAATCCCCACAAAATCTGGTAAACCGGGGTTTATTGGATTTTTTTACTCCAATCCTGCTGCGAGCAGGGAGCATTTTCCCAATCCTGACCCTTATTCAATAGAATTTTTCTCCTCATCAAATCAACATTAAATCAGTGGTAAATCTGGGCAGAGCTGCCTCTCTGCATGCCTTGAATCAGGAAAGACCCACTACTGGACAGATATCGATCTGAGCAACCTGTGACAGTGTCCCACCATGCTCACAGGGAAGAACTTCCTCCTAAGGTCCCATCGTATTCACCCCCTTCTGTCAACTTAAAGCCGTTCCCACTTGGCTGATCACTACATACCCTTGTAAAGAATCCCCTCAAGCTTTCTTGTAGGCATCAAACAGACACTGGAAGGCAAACTCATTGTCTAATTCATCATCTAAAATGTCATTTACATCGTCTTCAAATCACTGTGAATTCACAGTTGAATTAAAATTCAGTTATTGCTAAATCACCATTGGATTCCCACTTGATTTTAATTCAGTCTCTAATTAATTACCACTGGTCATTAATACGGCCCTTTCAGTTATCCCCACAAGGATGACTTCCCTGAACCATTCCCCTGTGAAGCACAATGACTCACAGCTCCAAGTCCACTTTCCTTCAGGTGTGCAGCAGCAGATCCAGCAAGTGCCCCGTTCCCCACTGAGGGCCATGGCAGATGGAGGAAGCCCAGCACATCCCGGCTGCCTGCAAAGAGAGCTGCAGAGAAGGTTCCCGAGAGCTCCTGGCACAGGGACTATCCCAGCTCCAGCTCCAGCCTGCACTGGGCGCCCTGCGCCTCCTGCCCCTGGCAGCGGGGTCACAGCAGGGCCCTTTGTGCCCCGGTCTGTGACAGTCCCCGGTGTGGTCTCGTCCCTTGCGCTGCCCTTCCCTCCCCCTGCCCACATCCTCCCTCCCGCAGGGGGGCAGAGAGACCCTGCAGCCACCCCAGGGTGGCCTAGGAGGAGGTGGGGGCTCCCCAGGAGAGCAGCTCTGAGCTGGAGCCAGCCGAGGTGTGCCTGGGGCAGCCACTGCTCGGAAGAGAACTGAAATAACTGGAAGTTCTCAGCTCTTCCCAGCTCAGTGCAGAGCCAGGAGAGCTGCAGTGTCCATCAGTCCTTTCCCATTTCCCCTCTGCTTACACTTGCACTGCCTTTAATCTGCCTTCACACACAAATTGATCTTCAGAACCCCAC
Source organism: Amazona ochrocephala (assembly GCA_039720435.1). NCBI lineage: Eukaryota > Metazoa > Chordata > Aves > Psittaciformes > Psittacidae > Amazona > Amazona ochrocephala. Next base: position 514,256 of record JBCFXG010000044.1, on the reverse strand, counting down.
AAGCACCTGTCCTGTGCTGAGAGCAGGTGAATATGGTTTCAATGTGCGGATCACAGAGCTCCCATAGAGAGAAGCAAAGGACTGTGCCCAGCAGAGCGTGGCCAGCAGCCACCTCCAGTGCCCCGCACCAAGAGAGCTGCCTGAACGCACCCTCCCCAGGCTGGGCTGCACTTTCCCCCCACTCCCTGCCCACGTCTCTGCTGCCTGGAGCTCTCCCTGCCAGGAGCTGCTGCTCTGGGCCCACCTCTGCTCCCTCTCACTGCTCCCAGAGCCCATCCCATGGGCTGTGTGCTCAGCTCTGCCCTGCACACCCCTCCCGGCAGCAGGGCTCTGCCCAGGGCCATCTCTGCCTGTGCAGAGGCTCAGCAGCAGCTCACACAAGTCCTGACGAGACTCTCGGTGCCTTCTCCAAAGCAGAGAAGTAAATTCCCAGCTCCCACTGCCCAACCTGCCCACCAAGAGTGAGAAACATCAAAGCTTCCTGCTCTGTCCCATCTCCCTTCAGCTGTCTCACTGCAGAGCTGTCACTCTTTCCTGCCACCAGGCTCCACAGCACACTCGTACCTTTTTGTCACACCAGCATTCACAACAAGGCAAAACCAATTTCTTCCTATGCCTGCTCTCACTAGAGCAACATGGCACAAATGGTTTGTGGGTTTAATCCTTAACTGTTGGCAAACTCGAGCCCCATGTCTCATAACAACCAGCATTCCAACTACTCTGTAGGCGTTACAAGGGCTACCGGCCCTATCACTAAGGGTTATTGGCACCACAGCGTCCTAGAAAGGATTTTAACATCCATCCCAAGGTCACACAGGTTAACATCTGCTCAGACAGCTTTGCCTTCTATCACACACGCATTATCCAGGATCTAGAAGGCAACAGCATCACACAGAGATGGGGGAACCGCATGAGCCCTGCTCCCTGTTGGGGTTTTCTGGCATGCACCTGCCCTTCCAAGCAAAAAGAGAGGTGCAAGGTCTGAACTGACCCATTTGATCCCAGGTCATCAGAGCACTGCCCCACTTCATCCAGCAGCACCTCACAAACCTGCCTCAGGCCTTCCTTCCAGCAGCAGCTCACACACACAGAGGTGGGCCCAGGGCTCACTACAGGCTGCCCAACTGAAGCACAAACCATTGGCATGAGCAGGGCTGTCTCAAACCAGCAAGGCCTTCTACAGCCTGGCCTACATCCACAGTCCATTTCACTGGGCTACTTGAGAACATGCTCAGCTTTGGACAAGAACCTTTGTGCTGAACAGGGACCAGCCTGCTCACCCCTTTGCAGTACACCCTCAAGATCACCCAGCTGACATTGAATCCTGGAGATGGGAATTCTGAGAACAAATGCAGACCCACCTGCACCTGAGGGCTAAATAGTCATCCAGGGGAGAAGTTAAACATGAGGAAGATTTATCTGCACATGTTCTGAAGCAAAAGGGTCACAGCACATAAAATGCTTCTTCACCACAGTTTTGTAGGAGGATTTTCAAATCCCTTACCTTGTGGGCAATCTTCATCCATCCCTCGCTGCCTTGCTACACTCACCACGCACGTCTGGACCATCCTCTTTCAGTACCCCATTGCTGAATGGCACTTTACTCTCTTCAGGTAGCTTCAGAGTGCGAGGAGTTTCACTTGGCACGCAGCTCTGCTCAGCACATCCGTCAGGGCCTGCAGACATGCCCAGTGACTCTGAACACTGGCCTCATGCAACAGACAGCCTTGTGCTCTGCAGCGGGCCCTCCACACGTGCCCCACCTTCAGATGCGTCCCTGCTCTCCCTTGAGATCCTATTCTAGTTTTTTACTGTTGCCCTCAAGAGTGCTGGCCTGAGCTGTTCCTGGCAGGCATGGAAGGTCTTGTGAGAGACCCAGCCTCTCATCAGCCTGAGAGAGAAGCCAGGGCAGCTGCGACCCTGCTGACAGCAGGGAGGTTGAGGTTTCATTCTCTCTGCATTCCTCTTCCAGCAAGGGAAGCAGTCCTTGAGGAACACATTGTTCTGTTTTGGGGGCTGAACCCTCCTCAGGTGCTTCTTCCTGCTGTTTTTCAGTAGCTATTGTTTATTCGTCTTGACAGGCTGCCTGCCTTTTTAGACGAGAAGAGATCCATCAGCAGCCAAGAAGTGCTCGCGCTCCAGGTGTGACATAGGGGATGAAATTCCACAAGTGGAAAGACATTTCAGAGAGCCTCAGCAATTCTATCGAGAAGGAAAAAGAGAAAACAGGTTACAATACTCACAGGGAAGGGAACAGGAACACTAACGTTTCCTAAATGCCTTGAGCTATCTCTAGTAGCATCAACAAGCTTGTTTTCCAGCTGCTCTTTCAATTCACATCTCTGCTCTACCAGCAGACCACAGAACAAATCCTTACCTACGACCAGGGATCTCTGGACATTTCTCACCATTAGAGTCACCACTTTCACCTTCCTTCCCCTTTACACTCAGAACAATTTCACCTTCTTTCTCCTGCCTCCCCTTTGCAGGCCAGTACTACACACAGGGACAGCATCCAGCACTGCAGCTTCTCCAGCACCAGGCTGGGTTCACAACACGGCTGGACCACAGGCATCCCAAGACACAGCCTTGGTGCACTGCAGGTCTCCCCATCTCTCTACTTGAAAGGCAGCATCCCATTCCCCAGGGCTCCACAGGCTCACAATGCATGCTTCTCTAGAGCATAACTCCTCACTGCAGGGGAAGGGCTTGGCACGTGTTCTCCCCCAAGGCGTTGCAAGAGGCCCTTGTGCAGGCACACGACACAAGCCTGCAGTTCAGTAGGAGCCCAACAGCGACACGCAGCTCCTCCGGTTACTTTTACACGCACGGTGGAGAAATTCCTCCACAAAGAGCAACTCCAGCCTGAGGAAGCAAGTGTCTCCCCATGACCACATGGCCCTCTAAAAGATTGCACAGTGGTGAAGGTGGGAAATATGCTGTAACACCCTTAGAATAGTGGTACGGATCTAGCAAAAGCAGCCGGAAGAGAGAAACCACTACCTAGGGAACCAGCTCCAAAGCCTGTTCTACATGGAATTTACTGCGTTGGCACCTGCTCCTCCTGACTTTCTAGTGTTGAAAGCTGTCCCTTCTACTTCACAAAGCGTGTGAACCCCTTCCCGCCGGGACTCATGTCCCACTCACACTCCCCATCCACACGCATCCCCTGGGTTAGATGAGGCAGGGCTGACCGGCCTTTCCTTTTCCTTCAGGAAAGCCTACAGCTGGCACAAAGAATTCAACAGTTCCCCGCATCCCCAGAACAGCCCCTTGCTGCAAAGCCCTCTCAGTTGCTGTTTTCCCTGGGCAGGAATTCAAGCTAAACACCGCGTGTCTGACAATGCTTACACGCACCAGGCTTTGCTCCAAATGGGCCCCAAGACTTCTCCAATGAGTAACAAAGAGAAAGACTGCTTGCAGGAGATAGCAAAGGCCTAGGAATGGGACCCACCCATTGGAAAAGAGCAGGAGCTGGTTCCTCTTTACAAGTAGACATCTCTTAGACAAGAGAACTCCTTGGACAAGACAAGGCAGCCATCGACTGCTTACTCCATCTCCAGTGGAAAAACACTTTTGCTATCAGAGCAAGCTCATCTGAGCATGGCTTCCAGACACCACTCTCCTTCAGGGCTTCCATCTTCACCAGCAGCTGATTCCATCGCAGCTAAGGCACAAAACCAGGTCTCCCTCAGACTCAAACTGAGCATCCAGGACTCAGAGAACTTCATACTCCTTCCAGATTCCTCACCTCCCCCAGCCACTCCCTCCTATCCCACAGCAGCAAACACAACCTCATCCAAACCAGCTTGGACACCAGCCTGCCTTCCCCACTGCTTGTTGCAGAGTCACAGTCATAAAGTCATAGAGTGGTTTGGGTCAGGAGGGACCCTAAAGCTCCTCCAGCTCCTACCCCTGCCACGGGCAGGGACACCTTCCACTGGAGCAGGGTGCTCCCAGCCCCTGTGTCCAACCTGGCCTTGAATGCTGCCAGGGATGAGGCAGTCACAGCTTCTCGGGGCAACAGTGTGCCAGTGCCTCACTACCCTCAACGTGAGGAATATTTCCCTAATCTGAAGTGAAATCAAACGAATGAAATGAAATAAATCACAGTTCGCACTCGGAACCGAAGGGTCCAAAGGCTCAGGTTCACTTCACAAAGGCTGCAGCCGGGCGGGGGGCGCACGAGCCCGCTCGCGGGGCAGGGCAGGGCAGGGCCCGCTCCGCCGTTCCATGGCTCCCGTGGCCGCGAACCCCCCGCGCCGGCTGCTGCGCTCGGTGGCAGCGGGCGCCCGGGGCGCGCGTGGACAGAGCCGTTGAGAGCGAGGCTGCGGCGGCAGCGGCAGCAGCGGCTTTAGCAGCGGCTTTAGCAGCGGCTTTTGCAGCGGCTTTTGCAGCGGCTTTTGCAGCGGCTTTTGCAGCGGCTTTTGCAGCGGCTTTTGCAGCAGCAGCACCAACAGCGGCAGCAACAGCGCGGCGGCGGCGGCAGCTCTGGGCGGCTCGGAGCCCTCCCTCCGCCGCTCCCCGCCATGGTGCTCCCCGCCTCCCCACAGCCCCCCGCCGGGGCTCGCGGCGCCGCTCGGCTCTCCCGGTACTGGCAGTGGCGGCGCTGGGCGAGCCGCCCCCGCTGGGTCTGGCGAGGCAGCACCGCCCCCTGGCGCTCCCCGGCCCGCCCCCAGGCCCCGCTCCGCCCCGGGCCGCCGCCACACGCGGGTGCCCGGGGCAGCGCGGAGCAGCGGGGCCGCAGCCGCCCTGCAGCCGCGACCCCCGAGCCCCCGGGCCGCGGCGCGGATGTGGGGGTGCCGGCACCGGGAGCGCGCTCGGCCAAGGTGCCCGTGGTGCTCCTCACCCGAATTGACCCGGCGGCCTATCTGCGCTCCGGCACCGGCGGGGAGCGGCACGCCGCGGAGCCTCGGCCGGGAAACGCCGGCAGTGACGCGGCTCCGCTCGGTCCGGAGCGCCCGGTGGGGGCCGGCCGGGACCCCGCGCGCAGCGGTAGCAACCGCGCGGGGAAGGACGAGGACACCATGGAGCAGCGTTACCGTGCAGGAGCGCTGCTCGGGAAAGGCGGCTTCGGGGCGGTGTATGCAGGGGTCCGCCTGGCTGACAACACCCCGGTAAGGGGCGGGGCCGGGGCGGGCCGAGGGCTCAGCTCAGCCCAGCGCTGCGCTTGGCTCGCAGGTGACGATGAAACGAGTGGCTCGGGAGCGCATCTCCTCGTGGGGAGAGCGGGTGAGTGCGCGGGGCCACTGCGGCAGCGCGGGGCAGCGCGGGTGGGGGTGAGCCGGTGGGGCCGTGAGGAGGGAAACCGGGACAGCGCGAGGGGAGCGGGTGTGGAGTCACCAGGGGACATGGAGCGTCCCAGGCAGAGGGTGCCTGCTACCCTTGGGGCCGGGTAGGGGTGCACCAGAGCATCCCCGGGGCTGGGGGGGGGGGCACCTGGGAACAATGGGGCCGGGCAGGGGGGCATCAGAGCATCCCACGCAGGGAGGCACAGGACCCCTGGGCCAGCTGATGGTGTCATGGTCCCCCTGCAGCCCAGTGGCACTCACATTCCCATGGAGATAGCCATGCTAAAGAAGGTGCGCTCCGGCTGCAGTGCCATCATCCAGCTTCTCGACTGGTTCGAACTGCCTCACTCCTTCGTGCTGGTTATGGAGCGTCCGCAGCCATCTCAGGACCTCTGTGACTTCATCAGCAAGAGAAGGTTCCTGCCCGAGGATCTGGCGCGGGGCATTTTCTTCCAGGTGCTGGTGGCTGTGCGGCACTGCCACAGCCGCGGTGTCCTGCACAGAGATATCAAGCCCAAGAACATCATCCTCAACCTGGCCACCAGAGAGGTCAAGCTTATTGACTTCGGTTGCAGCACCCTCCTCACGGACACAGTCTACACCAAATTTAGCGGTGAGCCCACAGCCGAGGGTGCTTCCAGTAGCGGGCAGTTTGTGAACAAGAGTCACATGCTGGTGACGAGGTGGCAGGTCACACCGAGTGTGTGTCCCCACATCCATGGGGCCACCGGTGCAGCCCCTGCATCCCTGCGGATGCACGGGCGAGGAGCCGGGAGCAGGCGGCATCCGCCTGATGAGCTGCACCTGTATCCTGTGGTAGGAACACCTCTGTACTACCCGCCGGAGTGGTTCCGCTACCGCTGCTACCTCGGCCGTCCGGCAGCGATCTGGTCCCTGGGCGTGCTGCTGTATGAGATGGTGTGCGGGGTCCTCCCCTTCCGGCGCTGCAAGGACATCATCAGCGGGCAGCTCTCCTTCCAGCGCCAGGTCTCTGTCGGTAGGTACCCGGCTTCACGGCAGCAGGGGCAGGGCAGGATTTAGGGGTGGCAGCTGATCTCCCTTGGTCAGCTGGAGGAGGTGGCACATGTCCTGCTATCCTGCTCTCCTCCAAACGGATCATGGAGCACGAGGTTTGGGTGCGGCGCTGAGCACACCCAGCCCTGGGCGCTGCGGACGGTGGCACACGGTGGGCAGGAGCCTCCTGCAACTGAGCGGTGGTTCCCGGATTCTCCCCAGAATGCCAGCACCTCATCAGGTGGTGCTTGTGCATGTACGCCTGCAACAGAGCATCCCTGGAGGATGTGTTCAACCACCCTTGGCTGCAAACATCCCCTGCCCCAGGAGACAGCTGCCCTCCTCCTGCACAGCCTGAGCCAGCAGCCGGGAAAGCAAGGGTGCCTTTTGGGGGAGTGTGGTGGTTGTGGGGTTTGGGCTTTTTGGGAGGTTAGGATGGATGTTTTGGGGTTAAGATGGATGTTTTGGGGCTGTGGGGGTTTTTTGGAGACTTTGAGGTTTTGGGGGTTGGTTTTTTTGGGGACTGTTGTGGGTTTTGTGGAGAGTTGGTGGTTTCGGGGGTTTTGGGAGTTTTGTGAGGTTGGGTGTTTATTGGGAGATTGGGTGTTTTGGGGGACTTTTGCAGTTATTGGGGGGGGTTGTGAGGATTGGTTTCTGGGGTCTTTGGAGGGCAATAGGTGTCAGAGGGGCACCTCATGAGAGTTCATACTCCTCCTTGTAGCTGGGGCAGTGCTGAGGTCTGAGGATAAGGCTGGTAACACAGGGATGGTATAGTGGTTTCTGATTAGCACTTACCCTGAGCAAGGCTGAATCAGTCTCTCGTTCTCTGCAGTGAGGAGAGACAGGACCTGATAGCAAAGCAACAGACAATGTGGTTACTCCATCACCAGCCACAGGCACCACAGCTACTCCAACAACAGCCGCAACCACTGCGGCGACACCAACCATGGCAACAGGCACGGAGGCTGCTCCAATGCCAATGACTGTAACTACAGATACCACAACTCCAGTGACATGCACTGCTGCTATTCCAACCATGGCAAAAAGCAGTGCGGCTCCTCCATCCTCAGTGACAAGCACTGCGGCTCCTCCAACCTCAGTGACAAGCAGTGAGGCTTCTCCAACCCAAGCCACAAGCACTGCCGATACTCCAAGCACAGTGACAGACACATCGGCCACTTGAATGCCAAGGACAGGCACTGTGGCTACTATACCCCATCAACATGCCCTGCAGTTGATCAGACCCAGCCACGACCACTGCAGCTGCTCCACCAACAGTTTTCAGCTCTGCAGCTACTCCATCTCTAGGAAGCAGTAATGGCGCTACTCCAGGGCCTGCAATGTACACAGTGGCTACGTCAACCCCAGCCACAAACACTGCAGCTACTCCAGTGCCAGCCACAAACACTGCGGCCTCTCCACTGCCAGTGACACACACTGCTGCTGCTCCATCCCCATGGACAAGCAGTGAGGCTTCTCCAACCCAAGCCCTAAGAACTGTGTCTACTGCAACCATGGCAACAGGCACATGGGCTACTCCAATGCCATGGACAGGGGCTGTGGCTGCTGCAACTCCAGTGACATGCACTGCAGGTATTCCAACCACTGCAACAAGCACTGAGGCTTCTCCAGTGCGAGCCACAAGCACTGCGGCCACTGCAACCCCAGTGACTGGGACAGTGGCTACTACACGACAAGGAGAGCCATAAACACTGCAGCTATTCCAACCACTGCAACAAGCACAGCACCTACTGCAGTGCAGCCACAGCAATGCGGCTGTTCCAGTGTCTGAGACACACTGCCAGTGAAGTGCAGAATTGATGCCCCAGACCCACAACTGCCCCCCAGGTGACCACATCGAGCCGCAACTGCACCTCGAGTGACCCCCAGTGATGCCCCAGACCCACCACTCTCCCCCAAGTGATCCCAAAGTCAGCCCCCAGGCCCACAACTGCCCCACAAGTGACCCCCAAGTGACTCCCCTGAACAACAACTGTACCCCAAGTGATCACCTGGGGACTTCCAGGCCCACTACTGCCCCCCCATGTGACCCCCCCAGACCCACAACTGCCCCCCAGGTGACTCCAAAGTGACCCTCCAGACCCACAACCGCCTCCCAGTTACCCAAAGGAGACCTCTCAGATGCACAACTGCCTCCCGAGTGAGCCCCTGACCACAGCTGCTTCCCAGGTCACCCCCAGACCCACAACTGCCCCCAGTGACCCTAAAGAGACCTCTCAGACCCACAACTGCCCCCCAAGTGACTCCCCTTTACCTACAACGGCCCCCCAAGTGACCCCCAGCTCACCCCCACGACCCACACCTGCCCCCAAATTGTCCGCCCCAGACCAACAGCAGCCTCCCAGTGACCCCAGATTCCCCTGAGACTCACAACTGCCCTCCAAATGATACCCAGACCCACAACTGCCCCCCAGTGACCCCAAAGAGAACCCTCAGACACACAACTGCCCCCAGTGACCCCAAATTGACTTCCCAGACACACAACAGCCCCCAGGGGACAACTTAGACCCACAACTACCCCCCAGTGACTCCAAAGAAAACCCTCAGACACACAACTGCCCCCCAAGTGAACCCCCATACCCACAACTGCCCCCCAGGTGACACCCCCCTTAACTCCCCAGACCCACAACTGCCCCCAAGTGGCCACCCAGTCTCACAACTGCCCCCCAAGGGACCTCCCAGACCCACAACTGCCCCCAGGTGACCACTCAGACCCACAACTGCTCCCCAGTGACCCCTGGGCCCACAACTGCTCCCCAGGTGAGCCCCCCAGAACCACAACTGCCATAACTGCTCCCAAGTGGCCCCGCACACCTACATCTGCACCCTAAGTAACCCCCAAGTGCCCCCCAGACCCTCAACTGACCCCCAAGTAACCCCTCAGACCCACAACTACCACCCAACTGATCACCCCAGATCTACAACTGCCCTCCCAGTGACGCCCCAGACCCACAACTGCCCCCCAAGTGACCTGAAAGAGACCACTCAGACCCCACTGCTCAGGCACAGATTTGCAGCTGCTTTGCTACGTAAGGACATGGCAATGCCTTTGGCCTGGGCAGGAGGCGCGGTTCATTGAGTTTGCCTCTTGGAGCAGTGTGAAGCCAAGACCCTGCGCCTCTGTGTGCAGAGACAGATGGCTGCACTCTGCAGAGGTGAGGACTCTGATGAGGTGAGGTGGGAACAGCAGGGGCCATGTCCTGAGCAGACTGAATGCTTTTTAAACAGGAATGTACTCAAATAGAAATGGCACCGCAGGAAGGGCTCTGAGACACTCGGATCGATTCCACAAGAAGGCTTCTTGTGCAAACTCGTCTCAGAATAAACCTGAACTCAGCCTTCCAGAGCTGCTTCCAAAGGAAACAGGCTAAAAACGTTCAAGAAGATGTTCAGAATGATCTCTTTTCCTTATCTCTAGCCAAGCAAAAGCTCCGGATTGTGGCTGAGATGGTAAAAGCAAACGAGAATATCAGTGTGCAATAGAGAGAGGTGCAGGGACACAGGGCTGTGACTTCAGTTCTCCAGAGAGAAAGAATGTTCTGCTTTGATTTGATTAACCCCTGTGGGACTGATGGAAGGAGCCTCACGTCTGTATTTCAGGCAGCTTGCTTGCACAAGTCGCACAGTGCTTATGGTGTAGATTTCCCGTGCCACATGCCCGACAAATTGCTTTGCCCTTTTAAATAGAGAAAGAATTCGTTTCACATTGTGTCTGCAAACTATCAACAACAGTAATAAGAAGAGGACTTGACCTTACAAAGTGCTCCGCTTATTCAGCCCTGCAGATAGAAGAGCTCCTTCAAGTCCGTGCTGTGGGCTTCAGGTTTTAGTTAGGCCATAGTGCCTGCCCATCACAAATCCATGGATCTCGGTGACAATCCATTTCCAACCACAGGAGATGCAGCACCAATACCTCCAGTGTCAACTACAGCAGATCCAGCATCAATACCTCCAGTGTCAACCACAGGAGATGCAGCATCAATACCTCCAGTGTCAGCCACAGGAGATCCAGCATCAATACCTCCAGTGTCAACCACAGGAGATGCAGCATCAATACCTCCAGTGTCAACCACAGGAGATGCAGCATCAATACCTCCAGTGTCAACCACAGGAGATGCAGCATCAATACCTCCAGTGTCAACTACAGCAGATCCAGCATCAATACCTCCAGTGTCAACTACAGCAGATCCAGCATCAATACCTCCAGTGTCAACCACAGGAGATGCAGCATCAATACCTCCAGTGTCAACTACAGCAGATCCAGCATCAATACCTCCAGTGTCAACTACAGCAGATCCAGCATCAATACCTCCAGTGTCAACCACAGGAGATGCAGCATCAATACCTCCAGTGTCAACTACAGCAGATCCAGCATCAATACCTCCAGTGTCAACCACAGGAGATGCAGCATCAATACCTCCAGTGTCAACCACAGAAGATCCAGCATCAATACCTCCAGTGTCAACTACAGCAGATCCAGCATCAATACCTCCAGTGTCAACCACAGGAGATGCAGCATCAATACCTCCAGTGTCAACTACAGCAGATCCAGATCAATACCTCCAGGTGTCTGTACAGACTGGTGACAGTTTGCTTGGTCACTGCACTCCCACAAAACAGCAAGTCCATTCTCTGCAAGAAGAATGATTCTTATCCCCGTGAGGGTGCCCAAGCACAGTCACTGTATCTCACAAGCGAGATTCCACCACAGCTGAGAATAATGAGTCTCCAGTTTTGATGGTTGCCACCAAATAGCTCAGCAGTGCCTTTGCACCTGCATCAGGACGGCCAGAAAACACCCAATTTGGGGCAGTGTCAATAATCTATCAATTGTGGACACGCAATATCAGTTCCCTCCTTCTCACACCCTTTCCCCTGACCACAACAGTTGAGGACAGCCCCTACCTGGGTCCCCATTCCCTTGTATAGGGAGCATTCTGGAGGGCAGATTTTGTCTAGTTGAGCCACCAGCACTTTTGGATCACTGACTAATGCTGCGCTTGAGCATTCTGGGCATCTCCCCACTGCCCCAGTCCTGCCAGCCCATCTGTGCCAAGCACTTACAATCAGTTGAGGGAAGCAGAGTCATGAGGACGTATTTAATAAACTTCAAATGTTCAGTAATGCTAAGGCCATAAATGACAGAATCACAGAACATCTCCCTACTGAACACAAGTGCATGTGTCCTGTCTGTCACACTGCTACCTCCTGTGCTCTCCAAGATACCTTCCTCAGCTCACATGGTTTACCTTTAATGCTTATTTCTAGTCAAGGTGGTTTGAATCCTACTAACCCTTCAAGCTGTCATCATGCAATTAGAGAAACCCAAGATGGATCAAACTGTTTTTAATGAAGTCACCATCTGTTAGAAACATGCATGCCAGGAGGTGAATTGCTCTTCTGTTAGATTGAGTCTCAATTACCTTTATGCAGATGTTGGTTTGGGGCTGCAGCTGTGGAGCTGTTGCTGACTCACATCCAATGCAAGTGGCTGTATTCACTCCCAGCAGCTGTCTGCATTCAAGACATGGTGCCACCTGAAGAAAAAGCCACATCACACCATGTCCTTAAGGTTATCAAGAGCTTTTCAGGATTTTCCTGGTTAGAGTCTGCAGCAGCACAGTCACCAGAACCATAGCAGCTGATAGCTGCAGCTGCTGGTACTGATCCTTACAGACCAAGGGCTACTGACAAAACATGAAGACAACTGCAAAGAGTGACTTTGCTGACAACTAAACTGGGCTAGAAAGGTGCTAAGTTAATTTTCAGTAAAATTGCAAAGCCAGAGAGAAGGCAGTCACAGGCATCACCGTAAAAACTTGGTGCTCTTACACATATGCCCACACTGACACTGTTCCAGGTTTTAGGCATGATGGATCTTCTATAGCTATGACACAAGCAGTAGTTACTAACTGCACTGGTTAGCACTGCAACAAGGTCCATATGCAGGCCCTCAAGATGCAGTGGTTGTTGTTGCAGCATGAAGAGGAACCTGAATTTGGTCATGTTTCCCGACACTGGCGAAGAAAACACAATTTACTTTTCCAGTCTTACCCTTACTTACATATATGGCACTTGAAGGAATCCATGGTTCATTTTGCCCATCATTTAAGAATTACTAAAGGTACTGAACAAAATCACAGAATCCCAGACTGGACTGGGTTGGAAGGGACCTTAAAGCTCCTGCAGCTCCAACCCCTGCCACGGGCAGGGACACCTTCCACTGGAGCAGCTTGCTCCAAGCCCCTGTGTCCAACCTGGCCTTGAACACTGCCGGGATGGGGCAGCCACAGCTCCTCTGGGCACCCTGTGCCAGTGCCTCAGCACCCTCACAGGGAAGAACTTCTGCCTAAGAGTTAATCTCAGTCTCCCCTTGGCAGGTTAAAGCCATTCCCCTTGGCCTGTCCCTACAGGCCCTTGGCCAAAGCCCCTCTCCAGGTTTCCTGTAGCCTCTTTAGGCTCTGGGAGCTGCTCTAATGTCTCTTCTTAAGGGGCCTTCTCTTGTCCATGCTGAACAAGCCCAGCTCTCTCAGCCTTGGATGTTTATGTCCTGGGCTGTGCGTGAAGGCCAATGATCCACAGAGGACGTGGATGACAAATTCATAATACATACTGTACTTTCAAGCACTGTTTTTTGCAGACAAAGCAAAATGCAACAGCTTAAGAGCTGGATCTTGGAAACAATCAAGACTGCTGCCATGTATGAAAAAACTCTTATGTCATTAATACTGTTTGAATACATCAAATCAAGTGCAAGTAGAGTTGGTGTATTTAAACACATTGGTTCATTTTCTAAGTTCCTTCCTGAAATGCACCCTCATAAAAATCATCACGGAACGCAAACAAAAGTCTCGAGGCTCGAAGTTCCACATGAACGCTTAAGAGAAGTTTTTACCTGGATTCAAAGCTCTTATTCAGACCTGATCTCATTTCTAGAAGAGCATTTGTGTCTACTGCATGGTCAGCCTTCCCTGGAAGAGGGATTCCAAGTGGGACCACCTGAGGAACTGGGGCAGACCCAGGCCCCACTTACTCCACAGTGCTCTGGAAAGAAGAAAAACAAAAAGGCAGACAACCATGGTTCTGCATTGAGAGATACGGTCTTTGAATGGGATTCCTGTCTTCATTTGTTTCTCTTAACAGAGAGAACACCAGCTTCTTTAAAGTGTTATTCCTCACTGCATGATTTTCACATTGGAAAGCAGCAAGGTCCTAACAACCATCCCAATCCCAACTTACTCTCCTGTTGCAGAACCGTGAACAAGACTTGAGATGAGCACTGCTGCTCTCATTTCACTTTGACCTTCCTCGCTCAATTCTGGTTACGATGTGTTCCAGGGAAACAGCTTTAGCATCACACATCAATGGTACACGGTAGGAGGGAGTCCCAGGGAAGCCTCTCCACCCTAATGGCACATTGGAGCCAGCCTCTTGTTTCATTGCAGCCATCTCAATAGATACAAGATGTCCTGCAAAGGGCTAAAGCAAGACAGCCATTGCTTAAGCTTATCTCAGCTTCTCTATGCATTAAGAATATACCCACAAAAGAGATGCCAAACATGACTTATCATCATTTACATCATCAGCATCATGTCTCACAATACAAGAATGACAAATTGCATTTGGACACAGTAACATTTTACAATACACAAAGATGTGCTCCAGATCCTGGGAACTGACCCTTAGAGCCAGGAAACATGTCTGCACTGCAAGTGTTTCCTTCTGTAACCAGCCCTTTAATCCTCCACACACATCTTTCACACTGCTCATCAACGCAGACAGCGCTGATTCAGCACGGCAGGGGATCCTTAGTCAGGGCTCTGCCTGGGGCTGTGCCCACCTCCTTGGCTGGGTTGCCCAAGGCAGTGGTTCAGGCCCGGGGCAGTTCTCAGCCAGACTCTCTTGGCTGCACACACACGGTGTGCACGGGACACACAAGGTGGGGGCTCAGATCTTTACCTGACGCGAAGGGGCAGCGAGCAGCTGTCCCCAAGGAGCCGCCTGCTCTCGGCACCCCTGCACCAAAAGCACAGGACCTCGGTTCAGGCTCCTGAGGGCCCACCCTGGTGGGACACAATGGTCCTGCCGCCATCCCCTGCATGCCCAGCCCCTGCCCCAGCGTGGGCTCCAGCCCTGCCTGCACCTCCCCTGCTGGCTCAGGCCCCGCTTCCCGTGCCCTCCTGGCACAGCCCAGCCCACCTCACCCCACTGCATCCCTGCTCCCGACCCCCTGCCCCCGGCTCCATCCCAACCCACAGCCCTGCCTTTCCCACTGCATCCCTGCCACAGCCCCGCTCACCCCGCTCCTGCCCGGCTCCATCCCGCTCCGATCGCGGCTCCATCCTGCTCGATCCGGGCTCCATCCATGTTTGACAGGGGCTCCATCCAGCTCCGATCCCGGCTCCATCCAGCTCACCCGGGCACGATACACCTCCACGCTGCCATTCCCTCCCCACATCCCCCCAGGTTACCACAGACGCCGCACGCTCCGGCCCCTTCCCGCCCTCCCCTCCGTGCCGCTGGCTCTGACGTCATCCCCCCGCGCCGCCCGGTGTCATGGCGGCGGTGCAGCCGCAGCCGAAGGCTCTGCCCAGAAGCACCGAGCGCTGGAACTGAGCCGCGTCTGCCCCGGAGCAGGGTCAGGGCCCACAGCTCCGCTCCTGCAGCGCTGCCGAGCCCCGCACTCACTTGATGGTGCCATCGGAGCGCTCCACACACCGCAGCACGGCCTGGGCCATTGCTCTGGCTCCGGCAGAGGCAGAACTGCCTTTGGGAGCTGCCCGGCAACAACGAGAGCTGAGAAGCGGCTGCAGAAGGGCTCTGCTGTGGGGCTGAAAGCCAAGGGCGGTGCAGGGCAAAGGAGAGACTGCAGAGCCTCAGCCCTTGGGCTTCTTGCAGAGGAGGTGGCGGTGCTGCCCTTGATCCTGGCTGCTCTCCAGGCCTGCCCTGCCCTGAACGGTCTCCGTGGCCCCTGCCCAGGCCAGCAGCAGAGACAGGATGTTCCTGCACAATGTCTGCACCTGATCCTGGGGCTGCCTCAGTGCTGAGAGCTCTTCTGCAGACAAATGCAGATGGTATTTTACAGTCCTACAGTCACAGCCTGGTTTGGGGTGGAAGGGACATTAAAGCTCAAGCGATCCCAAGCCCTGGGAGCCCAGTGGCCATGGGCACGGTGCTGCCACCATCACAAAGCCGTGGTGGTCGCTATGGAGACGCCCATTGTGATGGGGCCCTCACGGTGAGCGTGGGCTATTTAAGGAGCAGAGCCCTGCAGGAACCAGTGCAGAGGAGACCCCTCTGTCGGGAGGCTGCATCTGCCCTGGCTGCCCTGCACATCCAGGTACGTGTTCTTTGACTTTGCAATCCTGGTTCAGTGTTGGCTTCAAACACACTGTGGGTGCAAAGCAGGAGCCTTCTGTGTGCAGGAGCTGCGGGTGTCAGAGGTGCTGAGGAGGAGTCAGGGCAGGAGCAGCCCCTGGGCAGTGCAGCTGCCGGTGCTGTCGGGCCCTGGCAGGCGCAGGCAGAGCCCAGAAGCCCACCGGGCACTGCGCAAGGTGGGAAGGAGCTGGTGGGCTCGGGCCACACCTGCGCAATCCTGACTGCGGCAATGCCCGCGGGAGCCCTGTGCTCCCCCAGCAACAGTGCCAGGGCAGGAGCTGTTGCTGGGCCTCCCCTGCCCTTGGCAAGCACTGCCCCAGCCCCAGCCCCGCTCGGGAGCTGCGCTTCCTGAGCCAAGGAATGCTGCTGGCAGCTGCGTGCCCATACAAAGAGCCCAGCTCCAAGAGTGCAAACGTGCAGCCCCTGCTGCCGCTGCAAGTCAATATTGTTATATTAATAATAATAGCTACAACAGGAATAATAATAATGGGTCCCCCATATCTCCAGATCCCCCCTCCCCAATGATCTGTGGGGTGGTTTCTGGTGGCTTTAGCCCCTGTTTGAGGGCTCTGCTGGTCCCCCAAATTCCTTTCCCTCCCTCCCTCTGAGAATGGGGACCTCCACATGAGCCCCCAAATTCCACCAATTTACCTCCATTGGCCAACAGCGGACACTGAAGAGAGACACAGGGTGCCCTGTGACACATGTACCCCTATTTTGGGACACGGAGGGGTCCCCCAAATCCCTGCATCCCCCTGGGGAGTTTTGGGGAGATTCCTGAACCCCAGAATCCCCCCTGAGCCTCCAAGTCCCTTCTGAACTCCCAGGTTCTCTTCCTCCAACACATCCCCACCATTGGGGAACATGGGGCACTAAGGGGAGAGACTTGGGGTGCCCTGGGATGGGTGTACATCCCCATTTTGTGGAACATGGGGGGTCTCTCAAATTACTGTGCCCACGATGGGGAATTTTGGAGACTCCCCATGAACCCTGAAATCTCCCGTGAACCCGAAATCCCTCTGAAGTCCCCAAATCCCCCCATTTATGGCAAAGCGACCACATGGGGCTTCCAGTGATGCCCCAGGTGCCCTGGGATGGATATACCCTCCATTTTCATGAGATGGGGGTCACCCAAATCCCTGCACCCCCTGGAGAGCCTTGGGGACCTCCTCAAACCCCAGAACTCCCCTGAATCCCCAAACCTTCCTCTGAACCCTCAAATTATAGAATCATAGAACAGTCAGGGCTGGAAAGGACCTTAAGATCATCCAGTTCCAACCCCCTGCCATGGGCAGGGACACCTCCCACTAAACCATGCCATCCAAGGCTATGTCCAACCCCACCTTGAACGCCACCAGGGATGAAGCATTCACCACTTCCCTGGGCAACCCATTCCAGGGCCTCACCACCCTCACAGTAAAGAATTTCTTCCTCATATCCAATCTCAACTTCCCCTGTTTCAGTTTGAACCCATTACCCCTTGTCCTCTCACCACAGTCCCTAATGAAGAGTCCCTCCCCAGCATCCCTATAGGCCCCCTTCAGATACTGGCAGGCTGCTATGAGGTCTCCACGCAGCCTTCTCTTCTGCAGGCTGAACAGCCCCACCTTTCTCAGCCTATCTTCATGTGGGAGGTGCTCCATCCCCTGATCATCCTCGTGGCCTCCTCTGCACTTGTTCTAACAGTTCCATGTCCTTTTTATGTTGAGGACACCAGAACTGCACACAATGCTCCAAGTGAGGTCTCACGGAGCAGAGTAGAGGGGCAGGATCACCTCCCTTGACCTGCTGGTCACGCTCCTTTGGATGCAGCCCAGGATACTGTTGGCTTTCTGGGCTGTGAGCGCACACTGCAGTCAGCTCATGTTCGTTTTCTCATCGACCAACACCCCCAAGGCCTTCTCCCCCCACTGACTTCCATGGGGAAGCACAGGGCACCCGGTGAGACCCAGGGTGCCGAGGGACAAAGGTGCCTCCACTGAGGGACATGGGGGTCCCCCAGATTCCTGCCCCTGAGGACCTTTGGCCCCTGCACCCCCCCCCAGAGGTGTCCCCGCAGTCACTGCAGGAGCTGCAGCAGCACGAGGCTGACGTGAAGCTGCAGCAGCAGCAGCGCTGGGACCTGAAGGAGCTGCACAAGAAGCACCTCAAGAGGCTCTTGGCTCTGCACAAGCACCTGGCAGCCGGGTGGGACCCCAGTACCCGGCACCCCCGAACCCAGCCCCCCCTGCACCCAAAATCCCAGCGGGGAGCCCCAAATCCCCCCAGACCCAAACCCTGCAGCTCCAAAGCCGCCCCGGCTCAGCGCAGCAGCCAGGAGCCCCCTGAAAAAGGGGGTGTCTCTAAAGCGTGGTTCCCCCGGGACCTGCCCTGGGGTCCCCCAAAATGCTCTAGGACCGCAAATCCACTGGGGGGACCCCAACATTGCTTTGGGTTCAGTCGTGAATTCAGGGGGTCAGAGGGGGTGGACCCTCCAAAAGTGGCACCCCAATAAAGGGGTAGGCCGAAAACATGCTGCCCCCCAAAGGGCCCTGAAGGCACCCAAAGCAATCGTGGTGCCCCCCAAAATCCTGGGGTAACCCCAAATCTCCTTGAAGCAGCACACGAGCAGGTAGGACCCACAAATGGGGGGGGGGCTGTAAGCACCCCTAAAGCAAACTGCATGCTGCCATCACCACAGGCCCCCACAAATGAACGTAGGGACTGAAAATCCTTGAGGGGCCCCACCAAACACACTGGGCCCCAACTGCGGGTGCGCCAAAAAAGCTGCTCCCCCTCCCCCAAAGCCACCAGCCCCAATCGATCCCTGTTGCCCCCAAAGCACACCCCATGGGACACCCTAGCTCCACTCTTATATAAGAGAGCTGGGGTGGGGGGTTGGGGGGGGTGCCTAATTTGGGGGGTCCTGCCCAGAAGCCCTCAACATTTTCATGTGGGGGATGAGCAGCAGCGCCTGTGGCAGGGACTGAGAGGGACTGGGAGCAGCTGCAGCAGGTAGTGGGAGCACTGGGAGGGATGGGGAGTTGAGCATGGCTGCAAGCAAGAAGACCCACGGCAGGGACTGGGAGCACTGGGATATTGAAACCCCATCGGTGTCTGGGGCCATAGCGGCCTATATTGGTCTGTACTGGTGCAAACTGCTCCATACTGGGATGTGTGAATTTGCGGACAGCACCAAGCTGGGTGGGAGCGTTGATCTGCTGGTTTCTACTTGGTTTCTGACATTGCTCAGGTGGGACTTTGACATCCTGGAGTGCTTCCCACACTGCTGTTGCTGCTTCCCCCACCTCTGTGAGGGAATCTCCTCTGATTAAGACATCATCTCCATAATGGTACATTTTCACCTGCTGAGGAAGTGAGACCTCCTGTGGGTTTGTGGTACTCATGGGAGGGAGCTGAGTCCCCTTCCAGCCCCAGGGTTACAATCCCAGGAGGAGATGCCTCACCTGACCAGGCTGAATCCCTTCGTTCAGCAGGGGTAAAGCAGATCCCAGCCTGTCCTGGCCTGGCTGTCCTGTCTGATGATGGGACAAGAAAGAGGCTGCCTGCAGAAGTGGCTGTGTCACCATCCCTGGAGGTATTTAAGACATGTTCTAAGGGACATGGTTCATGTGTTGACTTGCCAGTGTCCAGTTTCTGTGAGGGTGGTGGGACACTGGCACAGGGTGCCCAGAGGAGCTGTGGCTGCCCCATCCCTGCAGTGTTCAAGGCCAGGTTGCACACCGGGGCTTGCAGCAGCCTGCTCTAGTGGAAGGTGTCTGTGCCTGTGACAGGGGTGGAACTGGATGAGCTTTAAGGTCCCTCCCACCCCTGTACATAAATATTGAGTGCCTCTACAGCTGAAGTGCTCCAGGGAGGGCAGGTTTGATACCAGGTACTGGTGTGCTGACTGCACAGTGGGTTGGTGTGATTCTGGACAGGGATCAGAGCTCAGCGGCAGCAGTGACCCCTGGTGTCACAGAGAAGAGTGTGTGTTTCCTTCCTGGCACTGGTGCATTGCTTGGCAGAAGCAATCCCAGGTATTTTGGAGTCCCCAGCTGTGCAGTTCCCAGCAGGGCTCTGCGGGTCCAGCTGAAAGTTACCGCCTGTTTCCTTGGTACATGGTTGAGTCGATTTGGAGATGGATGTGACACCACAAGGAACTGTTCACCTGCATGTGCAGCAGACACACAGATCTCTCGCTGTGTTGTGTGCACTTGTCAGTTACTGAGGAAAGTATCAATGGGCTGGGATAGGAAACAGCACAGGAGGGAATTTTTAGTTCACTGTTGCTCTTCCTGGTGAAACCTGTTGGACTTTAGCATCTTGTCCCATATTTTCCATGGTAATTGGAATGTTTTTTGTTATTAAAAATAGTATTGAATTTTCTACTCCCGTGTTCCAGGAGAAACAGCACCAAGGGCCTCCCCGTGTGCCACAGTTTGCAACACTGTGCGATGTGTAACAAGAGAAAGAGATGGGCTGGTACTTCTGGAGAATCCTGTGGCCTGTGGAGCTTCGTCTGGGACAAGGACAGGTTTGTGTGTAAGCACTGCCTCAGTTCAGCCCAGCTGTGCTGTAGTGAAGAGCAGCTCCCATCGCTGCCCTGTGCAGAGTCAGGGCTGGGGTGCGTGCTCCCCAGTCCCTTCTCTCCTGCCTCCTTTGTCTGCAGTGAAGCAGTAACTATGTTCTCTGCAGCAATTCTTCCCCGTGAGGGCGGTGCGACACTGGAACACGTTTCCCAGAGAAGCCCCATGTGCCTGTTGTGAACCTGTTTAGGATTGCTCAAAGAATCACCGGCACAGATACCAGGAAAAGCATTTGAATGTGAATTCATCAAAGCAGGATTTAAGAGGATTTGGTGGGGAGGCCCCACTCCACCAGCTACAAAAAGAGATTGTGTCAGTCTTGGAATGATTTATACGGGACTGGGTTCAAGTGATTCATACAGTATTGAACTGAAATCGAGTATAGGAACTGCAGACACAAAGGAATAAGGGAGACCCTCTCGTTGAGTCACAAGGTTCAGATTGACCCAAAAGAGCTCCTGGTATGATCAGGGAGTGTCCAACTTTCCTGATCTCTGTGTGCTGCTCCCACCTTCGCCAGGCAACCAGAGCTCCTGGTGCAGCCAGGGAGCAGCCAGCATCCAGCTCCTTGTACTGTGCAAAGGATGGGGCCTAACAGGCAGAGGGCTCCAGGAAAGGCAGGGGGGCTGCATCAGCACAGTCCAGCCTGTGACTAAAGTCAGTCCATCTTTCTCAGGGTGGTGTGGTCACCTCTTGCCTCTGTGCCTCCAGAGTAGTGCTGAATTCCAGTTATAAATGGAGGGGCATTTTTGGTTGCTTTACTCAAACGTTAAGAGTTGTTAAATGGGTTTAAGTACCATTATCTATATGAGAGGTTTCTGCAGTAAACATAACTTGTGCAGATGATTTCCATGCTCTAATTTATAGCAGAATGTTTAACAACAAACAGAATAGGACATAAATTAGTGAAATTATGGTAGGATGTAAAATTCAGCTTTAAAGTCCCAGTTACTATTGGTGACCATCCAACAGGGTATTTCACCAGAGATGTTCCCATGCTCAGTGTGTGACCTAGCCAGTGACAGGTTAATAGACGGACTCGATGTTCTCAAGGGT
This sequence comes from Amazona ochrocephala, assembly GCA_039720435.1. Lineage (NCBI taxonomy): Eukaryota > Metazoa > Chordata > Aves > Psittaciformes > Psittacidae > Amazona > Amazona ochrocephala. Next base: position 492,928 of record JBCFXG010000044.1, on the reverse strand, counting down.
CATTTTCATAGAATCGTAGAATCATAGAATAGTTAGGGTTGGAAAGGACCACAAGATCATCCAGTTCCAACCCCCCTGCCATGGGCAGGGACACCTCCCACTAAACCATGCCATCCAAGGCTATGTCCAACCCCACCTTGAATGCCGCCAGGGATGAAGCATTCGCAACTTCCCTGGGCAACCTATTCCAGGGCCTCACCACCCTTACAGTAAAGAATTTCTTCCTCATATCCAATCTAAACTTCCCCTGTTTAAGTTTGAACCCGTTACCCCTTGTCCCTCATGAAGAGTCCCTCCCCAGCATCCCTATAGGCCCCCTTCAGATTCTGGAAGGCTGCTATGAGGTCTCCACACAGCCTTCTCTTCTGCAGGCTGAACAGCCCCAACTTTCTCAGCCTATCTTCATATGGGAGGTGCTCCAGTCCCCTGATCGTCCTCGTGGCCTCCTCTGCACTTGTTCCAACAGTTCCATGTCCTTTTTATGTTGAGGACACCAGAACTGCACACAATACTCCAAGTGAGGTCTCACAGAGCAGAGTAGAGGGGCAGGAGCACCTCCCTCAACCTGCTGGTCACGCTGCTTTTGATGCAGCCCAGGATACGGTTGGCTTTCTGGGCTGTGAGCACACACTGCAGCCGGCTCATGTTCGTTTTCTCATCAACCAACACCCCCAAGTCCTTCTCCTTGGGCTGCTCTGAACCTGTTCCCTGCCCAACCTGTAGCTGTGCCTGGGATTGCTCCGACCCAGGTGTAGGACCTTGCACTTGGCATGGTTAAACTTCATCAGGTTGGCATCAGCCCACCTCACAAGCATGTCAAGGTCCCTCTGGATGGCATTCCTTCCCTCCAATGTATCAACCAAACCACACAGTTTGGTGTCAACGGCAAACTTGCTGAGGGCGCACTCAATCCCACTGTCCATGTCACCCACAAAGATGTTGAACAAGACCAAAATTTTCAAATTAAATGATTCTGTGATTCTCAGAAAAGAAGGTTTTTAGCCTTAAACCTCTTTCTCATCACAGAACTCACCTTGCAGGAAGGCAGTGTGTCTGCCAGCTGAGGGAGGGAGCATCAATGCTTGCTTCAGGCTGTTTCCCATGGGGTTCCCCTGCAGCCCCAGGGAGCTCTAGAGGGAGCCCCGGGGGCAGAGGCAGAGCCACCTTGGGCTGGGTCTCTGCTGCTGAGCTGGGTCGGGCTCCTGGGAGGCAGATAGATGGTGGCAAGGGGGCAGAGCTGCAGAGAGACAGCTGTGCCCAGGAGCAGGGCTGGGCACTGCCTGCAGGCACCCAGGGGAGACCTACGAGCCTCAGAGAACTTAAAGGCCCCTGGCAGTGGAGGATGCTGCGAGCTCCCTGCAGGAGAAACCTTCCCAGCCTGTGCATGGTAAGGCTGTGGGTGCAGGGCAATGCAGCTGCACTTGCTGGAGGGATCTCCTGAAGCTGCTGCCTCAGACAGTGCATGGGATGTGTCAGGAGGACTCTCTTGGTTTCTCTGTGTAGATAAGGAGGAGGATGCGCTGCAGAGCAGGGCTTCCCTCTGCTCCATGCGAGGGACAGGACAAGGCAGGTCCCTTGTCCCGGGCTGGCTGCAGGGTGTAAATGTGGGTGTGCAGCCAGGGCTGCCCAGTGCTGTCCTTGTGAGCAGGGTCCCTGCAGCCGAGGGGCTGTGTGCTGGGGCAGGGACTCTGCTGCCTGCCAGGGTCAGCACTCAGCCTGCCCGGGAGCTCATCACGGCACTGGGGGAGAAGCTGTGGGGGGAGGAACAACCCCGGGCGGGGAAGGGAAAGTGTTCGTGTGCACTGGAGAGGGTGCTGTGTGGGTCCGTGCTGTTCTGAGCTCCACATCACTCTGAGCACATTTGCAGAGGGTCCTTCTGAAAGACACTGAGGCAGCGTTTGCCTTAGAAGGAAGAATTCTGAGCTCTGATGTTTCTCACTCTTGGTGGGCAGGTTGGGCAGCGGGAGCTGGGAATTTACTTCTCTGCTTTGGAGAAGGCACTGAGAGTCTCGTCAGGACTTGTGTGAGCACTGAGAGGGAACAGAACTGGGCCGGGAGCAGCAGCTTCCTGGCAGCCACAGCTCCAGGAAGCAGAGACGTGGGCAGGGAGTGGGGGGGAAAGTGTAGCCCAGCCCTGGGGAGGGCAGGTTCAAGCAGCTCTCTTGGTGTCTGGCACTGGAGGTGGCTGCTGACCATGCTCTGCTGCACACAGTCCTTTGCTTCTCCCTATGGGAGCTCTGTGATCTGCCCTTTGAAACCATGTGCCCCTGCTCTCAGCACAGGTCAGGTGTTTGCAGGGGATTTAAGTTCAATTTGTGTGTGAAGGCATCTTACAGGCAGTGCAATTGTAAGCACAGGGCACATGGGAAATGTCTGATGGACACTGCAGCTCTCCTGGCTCTGCACTAAGCTACAAAGAGCTGAGACTTTTTGCCTGATGCAATGCTCTTCTGATTGAACCTAGGAAGAAGCCTCAGCAGTGTAATGACATCTCTGGTGATGGCACTGAGCCTCTCCTCTCCTGCTAAAATGTGCTCAATTGTGAGTGTGTAAATTGAACTTCTGTATCTGACATCCCTCCTGCCCTAACCTGTCACTGTCTGTTTCTCCTCTGACAGTGCTCCGTGCCCAGAGGCAGTAGATGTCCAGAGGCAGCTCCATCACCCACTGCCTCCTCCTGCCATTCGCAGACACACGGGAGCTGCAGCTCTGGCACTTCTGGCTCTTCCTGAGCATCTCCCTGGCTGCGCTCCTGGGCAATGGCTTCATCATCACCAGCACAGCCTGCGATCAGCACCTCCACACCCCCAGATACTTCTTCCTCCTTAACCTCTCCCTGCTGGACCTGGGCTGCATCTCCACCACTGTCCCCAAATACAAGGCCAATTCCCTATGGGACACCAGGGCCATCTCCTACACAGCTTGTGCTGCACAGATCTTTTTCTTTCTCTTTTTTCTCATAGCTGAGTTTTATTTTATCACCATTATGTCCTACGACCACTACGTGGCCATCTGCAAGCCCCTGCACTACAGGAGCCTCCTGGGCAGCAGAGCTTGTGTCCACATGGCAGCAGCTGCCTGAGGCACAGGTTTTCGCACTGCTCTGCTGCACACAACCAATACATTTTCACTCCCCCTCTGCCAAGGCAATGCTGTGGAGCAGTTCTGCTGTGAAATCCCCCAGATCCTCAAGCTCTTCCACTCACACTGCTACCTCAGGGAAGTTGGGCTTCTTGTGATTGCTGTCTGTGTAACATTTGGCTGTTTTGTTTTCCTTGTGGGGTCCTGTGTGCAGATCTTCAGAGCGTGCTGAGGATCCCGTGAGCAAGGATGCCACAAAGCCTTTTCCACGTGCCTCCCTCACCTGGCCATGCTCTCCCTGCTTGTCAGCACTTCAGCATTTGCGTACCTGAAGCCCCTCTCCATCTCCTCCGCACCCTTGGATCTGGTGCTGTCAGTGCTGTCCTCGGTGGTGCCTCCTCATCCAAGGCCACCGCTGTATCCCAATGTTGGGAGCCAGGACGGACCTACTAATGATTGTATAAGAAGCAGGAGAAGGGTAAGCGGACCTCCAGTAATTATCTGCTGCTAAAGGTTGCGTGTGGATGGGTAGTGTGTATGAAGTGTGCATGATATGGCTATAGAGTGAGTGTGAATTATTAATAGAATGTTTTAAACGTTTGATCTTTTAATATTTAAATTGGGCTACTGTGGTGTTTGCTCGATCTCCTATAGGGGACCAGTTAAGCATTAAGGTGGCAGAATGACGAGAGTCGCTCCTCTGGTGGTTTGGGCTTGAATATTTGAACGAAGGGGGAAATTGGTTAAGGAGAGGAATGAGCGGGTTTATCTGGAAGGAGTATACATAACTCCGGCAGGACGAACAGTGGCTTTAGATTGGGAACAACCTTTAGGTTGAGAACAACCTCACTACCCTAGTCTGAACCCTTGCATTGGTGGGCTAACAGGGGTAATTCCTTCTTTTGTGTGTGGGCTTGTTTTCAGATTGTATGATAGCTGCCACCCAGCTCGGGTTTTGCTGAAGTGTAAATCCTGTACGAGACGATGGTATTGCATATCTTATAGAAAAAGGGCGGAGAGCCCTAAGTGCCTCCCCCAACCTCCACACTTATATAATGCCCAACAAGAATCTGAAAGAGTGAAATTAGAGTGTGGGAGGAAAAATTTGATCCCTGAAGTTTGGGGTGTGTGGGTAGAGGATTGGGAGAAGACAGTAAAGATTTGCATGGAAATTGAAACAAAGAAATGGAAGATAAAATAGAGGACTAAGAAGAGACAGTGGTCAAAGATACGGGTAACACCCAAAGGAGAATTCCGAAAATGAGTCCTTTGAGCTGCGTGCTCACCCACTGGAAAGACATTGCTGGGTCTGGAGGCACGGAAAATAAAAAGACCCTTATTAAGTACTATCCGGAAAGCTGATGGGTCATAGCGGATAGTCCAGGATCTATGGGCTGTAAATAAGATAACGGAGAATCTTTACCCAGTAGTGGCAAATCCATACACTTTGTTAACCGCGTTAACACCTGAACTGACTTGGTTCACTGTCGTAGACCTGAAAGATTCCTTCTTTTGCCTCCCTCTCCATGAAGCTAGCCAAAAATTATTTGCATTTGAATGGGAAAATCCTAACAGTGGTTGGAAGATCCAGCTCACTTGGACGGTGTTGCCCCAAGGATTTAAGAATAGTCCTACCATTTTTGGCAATCAGCTGGCAAAAGATTTAGAATCTTGGGAAACCCCTTCTGAGGAAGGAAGAATGTTGCAGTATGTGGATGATATTCTAATGGCCACAAAACCAGAAAGCGATTGCGTGGCCTGAACAGTAAGACTGCTGAATTTTCTAGGACTCCAGGGATATCGGGTGTCTAAAAAGAAGGCCCAGATAATACAACATGAGGTGAATTATTTGGGCTATGAGATCAGCGCAGGACAAAGAACTTTGGGACAGGCCCGCAAAGAAGCGATATGTCAGACCCCAAAACCTCAAACAGTAAAAGAGTTGCGGACATTCCAGGGAATGACAGGGTGGGGCCGGTTGTGGATCTATAACTATGGACTGCTTGTTAAACCTTTGTATGCACTAACGACCAGTGACTAGAAACACCTTAAATGGAGTAAGGAAGCTGGAAAGGCCTTTGTGGCACTGAAGAAAGCTTTGATGTTGGCCCTGGCCTTGGGACTCCCAAACGTGCGTAAGCCGTTCTTTCTCTTCTCCCACAAGAAGCAGGGGATTGCCCTGGGAATATTAGCACAAGATCTGGGCCCATACCAACAAGCAGCTGCCTACTTTTCCAAACAGTTGGACGCAACTGTGAAAGGTTTGCCTGGATGCTTGTGAGCAGTTGCAGCCGTAATATTGAATATACAAAAAGCCCGAATATTTACCCTGGTCCAGAAAATGACTGTGTTGGTATCCCATACAGTGTCTGCAGTACTGGAAGCTAAAGGTGGACACTGGCTTTCTCCACATAGATTCTTGAGGTATCAAGCTATGTTGGTAGAACAGGACAATGTGGAAATTATAGTCACTAACATTGTCAACCCAGCTTCTTTCCTCAGTGGAAACACAGGAGAGCCAGTACATCATGACTGCTTGGAGACCATTGAAGCAGCCTATGCAAGCAGCCCAGACCTGAGAGACAGCCCTATGGAAAGTGGAGAAAACTGGTTCACAGATGGAAGCAGCTATGTCCTAAGTGGTAAGAGACACGCGGGATACACCATTACCACCAGTCAAGAGGTAACAGAGTCAGGGCTTTTGCCCACGAATACCTCTGCACAGAAGGCAGAAATAATTGCTCTAACCCGCGCCTTGGAATTGGCCCAAGGCAAAGTTGTTAATATATATACAGACTCAAAATATGCCTCTGGGGTGGTGCACGCACATGGAGCGATCTGGAAAGAAAGGGGATTATTGAACTCTCAAGGGAAAAACATCATGCATGCAAGAGAAATTTTGAGACGGCTGGAGGCAGTCCAACTTCCTGGGTAATTGGCTATCATACACATTAAGGCACACCAGAAAGTGAGCTCAGAAATGGAGAAGGGAAATGAGCTGGCGGACAGAGAGGCAAAACAAGCAGGCAAAATAGAGAAAAAAACAGAAGGAGCTTTGGTCCCCAATGGGCAAATTTCCCTAGAAGGTAAGCCAGATTATACTAAGGAAGATAAGAAGCTTATCATAGATCTGGAAGGGTCATATAATGAAGAGGGATGGGCTCTTACCCCACAAGGGAAAGTAATCATTCCTTCCTGCCTAATATGGCATTTAGTAAAGGAAGAAGATAGGAAGAGACATTGAGGGGCAGAGTCTTTGTACAAATATTTAATTAAAGAAATTGCGGCTAGAAATTTATACACCACTGTGACACAGGTGACTCAGCAGTGTGATCTCTGCCTCCAGACTAGCTCTAAGAACACCCCCAAACCAGAAATAGGTCACACTGGGAGAGGCAATGGACCTGGTCAACAATGGCAAATTGATTTTACAGAGCTCCCAAGAAAAAGGGGGTACCAGTATTTATTGGTATTAACTGATACCTTTCCAGGTTGGCCAGAAGCGTTCCCAATCAGAATAGCTGAGGCTCGAGAGGTAACTGGAGTATTAGTACAAGAAATAATACCACGTTTTAGGGTTCCAACAACTATATCCTCTGATAGAGGACCACATTTTGTCTCAAAGGTGATACAACAAATTAGCCGCCACCTGGGTATAGAGTGGCAACTTCATACCCCATATCGCCCCCAGTCGAGTGGCCAAGTAGAAAAGAGGAACCATTTAATTAAACAGCAAATTGTAAAATTAGGACAAGAAGCGAATTTGGCCTGGCCTCAATCCCTTCCTCTGGCCCTCCTGCGCATACGGATCAGACCGAGGGCAAAGGAAGGAGTGAGCCTCTTTGAAATTTTGTATGGACAGCCCTATGAGATACAGAGAGGGATATCCATACAAGCCGGAGATGAAATTATGACTTCATATATGGTGGCATTGAGTACAGTTTGATTAAATTAGAAGACATGTAGTTGGAACTCAGGGGAGAGGTTTAGACGGGCCGGTACGCAATATACAACCTGGAGATTATGTATATGTGAAGTCTCTTACAGAAAAAACTTTGGCGCCACAGTGGGAAGGACCTTTCCAGGTACTCCTTACCTCCTTCACAGCAATCAAAATCAAAGAACAAAGTGCCTGGATACATCACACCAGGGTAAAGAAAGCACCTAAATCTCCATGGAGAGTCACCCAAGTACAACAAGGAAAACCTACCTTGTCACGACGCTGATTGTAAACCTCATAGGGGGATTAGAGGCATGGGGAAGTAATATTTCTTACAGCTACATGAGCAAATTGCTAATACCATGAACTGCTCTGACTGCTGGATTTGCTCAGGCTTACCCCAAAACACAGGACATGGCCACCCTATACTCGCTACCGTTTTTCCCAGCCTTTCAGGAAGAGCTCGGGCCTTTGATAACATATCTCTGGACGAGTATACAGGGGAACCAGGAGAGAATCTCAAATGGCAGATAGATTTAAGCCTACTCTGGAATGAGACTGAGGGAGTACCTTGTGTCCAAAGGTGCTACCTGGAAAACACCACAAATATTAAGAACATAGGGGGGAATAGCACAGACAAAAATTGAGGAAATTTAAGATTGATTGGAGCGTATTCCAGTTGCACCACTTACATCCGTTATGGAGGTGCCAATATATGGCATAGCTACCAGACTCAGAAAAATGCCACCTATTCCCCCCAGGGTTGGCCAACTCCAGTAGGTCATGGATGGTATTGGATCTGTGGAAGGTGGGGATACAAGTATTGCCCTTGGGGTGGGAGGGCCAATGTGCCATAGGGATCATAGTTCTTGACATTACCATCGTACAAGACTTAATGAGTTTATGCACGTTTGCCCTATTACGAACCTACATGAAACCTGTCACCCATCTAACCAAGAGGAACAACCCTTTAATAATGAAACCAGCCGGGTTTCATAGTTCTGTGAGATGGTTTCTTCCATGGTTAGGAGTTAGTGAATTAGAAAAGGCCTTAGTTAACATCTCAGCTACAATGGAAATCATTAATAATGCCACAGCTGATGCACTCAAGGCACTACAAGAAGAAATCTCTTCCTTAGGGCAAGTAACACTTCAAGACAGGTTAGGGCTGGACTTACTTTTTGCTAAAGAAGGGGGTTTGTGTACGATTATTGGTGAACATTGTTGTACCTATGTTAACCAAGACAAGAGGATTGAAAAGGCCTTGTCCCAGATTTAGGAAAAGACTGAAATTTTGCATGAAGTGGCCTAAAATGACACATCCTGGGAATTTAGGGACTTAATAGAAAAACTAACCTTTTGGTTACCAAATTTAACCTGGTTGAAGCAATTGATTGCCACAATGATAGTGATAGTAATCTTGATTAAAGTTTTCTGCATATCAGCTCGATGCACACTATGGTGCTGTAAGCCCACGGAAAATTCTCACAGTGAGTGGAAGAAAAAAGCAGTTATGACAAAAACTTGATTCTAACAAATACTTTGAAAAATGTTAGATAGCGAAACGTTATATTGTAGAGTAGACTTAGTAAAAGAATGTACTGATTTTCTAGAAAAGGGGGGACAGAGAGAAGGGGTTCAGAAATCCAAGTTGGCAGAGATATAGCTCAACGAAGTAACTAAAGCAAGAAGTCACATGACACCCCCTAAGGTACAGCTCCTGATAAGACTCAGGGACCTGCCTTAAGAAGTGGTTGAAACCGACTCTGCGGTCTGGATGGGAACCAAGGTCTAACAGAGTCTGCGCAGGAACAAAAGGTTACTGGCTGTGAGGAAGAAGAGATAACAGCCTTCATCCCCACGACACCGCAGACCACCACCAGGAAGCACTGTGCAAGCGCAGGAGTGAGGAGTTTATGGAAATCACTTACTGAGGCTCATTTTAATACGGAGCAGGGACAGGTTATGCCTATGTATAGGCGTATCGGGAAACTTCGTCAATATTCGACATCCTGCTTTATATAAACAGGTCGAACTGCCGCCTGGGGCGCACACGTCTTTGGTGGGACTTCCCCCGTGCCGCCCAGAGCTGAATAAACACAGCTACTTTACAATCCACCAAATTGTGGAGTGTGATTTCCGCACGTCAGAGAGGGGAACGAGACGCGCGCGTTCATACACATGCATGGAGAAAGTTACGATGAGGCAGCCAGAAACAGCGACGGCCTCGACCTGCTCCGGAGGCCGCGCTGCCGGCAGGTCTACCGCGGGACCTCGGAGAGGCGGCTAAGTCCGACGCGAGCCGAAACACCCCCTAGAGGCGGCGCGCGGAACTCTCCCTGCAAATACGGCTGTCCCGGCGGGGCCAGGTAGACCTGACGGCAAACTGCGGCGCCCACCACCAGCTTGCCGTCCATCCGCCGGGAGGCTCGCAGGCAGGCTCGGGCAGCGTTTGCCGGGCGCGGGTCTCGGCGCTGCCAGGCGCTCGCCAGCCTTTTCTTGGTTGTGAGGGGTTATTTTTGGCGGGTTTCTTCTTTTTCTCCTTCGTTCAGTTGTGGTTTGTTTCCCCCCCCCCCCCCCCTTCCGTTTCGTTTTGTGATAAATGTAAACAGTTAATTTGCTGATAAATTGCAATAATGGTAAATTGTAATAAACTTGAATTATTAATTTGGTAATTAAGCAAGGCGTGTGTAAGTTAAGTTTGATTAGCATTATGCTATAACAAGACTATGACTCATGTTAAGAGCAATAGTTCGTTATAAACATGGTGAGAAAAATTATGAAGTAAGAAACCGTTGACAATTAACTATAAGAAACCCTGAGTTACTGTGTTCATATTGTTAGGGCAACGTTGATGGAAGTAACTATTTGTAACTCCTTTGAGTATAAGCAAGTGTTTAAAAACATGAGATCAAAGTATTTCTAGTTTAACTTAGAGAACAAAAGAAGTCTTTGAAATAGAAATAGCCCCTTTTACAATGTTACAAGTCTGTGAAGTGATAATGGCCCTCTTTACAAACTTGGTGTACTCCTCATCCCGCGGGCTTGTTAATTGCTTCATTGATGTGCTAAAGATTTAGTAGCTAATGAGATTTAGTAGTTCCCCTAAAAAGCGTCTCTTGTAAATCTGATAACCCTGTGTACTCCTCATTCGCACGTCTGGTTTACTTATCAATTGTTTGACAACCACACTGTTCTAAATTTTAAATAATTGTCAGAAGCTTGTAGACATGGCTAGTATTTATGTTAAGTCCAATGTAAAGGTTAGATGCAAACTAAAACAACCATAAAACACCGTTTGTGTAAGATAAGATAACCGCCAGATGTTCCAGGAACCAATCGACAGAAACATGACAAACGACCCCCTAGGAGCAACTGAAGAATGTGCAGAGTATCCCCACTACTTCAAGAACACGGAAGAAAAGATGTATAAAAGGGGACTGTCTGAACTGCTTAGTACGGCAGTTGGCGGAGCGTAGACTCCCCTGCCGTCCAGCGCTGTTTTTGCTCATATTCTACTTGCTATAATTAATAAATTCTAATTGGATTTTAGTCTGTTGTGGTCTCAATTTATAACAATCTTGGTGCCGTGACTCGGATAAGGATCGGTGAGCTTTGGTCCTCCGGGGAGGCGCCCCGCGATAGTCCGCGGCCCCGCGACCGACAGCTCACTGCACCTTACCGACGAACCTAAATTCTAGAATAGTGAGCAAAAAAGGAACCGGTAAAATCCCATAAAGATTCTGTGCACGGGAGTCCGGACGAAGACGCAGGGACGCGTAAGTATATTGCGAATTTGGTCGCAGGTTATCCGTTCGGGCGGGATTGGGTTATCCTGGAATGGGACAAATGAGAGGTTCGACATACTGAACCAAGCGATTGTGGACCCTTAAGTACTGCGTTTCCCATATCCTGCGAGGGACTGGGCCAGGAACAAGGGGAGCGAGTGAGTGTGTGTTTGTGGACATTCCAGAAGATGGGGGCGAAGGGCAGCAAGCCTTCGACTCCCATGGGGAGGGTACCCACTGTACCTAGGGATACCCCTCTGGCATATATATTAGACAATTGGAAATATCTCCCTGGAACCTTAGGGAAAGATAAGCAGAAGATGATAGAATATTGTACTAAGATATGGGGAGGGAAGAAGATTTCTAAAAATGTCTTTTGGCCGGTCTACGGGTCAGAAGAAAATTGGGTAAAACAGCAATTAAACCTTTGGGTTAATAATAAAAAACCCACCCGGTGTGCGTGTTGGTGGAACGGAGACTCCCCGCGCACCCAGTGCTGCTTTGCACCCAGCACTGCTTTGCTTACTGCCTCTTTAACAAAGAGAGGCAATAAGCAAAGGAATTGGAGCTCCTAAATGGGGAAGGATAAATCACCCATAATTCTGGTACACGAAGACCCGAACGACGACCCGGAGAGAGGCGTGCGACCACGGAGCGTCGTGAGTATAGACCGGAGAGAGTCATACTCCGTTCGGTGGGGTGGGATTCGGTTGCCTGTGAATGTAAGAGTGTGAGTAAGACGGAGCAAAGTTCTGAAACTCGTCGGAACAAAAGGTCCGAGGCGAATCAGGACAAAGCCCCGAAGCGAGTGCGGAGGTCTTCTAACCGCGGTTCCAATCTCCCGCCAGGGACTTGGCCGGTGAAAGACCGAAGTGATTCTTAGAGGATTCGTGGGTGGGTGATAGGTCCTAAACCCCCTGCAAGGCATCTTACTGGCAACCAAGGGCTAGGGGAATTGCCACAAATTCCCGGACCAAGGCTTCCCCGATTTTATTTTTTTATTTTATTTTAGCCGATTGGATATTTAAATGGGTAAAAATAAAAGTCGAGCTCGTAATCAAGGGAAAGACTCCCAGGGAGGTTGTAAAAGTTGTAAAAAAATTATCAGACATACCACCTGATAGCCCTTTAGGGCTGATGATTGGATTCGGTTGCCTGTATGTGAGAGTGTGTGACTCTTACAGGATTCGTGGGTGGGATATAGATTCAGCTCCCCCCCACAAGACACTCTCATAGGTAGCCAAGGGCTATAGGTGTTGCCATAAAACTCCTAAGATTAAATTTAATTATTTAAAAAAAAAAAAATCAAAGAAAGACTGTAAAACCAGAAAAGAGTAAAAAAGAAAAGGTGAGAAAATAAGACAGGATGGGACTTTAACTCTGCTCGGCTGCAGGACCCGCTGAGGACAGGGCTCCCTAGGGCCCTTGGGAATTTTTCCCAGAGGGACCCCTCGACTCATTCGGTTCTCTGCAGGAGCAGACAAGGGCCATCTTCATAAAAGGTGCTCTTACAGCAATGATTTCAGTTTTGTGATTTTTAATACTGGTGACCGGATGCTATAATTGTGTTATTAGTTGTGAATTTTAGTCTCTGTCTCTGTCTCAAACGTTGTAACTGTGTGGGGTGTGTCTGTGGGATCCCGCGTGTGTGTGTGTGAATGTGAGATTGACAATGGGATATCAGCAGAGTGGAGAAATCTGGAAAAAGAGTCATCTGGGGTACGTTTTAACATATTGGGAAGAACTGGGAGTGTCTCCTGGGGGCTCGGTGATTAGGAAAGCATTGGTGGAATATTGTGGCCAATGGTGGCCTTTATGTACTTTGGAATGTTAGGAAAGGTGGGCTAAAGATGGAACTTTGAACTGTGATGCCATGTTGCAATTACTGTTGGTTTTGGAGTGACAAGGAAGATGGGATGAGGTAGTGTATGCAGATGTGTTTTTCACTTTGGGAAACCACCCGGAGTGATAGAGTGCGAAATTGGTATAGCTCCATTAGATTCCTTAATTTTGGCTTTGGAAAGGACAGGGAAAAACTGAGGGTTAAGATGGAGAGAAGTTGTTCAGCTTGTGATATCAGAGAAAGATATTTAAACTTAAAAACAGTAATCAGGAAGATAGGTTGGAAAATTTTGTATCACGGGTACCTCCGAGAGGAGCACCCTCTGCATCTGTCCTATCTGATGTTGATAAGGAGGAAGAGATTGCTGCCACTGGCAACAAGCAGCAGATTCACATTCAGAGTTAAGAAAGGGTTAAAACAGAAGCGCTATAGCAGAGGCGCCTGCAGCCGCTGCAGGGCGGGGTGAGCAACTGAAAAAAAAAAAAAAAAAAAAAAAAAGGGCAGCCCAAGGGGGATGCTCGCCGGGGACTGCCGAGCCCTGAGCGTCCGCTCCTGCTTCCCGCTGCTCTTCCAGGCCAAGCGGCGCCGGCTCTCGGTGCTGCTGGGGCTGGCGCTGGGCTCTGGCGAGAGCTGCGGTGGTGGCGGGGGGGTAACCCGCACACTCGCGGGCCGAGCGCTGGAGCCAATGGTCACTGCGGGGCGGGATGGAGACGCTGCCCGAGGCGCTGGCGGAGTCCTGGGCTCTTTTTCTGTGGAATAGGATTGGTGATGCGTTATGGGGAGTTTGGGCGCTGGAAGTGAGACTGCCCTGGGGGGGACTGCCATGGGGTGGTTCCCGTGGCTGAATTGGAACTAGCAGACAAAGCGGGACCTGGGGAATCTCTTCTGGCAGATAAATTAAAGCTAGGGAATAGAGAAAATAAAGTGGAATTTTTAGTGGATACAGGAGCAACTTATTTAGTGTTAAATCAGAGGGAAAAGAATTTGTTACAGATGTGGGAGCTACTGGCTACCAAGGAGAAAAAATATGGAAGACATAAAAACCTCTGGATTTATTGAAGTATTGGAGCAGTTTGTAGAGACACCACAAACGGGGCCTGGGGAAGCCTGCAACACTGAGCACAGGGGAGTCCTACTTAGTGTGGTTAAGATAACCTGGGAATGAATGTAAGACTTGAAACACAAACTGCTAACTGATAAAGAGAGAGGGGTAGTGCAACCACAAGCTTTATCAGCCGCCACCCAAGCAGCATCAGGGTGGCAGAGAGAGAGAGAAAAGAAATGGGTAATGACCCGGCAGACTCCTTGACTGTTAACACTGTGCAGTTTGCTTCTGCAACTGCCTACTTAACATTTTTTTGCTTTAAGGAATCACTTTAACCTGTCTCACTTCTCAAATACTGATAACCTGGGGGACGGGGTATATCTGTGTCCTCCTACCTACAGGTCCATGGCGGCTGCCTGCAAAGTTTGTCAAGCCTTGCCATGACCTGGACAGATGGGTAAAAGAACCTGATACCTCAGCTATAGGAGCTGACCATGAATACCCCAAGCAGAACGAGACAGAGGAAGAGAAAGAAGAATGATTGCAAAACCTTACTTGGGGCAACTGAAAAGTAACAGTTTGAATATGTGTGCTTGTGAAGTAATTATTATTAGGGGCTGCGATTTTGTGTATAAAACCACCTATAATTAATAGTCAGTTGCTAATAAGAAATTACTCCTTGTATTGTATGGATTTATCACCTATAAAACAGATGTTAGAGCACACAAATGCGCAGCAGCTGCTAGAAAATGCTAAAGCAAAAGCTACATGAACAGACCCACTGGGGAACTAAGGCACTATGTGACCAATTTTTGAAATCTTATGGATGTATTGGCATTGTTGAAATAGCTAAACAAGTTACCAAAGGATGTCTGATCTGTTAAAAAGTTAACAGGAAAGTGATGAGACAAGTACCTTGGAGTGAAGGAAGCGTATTGATTGTATAAATTGGCAGGAACTATTCAGGTTTTTCCCTTGTGTTGTGAAATACGGATAGAAATATCTAAATCACCTAGAATGGGAGGTATCCATGAAATACCCTGCTTAAAACACCCTATGTCTAGACATTTATGTTGAGTTGTTTGTCGATGTTTAAATTGTAATAGAAAATGGTCCTGTGTTTCATTTAAAAGACAGCCTTATTGTATACAATGTCAAAATAACCCAACACCTACTAGGGGACAACAAGCTAAGACAGAGATCTGTAAACTGTTTTGTGGATGGGAGTTGCTAGTACCTGAAACTTGGGAAATCTATGAAACAGATTGGTATAAGGTTTTAAGAAAGTGTTCTATAAAATTTGCCTGGAAGCAGGCCCAACAACGAAATAGGTGGAAATACCAGGGATTTTAAGGGTTAATTAGCACATTAGAATCTAGAATTTTATTTTGTAAGGCTCAGCTGTCTCTAGTAGGAACCTCCACTCTATAAAGACTTCCCATCTCTATAGAGTCCCTATACTCAAATTTGATAAGGGGATCAAGATTTGACATAAAAAGCTCATGGTGGATGTTATGTCAGAAAGGAATTTAAACTCCAGAAGCTCCTGAAGAATACCACTGCTGTCGAGAAGAGACAATACCTTGTTGCTCCCTGCAAAGGAGTAGACAAAGGAAGACAGAGAGGTACTATTGTGGAGCTATAATTTCTGGTACCAAGTGATTAAACTAAATAAAAAATCCACAACATCTGTAAAATGAGTAAAGTTCCAATTCTCTTGATACTAATTTACTTTGAAGGAATATTCAGAAATCAGAATAATCAGCCTTTCAAATGGACCCTTATGAGATGGGAAGACCAAATTATGATTGGTTAAAATATTATGGCTGGATCACCCAGTTTTTCGGTTCCACTTTGCCAGTTAGCACCTATACAACCATGTGTAAATCAAAAACCTTATTACTTTTGTCCAGCCTCTAATCCAGGAAGAGGATATTGTAATTATCCTAACGAATATTACTGAGCATATTGGGACTGTGTTACAATTGCTTCTCATTGGACCCCTTCACACAGAGATAAGTTCCTGACAACAATGTGGGGACCCCCTGGATGTACACCTCCTCCAGGTAGCACAGTTCATGGCGCGAGCTTATGGAGAACCCATATAGACCCACGTCAAATTAGTAATTGTAAATATTTAATTCTCCAAGTTCTACAACCCGAGAACTCAGGATGGATAATGGGCAGAACTTGGGGAGTCCGGTACTGGGAACCCGGTGAAGATAGAGGAGGTTTAATTCTTATTAAAAAGGGAAATCCTCAACAAAAACCCCAAGTGACAGGTCCAAATAAGATATTAAAAGACAAATTAGGCAAAAAGAGTTCAACTGAAGAATAATATCATAAGTGTACAAGAGAACAACACAACCTTAGAACTGGTTGATATTCTTAATAATAAAAATCCAACATTTACAACAGCATGTCCAACTGCTTAAACAGGATGAAGGATTTTTTGGTCTAAATTTTAATACTTGGGGAATAACGGGATGGTTGAAAGGTCTTGTACAAATAGGCTTAGTCATTCTTTTAATTGTCTGTCTTGTATTTTTATTATTACCATGTATTTTATCTTGTATGCAACAATTTATTAGAAAGCAATTTGATGTAACTAAGTTAATGATCTTAAATTCTGGAGTAGACTACGAGGAAGTTTGTTCGGAAGAAAATGAAGATCATTGTGAATGTGTTATGTCGCGCAGGAACTATGATTGTATTTGTGAAATATTACCTTGTGAGTGTTATGATAAATGTTGGAATTGTGGAGAAAGGATTGCTTGCAGTGCTGAGAATGAAAGTACTTTTACCATCGAATCAGCAAATTAGAGATACAAAAGAAAAAGGGGGGATTGTGATAAATGTAAACAGTTAATTTGCTGATAAATTGCAATAATGGTAAATTGTAATAAACTTGAATTATTAATTTGGTAATTAAGCAAGGCGTGTGTAAGTTAAGTTTGATTAGCATTATGCTATAACAAGACTATGACTCATGTTAAGAGCAATAGTTCGTTATAAACATGGTGAGAAAAATTATGAAGTAAGAAACCGTTGACAATTAACTATAAGAAACCCTGAGTTACTGTGTTCATATTGTTAGGGCAACGTTGATGGAAGTAACTATTTGTAACTCCTTTGAGTATAAGCAAGTGTTTAAAAACATGAGATCAAAGTATTTCTAGTTTAACTTAGAGAACAAAAGAAGTCTTTGAAATAGAAATAGCCCCTTTTACAATGTTACAAGTCTGTGAAGTGATAATGGCCCTCTTTACAAACTTGGTGTACTCCTCATCCCGCGGGCTTGTTAATTGCTTCATTGATGTGCTAAAGATTTAGTAGCTAATGAGATTTAGTAGTTCCCCTAAAAAGCGTCTCTTGTAAATCTGATAACCCTGTGTACTCCTCATTCGCACGTCTGGTTTACTTATCAATTGTTTGACAACCACACTGTTCTAAATTTTAAATAATTGTCAGAAGCTTGTAGACATGGCTAGTATTTATGTTAAGTCCAATGTAAAGGTTAGATGCAAACTAAAACAACCATAAAACACCGTTTGTGTAAGATAAGATAACCGCCAGATGTTCCAGGAACCAATCGACAGAAACATGACAAACGACCCCCTAGGAGCAACTGAAGAATGTGCAGAGTATCCCCACTACTTCAAGAACACGGAAGAAAAGATGTATAAAAGGGGACTGTCTGAACTGCTTAGTACGGCAGTTGGCGGAGCGTAGACTCCCCTGCCGTCCAGCGCTGTTTTTGCTCATATTCTACTTGCTATAATTAATAAATTCTAATTGGATTTTAGTCTGTTGTGGTCTCAATTTATAACAGTTTCGTTTCGTTTTTCCATTGTTCGTGTTGTCGGGGGTGGGGGGGTTGGTGGGGGGTGGGTTTCGGGGGGGGGGGCGTTTGGTTTTCGGGGGTTTCTTTCCGGTTTTACCGTTCCGTCGGCCGACAGTCCCCCTGAAACTCCCTCTGGCTGGTGTCGGGGACCGGGCGGGCGGACGGAGGCAGGCAGGCAGGAGACAGTGGTCGGGGAGCAGGCGCGGAGCCTGGCGCACGCACAGGTGGACTGCGGATGGTGGGGGTGTGCGTGTGACGGGGGTGGGGGGTGTGTTTCTGTTTATTTTATTTTATTTTATTTATTTTATTTTATTTTATTTTATTTTATTTTATTTTATTTTATTTTATTTTATTTTATTTTATTTTATTTTATTTTATTTTATTTTATTTTATTTTATTTTATTTTATTTATTTTTCGGAGGAGTTCTCCGTGCGTTTTGCTTGGGGTTTCTCGGTATTATTTTCTGTTGGTTTTCTCCTCTCACCTCCTTTTTCGGCCCACGCCCCCTTCCCCCCCCCCCCCCCCCCCCCTTTTGAGTTTTGGAACCGCGGCAAGAGGGGGACGGGAGGCCACGCCCTGCTGGGACTTTCCGTCTGCCGCCTAGGGCAAGGGAACCGACCGGGACGCCGCCGGGTCCTAAGCTATCCCTGCTGCCGTCCTTCCTTTCCTTCCTTTCCTTCCTTTCCTTCCTTTCCTTCCTTTCCTTCCTTTCCTTCCTTTCCTTCCTTTCCTTCCTTTCCTTCCTTTCCTTCCAACTCCCTTCCTTCCTCTCTTCCTTCCTAACTGCCTTCCTCCCTTCCTTCTTTCCCCGGACCGGGCAGGCAGGCAGGCAGGCAGGAGACAGTGGTCGGGGAGCAGGCGCGGAGCCTGGCGCACGCACAGGTGGACTGCGGATGGTGGGGGTGTGCGTGTGACGGGGGTGGGGGGGTGTGTTTCTGTTTATTTTATTATTTTATTTTATTTTATTTTATTTTTTTATTTTATTTCATTTTATTTTATTTTTATTTATTTTATTTATTTTTCGCAGGAGTTCTCCGTGCGTTTTGCTTGGGGTTTCTCGGCATTATTTTCTGCTGTTTTTCTCCTCTCACCTCCTTTTTCGGCCCACGTCCCCTCCCCCCCCCCCCCCCCCTTTTGAGTTTTGGAACCGCGGCAGGAGAGGGACGGGAGGCCACGCCCTGCTGGGACTTTCCGTCTGCCGCCTAGTCCAAGGGAACCGACCGGGACGCCGCCGGGTCCTAAGCTATCCCTGCTGCCGTCCTTCCTTTCCTTCCTTTCCTTCCTTTCCTTCCTTTCCTTCCTTTCCTTCCTTTCCTTCCTTTCCTTCCTTTCCTTCCTTTCCTTCCTTTCCTTCCTTTCCTTCCTTTCCTTCCTTTCCTTCCTAACTGCCTTCCTTCCTAACTGCCTTCCTTCCTAACTGCCTTCCTTCCTAACTGCCTTCCTTCCTAACTGCCTTCCTCCCTTCCTCCTTTCCCCGGACCGGGCAGGCAGGCAGGAGACAGTGGTCGGGGAGCAGGCGCGGAGCCTGGCGCACGCACAGGTGGACTGCGGATGGTGGGGGTGTGCGTGTGACGGGGGTGGGGGGGTGTTTCTATTTTATTTTATTTTATTTTATTTTATTTTATTTTATTTTATTTTATTTTATTTTATTTTATTTTATTTTATTTTATTTTTTTTATTTTTATTTTATTTTATTTTAATTTTATTTTTTTTCGGAGGAGTTCTCCGTGTGTTTCACTTGGGGTTTCTCGGTTTTTTTTTTCCTCTTTCGCTTTTCTCCTCTCTCCTCCTTTTTCGGCCCACGTCCTCCGCCCCCCCCCCCTTTGATTTTTGGAACCGCGGCAGGGAGCGCGGCAGGAGGGGGACGGGAGGCCACGCCCTGTCGGGGCTTTCCGTCCGCCGCCTAGGGCAAGGGAGCCGACAGGGACGCCGCCGGGTCCTAAGCTCTCCCTGCTGCCGCCCTTCCTTCTTGCCTTCCCCAGGGCGGCAAAGCCGCCGGCAGAAGGCGGCGCGGGAGGTTGGGGAAGGGGGAGCGTCCGGGCTCTTCGCGAACCGCCGGCGATCGACAGGGGAGGAGGAGAGGGGAAGGAGAGGCGCGCGTTCGTACACACGCACGTACACCTGCACTCATACGCGTACACTCGTACACATAGACACGCCCAGGCGCGCGAGCGCTGGGACATGGGGCGGGGGGGCTTTGGGGCCAGGGGCCTGTCGGAGGGTTCCGCGCACCCTCTCAAGCAGAAATGAAGTCGGGTTTGTTCCACTGTTGGCAGCTGCCGCCGCCTCCTCTTTCAATAAAACGAAGGCGTAAGGGAAAGGAGAGGGAGGGAGGGGGGGACCAAGAACGTAAACCGAGAGAGAAAGGGAAGGAGAACACAAACAGAAACGGGGTGTGCGCGAGGTTCTTTTTGCACAGAAACATTCCCGAGGGGGTGGGGGTGGGCGTGGGGGTGGCGAATGCCGGGGCGGAGGGCGATCGATGGATCGATAGACTGATGAGAAAAAAAGAATTTAAAACAAAACAAGAAAGAAAAGAAAAGCAGAATACATTTAAAATGAAGAAAAAAAAATATTAAACCCCAAAACCAAAACAGCTCCACCACAAAGCAACATCCCAAAACCACCTCCCCCCCCAAAAAAAAAAAAAACCACACAAAAAAAAACTAGAAGCAAGAAGAAGAGAGTCCGAGGTCTAGCACCGGCACTGCGCCCCCGTCACCTGCTCCCTCTGCCCGCAGCGAACCGGCACAGGCCAGGTCCGCCAGTGGCAATCGCACACACCCACACTGCATCTCCCCCACCCCCCCTAGCCAGACGTGGGAGGCCGGGTCTATCTGCTGCAGTCACTACTATATACCCCCACCCCCCCCCCCGCCAATACCCCCTGCTGCTCTGTGCCCAGTTCTGTTCCCTCTCAGTGCTCACACAAGTCCTGACGAGAGTCTCGGTGCCTTCTCCAAAGCAGAGAAGTAAATTCCCCGCTCCCACTGCCCAACCTGCACACCAAGAGTGAGAAACATCACAGCTCAGGATCCTTACCTATCAGGCAAACGCTGCCTCAGTGTCTTTCAGAAGGACCCTCTGCAAACGTGGTCAGAGTGATGTGGAGCTCAGAGTAGCCCGAACCCACACAGCACCCTCTCCAGTGCACAGGAACACTTTCCCTTCCCTGCCAGAGGTTCTTCCTTCCCCCCCAGCTTCTCCCCCAGTGCCGTGATGAGCTCCCGGGCAGGCTGAGTGCTGACCCTTGCAGGCAGCAGAGTCCCTGCCCCAGCACACAGCCCCTGGGCTGCAGGGACCCTGCTCATAGGGACAGCACTGGGCACCCCTGGTTGCACACCCACATTCACACCCTGCAGCCAGTCCAGGACAAGGGACCTTCCCTGTCCTGTCTCTCGCATGGTGCAGATGGAAGCCCTGCTCTGCAGCACATCCTCCAGCTGCTAACAAAGCCTGGAGAGTAAACCCTTACAGGGTTCCATCAGCCATGGCATGCACCAGCTCTGCAAGATCCCTCCAGGATACTCATCTTAATTTTGCTGCTGCCAGAGACTTCTTGTGATCACAGATGTGAAGATTTCTCTGTGCACAAGCTCAGCTCTGTCCATCCACTCCAGAGTGCCTTTAACCTCTGTCTGCCGGATCCTATCCCCTCAGTGCCTGCAGGCAGTGCCCAGCCCTGCTCCTCGGCAGAGCTGTCTCTCTGCAGCGCTGCCTCCTTGCCACCATCTATCTGCGTCCCAGGAGCCCGGCCTAGCTCAGCAGCAGAGGCCCAGCCCAAGGTGCCTCTGCCTCTGCCCCACTGGGCTCCCTCCAGGGCTCCCTGGGGCTCCAGGGGAACCCCATGAGAAAGAGCCTGAAGCAAGCACTGATGCTCCCTCCCTCAGCTGGCAGACACACTGCCTTCCTGCAGGGTCAGTTCTTGATTAGAGACAGAGTTTGGTCTGAACAACAAGATTTTGTAGAATCATTGAACCACTTGGGCTGGAAAAGACCCTAAAGATCGACTCCAACCATTAACAAAACACTGTTAAGTCCACCACTGAGCCTTGTCAACAAGTGCCGCATCTCCATGTCTTTTAAATACCACCAGGGATTGCGACCCAACCACTTCTGTGGGCAGTCTGTTTCTTGTCCCATCATCAGACAGAACAACCAGGCCATTACAGGCAGGCATCTCCTTTACCCCTTTTGAAGGAAGGGATTCAGCCTGGTTGATTGAGGTATCTCATCCTGGGATTGTAGCCTTGGGGCTGGAAGGGGACTCAGCTCCCCCCATGAGCACCACAAACCCACAGGAGGTGGGATTCAAAGATCACCCATGTACCACAATCCCCAGTGTCTGCAGCAGCACAAAAGGCAATCTCTGAAATCACAGCCGATTTGGAAAAGCAAAACCTCGTTTCCAGAACTCACTCCCATGGAACTCACCAGTTTGGAGAGTCCCGAACCTGCTTGAAGAAGGTGATTAACAATTAATTGCTGATGTTTAAATGGCAACACAGGTCCTTGAGAGCTGCTGCACCAAACAGTGCAAACTTACAGAGACTTTGCAAGCAGCTGCACAGCCCTGGATGGCAGCATTAGGCTTAAGGAGATGTTCTTTATATGATTCCTTTTCAAGAGGAGGATAAAGAGAAATGTGCTTGTACTTAGTAAGGTCTACAGCAAACCTTTACCACTCTTCAGCCCCGGTTGCTCTTGCTGCACTTGCTGAACTCCTACAAACAGTCTCACTTCCTCAGCAGGTGAAAATGTACCATTATGTAGATGATGTCCCAGTCAGAGGAGATTGCCCCGCAGAGGTAGGGGAAGCAGCAACAGCAGTGTGGGAAGCACTCCAGGATGTCAAAGTTCCACCTGAGCAATGTCAGAAACCAAGTAGAAACCAGCAGAACAACGCTCCCACCCAACTTGGTGCTGTCCGCAAATTTACACATCCCAGTATGGAGCAGTAGGGACCAGTTTGCACCAGTACAAACCAATAGAGGCCACTATGGCCCCAGACACTGCTGGGGTTTCAATATCCCAGTGCTCCCTGTTCCTGCCGCAGGTGCTCCTGCTCATCCCCCACCCAACTTCCTGGCTGGTGCTCTTTTGGAGGGGACACCCTAAATTAGGCAACCCCCACTCTGGGGCTGCTCCCCCCCTGCCCCCGCGGTTCCCTGATACCAGAGGTGGGGAGGATTTGGGGTGCCCCATGTTGTGTGGTCTGGGGGCAACAAGGAGCAATGCAGGGCTGGTGGCTTTGGGGAGGGGAAGCGCTCTTTCGGGGCACCTGCAGTTGGAGGTGTGGGCAGTTGATGGGGCCCCCCCAGGATTTTGGGTCTCGAGGTTCATCTGGGGAGACCCATAGTGATGGTGTGGTGAGGTTCACTTTGGGGGTTCTACAGGCCAGCTTTTCAGGGTCCTGCCTGCTCTCAAGGAGATTTGGGGTTACCCTAGGATTTTAGGGGCCACCATGACTGCCTTGGGTGCCTCCAGGGCTCTTGGGGGGGAAGCGTGGTTTTGGGGTACCCCTTTATTGGGGTGCCACTTTTGGAGGGTCCACCCCTTCTGACCCCTGAACTTACTACTGAACCCAAAGCAATGTTGGGGTCCCCCCAGTGGATTTGAGGTCCCAGAGCACCCCAGAGCACCCCACTGCAGCTGCCGGTGGAATCTCACTTTTCGGGACACCCCTTTTTCAGGGGGCTCTTGGCTGCTGTGCTGAGCCGTGGCGGCTTTGGAGCTGCAGGGTTTGGGTCTGGGGGGATTTGGGGCTCCCTGCTGGGATTTTGGGGTGAAGGGGCGCCTGGGTTCGGGGGTACTGGGTTCTGGGGTCATGGAGGTAAACGGGGGGAATTTGGGGGTTCATGGGGAGGTCCCCACATTCGGGGTGTGGGGGTGGGGAGAATAGTTTGGGGGATCACCAGAGCCATCAATCATGGCCTAAAGCCACCAGAAATCACCCCACAAATCACTGGGGAGGAAGGAACTGGAGATATGGGGGGACCCATTATTATTATCATTGTTCATGTTGTTGGTATTATTATTATTATTTCAATGTTGTGCTTGATTTCAGTTCCTGACCTGTTCTTATCTCCACCCGTGGGTTTTACGTTGTTCCCATTCTCCTCCCCATCCCACCCGAGTGCTCAGCGAGCGGCTGCTGGTCCTGAGTTCCTGGCTGGAGTTCAACACTGACCCTGTCCTGGCCCCTTTGCAGCGGCAGCAGGGGCTGCACGTTTGCACTCTTGGAGCTGGGCTCTTTGTATGGGCACGCAGCTGCCAGCAGCATTCCTTGGCTCAGGAAGCGCAGCTCCCGAGCGGGGCTGGGGCTGGGGCAGTGCTTGCCAAGGGCAGGGGAGGCCCAGCAACAGCTCCAGCCCTGGCACTGTTGCTGGGGGAGCACAGGGCTCCCAAGGGCATTGCCGCAGTCAGGATTGCGCAGGTGTGGCCCGAGCCCACCAGCTCCTTCCCACCTTGCGCAGTGCCCGGTGGGCTTCTGGGCTCTGCCTGCGCCTGCCAGGGCCCGACAGCACCGGCAGCTGCAGTGCCCAGGGGCTGCTCCTGCCCTGACTCCTCCTCAGCACCTCTGACACCCGCAGCTCCTGCACACAGAAGGCTCCTGCTTTGCACCCACAGTGTGTTTGAAGCCAACACTAAACCGGCATTGCAAAGTCAAAGAACACGTACATGGATGTGCAGGGCAGCCAGGGCAGATGCAGCCTCCCGACAGAGGGGTCTCCTCTGCACTGGTTCCTGCAGGGATCTCGCTCCTTAAATAGCCCACGCTCACCATGAGGGCCCCGTCACAATGGGCGTCTCCGCAGCAACCGCCACGGCTTTGTGATGGCAGCAGCATCATGCCCATGGCCACTGGGCACCCAGGGGTGCTCTGGGAGTCGCTGCGGGGGGACCACCCTCTGCCCCGATAGCTCGGGGAGGTCCCTCAAGGGCTGCTCTTCCTCAGTGCCTTTGGTCCAGAGGTGGAGCATGCGAGGGGTCACAGCTCAACCTGGGCAATGGAACAGAGCGCCACAGCCACCTATGAGAAGGGGAGAGTGACCGACATAGGAATCCCAGACTGGGCTGGGCTGGAAGGGGCTTTAAAGCTCATCCAGTTCTGACCACTGCCATGGGCAGGGACACCTTCCACTGGAGCAGCTTGCTCCAAGCCCGTGTGTCCAATCTGGCCTTGAGCACTGCAAGGGGTGGAGCAGCCACAGCTTCTCTGGGCAAGAGTGCAGTGTCTCACTACCCTCAATGTGAGGAAGATTTTCCTAACATGAATTGAAATTAAATGAAGTCAATGAAATGAAATTAAACCCTTTTTCCACTTGGAACCGTTGTTTGTCCTTAAAACTGATTCTGGAGCTGAAAAAGCAGCTGATATTTCAGGCAAATAACAGGGTCATCATTACTTGACTAATAGTCAGTGCAGGGATTAAAATGGAATAGCACAGCACAACATAGCACAGCACAGCATAGGACAGCACAGTACAGCACAGCATAACCATGGAGATCCTACTGCCCTGATAGTGCAGTATCCGGAGGTGAAGTCACTCCCAGCCGGCAGTGCTGGTCTTCGGGGCCCCAGGTTCTGGACACATGCTGGCTCATGCAGTCAGCTGTGTCCCATCTGCCTTGACAAACTGCCACCACAACCTGCAAGTGGCCCGTGCCCACCGCGCCCAGAGGCTGGGATGCAAAGGAGAGAATTACAGGGGTGTTCCAGTCCCACTGGGGAACCCCAAATGTGGTTCTACACCGGGTTCTCACACCCTTCAAACGGCCACGTACCACACACTGGAACCAAGCACAAGCACCCTCACTACCAATTACTAGTCCTAGTCAAACTCTGTCAGGCGCCCATGCTACTTCTGCTGCAGTCCTGCTCTTGTCTAGTGATGCACATGTCCCTGGAGCCAGTCCTGCAAGAGATACTGATTAATGGAGTGCGGGACAGTGGGAGGGTTTCAAAGACAGGCTGGAGGGGCTGAGATTCTGCCATTATTTCTGCTGTGCTGCAATACCCCTTCTCCTTCACAGACAGCTCCAAGATACCCTAAAGAAAAGTCCCACTTCCAGGGCTGGGATGAAGCTTCCAGTGAAAATCTGCTACCTCATCGCATTACAGTGTACATATATATATGCACATACATCATGAAAAGACCTATTAATACTTAATTAAGGCTGGCTGATCTAGTAGTTAGGGGGTAGAGAATTTTCATGACATGCCTTGTGGGTCCCACCAACCAGGGTCCCAAACGCCAGTGACAGTGTGATGACAGGTAGCAAAGATGCCATCACAGGGGGATCAGTCTCCTGAGAGGGGGGAGGAAAAAACAACCCAAAAGTGCCACAAGCCCCCTTCCCCTTTCTCCCACTGGGGAAGATTGGGAAGCACGCATGGCAGCATTGCAAGACCAGAGGTTCTGGCCCCATCCCTTGTCTTTGGACATGAAATTCACCTCCCCAAAAACCACTGCTGGGATGGGAAACCCTCGTGGTCATGGGAAACCATTGTTCAGGACAGGAGATCACCAGCAGGGCAGGAAAGCATTGCGAGGGGCAGCTGCTGTGTCTGACAACCCAAAGCCCCAGGAGGCTGCTGAAGCAGCCAGGACTGGTGGAACTGGGGCAGAACCCGAGGCAGGGGGCAGTTGGCCCCCACCCAGCTGACACTGACCAACTGCCATGGCAGGTACAGCAGCAGCTCCCGCTCCTCCGGCTGCTCCTGCCCCCAGGTAACCCCCAGGTGCCTCTGCCTGCCGAGCTCTCACACCAGCACCTCTCTGCTTCTCCCAACAGAGACATTCCCTCTCCAGCTGCCCATGGCATCAGAGGTGCCCGGCGTGAGCTTCACTGCTCCAGCCATGTCGCCTCCTGTGCATGCCTGTGTGCTGCCCTCTGTCCCGGGGCTGCCGCTCTCCGCTGAGCCTGCCCAGATCCAGCAGCTCCCCAAGGAGCCAGCAGCAGTGGCAGAGCTGGGGAACAATCACAACAGCATCCCCAACACCCATGACATGAGTGCCTTGCTCAGTGCTCTCCCTGACCTGAGAACATCATGGAGGGCGGCTGCCACAGGGAGCAAACAGCAGTGGCAGGGCAGGCAGACAATGAGGATATCACCACCACCATCTGATGACATGAGTGCCTTGCTCAGTGCACACTCAATGTGATCACGTCCATGGTGGCTGAACACCCATCACTGAGCGGGATGCCTTGTGGCACCTGTCCCCACTGTCCTGGATTTGAGGATCTGAACCTTACTCCCTTGATCACCACGTTAATGAAGAATGGACTTTGATCAAACTGGACAAGTGCTGCAGTGATGGAATCGGAACTGGCTTCAGCATCCAACAACCCTACACCGCACACCATCCATCTTTCATGCCTGGAGAGACTGGTATGAGAAGAGCGAGAAGAGGATGGCAGCAATGAGGACAGCACCTTCATCATCCTCACCTGGCCCACCGGCTCCTGTGTTGCCACTTTTGGGTGAGTTGTGCCACGTCCCATGGCAGGACAAAACTGGTTCCCAGCCATGCCCCCGTGGGAATGGCCTCTTGAAGTGCTAGGGCCTGAACAACAGGCCCAAGCCAGAGATGACTTAGACATGAATCCTGTACAATGATCAATGCCCTTTGTGCTAGCTGACATCATGTTAAGACAGAACGATGAACTGCTGATGCTGATGTTCTGAAATAGATAAACCTTATCTCTCGACTCAACAAACCGCTTGCGCTACCTGGTTTAATACCAAAATGGATCCTGTAAGTCTGATGACTCTTGCGAGGATTCTGTGCAACTGTCTGCAAGGATCTGGTGCAATTGTCTGCAAGGTATTTTAGGAAACCCACCAACCGCGCCCTGGGCTCTGGCCAAGCCCTGCTCTCGGTTGGTCGGGGGCACCACCAGATGTTTCTGCACAACGGAATATGCAAGCCACTCTGACTTGCTGATTTGGGTCTACAAAAGCTGGAGGCTCTTGCAGGGACTTTGGAGACCTTACCTACAGGTAGATGCACCACGTAGAGCTTCCCAACTGCTGGGAGAGCTTCTCCAAAGCCTCGCTGCAACAGGGCCCCCCCAGCGACTGTGGATCTGGATGATGGTAACGTAGTTAGGCAATAGGTGATGTATCTTTTCCTTACTCACTCTTCTCTTCCTCTTATAGCGATGATTAAGTGCATTACCTTGCTTATTTTGTTCATTGCTTAAACCTAGAGCATAACAAGTTAATTGTTTTATCCAATATATCATTTTGTTTCTACATTACCTTAATATTGATTGTAAAATACAATCATTCTTTACATTGGTGTCTGTGTCCTTTCTATTGTCCCCATCCATTAGCAAAACAAGGGGACCCTGGAGCTCCAGGGGAATACCATGGGAAACAGCCTGAAACAAACAGATAGGAACAGCCTATCTGTTTTATAGACAGATTGGAACAGCCTCACGCTCGCAGGCCCTTGTCCTCATGGGCGACTTCAACCACCCTGATATCTGTTGGAGGGACGGTACGGCCCAGAACAAGCAATCCAGGAGGTTCCTCAATTGTGTGGAAGACAACTTCCTTTTGTAAGTAATAGAGGAGCCGACAAGGAGAGGTGCCATGCCTGACCTCGTGCTCACCAACAGGGAGGGGCTGGTTGGAAAAAAAGCTAAAAGTTTTATCCAATCTATCATTTTGTTTCTACATTACCTTAATATTGATAGTAAAATACAATCCTTCTTTACTTTGGTGTCTGTGTCCTTTCTATTGCCCCCATCCTTTAGCAACAAAACGGCTTCCTGAGTCTCCAGAACACCATGGGAAACAGCCTGAAGCAAGCACTGATGTTCCCTCCTGCAGCTGGCAGACACACTGCCTTCCTGTGGGGTCATTTTAACTATCAGGAACACAGAAGTTGGGAACTCCTTTTCTTGTCCTGTCATTACGGAGGACACTCCAGGAGTACGAGGGAGGGATCTTCTTTGCACCACTGCTGATGGAAGTGATGCAGATGAGTCAATCCAAGCATCTCCTCCTGGGTTTCTTTTTGGGCTGGTAGGAGACTCAGGAGAACATCAAGCGAAACAGCCTGAAGCAAGCACTGATGTTCCCTCCCTCAGCTGGCAGACACACTGCCTTCCTGCAGGGTCAGTTCTCTGATGAGAGGTAAAGTTTGGTCTGAACAACAAGATTTTGCAGAATCGTGGAACCATTTAGGTTGGAGAAGACCCTTAAGAACGTTGAGTCCACCATTAACTGAACACTGGAAAGTCAACACATGAACCATGTCCCTTAGAACATGTCTTTTAAATACGTCCAGGGATGCTGACACAGCCACTTCTCTGAGCAGCCTGCATCTTGTCCCATCATCAGACAGGACAGCCAGGCCAGGACAGGCTGGGATCTCCTTTAGCCCTGCTGAAGGAAGGGATTCAGCCTGGTCAGTTGAGGCATCTCCTCCTGGGATTGTAGCCCTGGGGCTGGAAGGGGACTCAGCTCCCTCCAATGAACACCACAAACCCACAGGTGGTCACAGGGGGGGCTGGGTTCGGGGGTGCCGGGTTCTGGGGTCCCACCCGGCTGCCAGGGGCTTGTGCAGAGCCAAGAGCCTCTTGATGTCCCCATTCTCAGAGGGAGGGTGTGAGAGTAATTTGGGGGACCAGCAGAGCCCTCAAACAGGGGCTAAAGCCACCAGAAACCACCCCACAGATCATTGGGGCGGGGGGATCTGGAGATATGGGGGGACCCATTATTATTATTCCTGTTGTTGCTATTATTATTAATACAACAATATTGATTTGCAGCGGCAGCAGGGGCTGCACGTTTGCACTCTTGGAGCTGGGCTCTTTGTATGGGCACGCAGCTGCCAGCAGCATTCCTTGGCTCAGGAAGCGCAGCTCCCGAGCGGGGCTGGGGCTGGGGCAGTGCTTGCCAAGGGCAGGGGAGGCCCAGCAACAGCTCCTGCCCTGGCACTGTTGCTGGGGGAGCACAGGGCTCCCAAGGGCATTGCCGCAGTCAGGATTGCGCAGGTGTGGCCCGAGCCCACCAGCTCCTTCCCACCTTGCGCAGTGCCCGGTGGGCTTCTGGGCTCTGCCTGCGCCTGCCAGGGCCCGACAGCACCGGCAGCTGCAGTGCCCAGGGGCTGCTCCTGCCCTGACTCCTCCTCAGCACCTCTGACACCCGCAGCTCCTGCACACAGAAGGCTCCTGCTTTGCACCCACA
Source organism: Amazona ochrocephala (assembly GCA_039720435.1). NCBI lineage: Eukaryota > Metazoa > Chordata > Aves > Psittaciformes > Psittacidae > Amazona > Amazona ochrocephala. The sequence goes on along the minus strand of JBCFXG010000044.1, from coordinate 463,178 downwards.
GTGTGTTTGGAGCCAACACTAAACCAGGATTGCAAAGTCAAAGAACACGTACCTGGATGCGCAGGGCAGCCAGGGCAGATGCAGCCTCCCGACGGAGGGGTCTCCTCTGCACTGGCTACTGCAGGGCTCTGCTCCTTAAATAGCCCACGCTCACTGTGAGGGCCCCGTCACAATGGGCGTCTCCATAGCGACCACCACAGCTTTGTGATGACACACATCTTCTCCAGAGATGCAGCAAATGTGGTGCTGCCCATGATGCTGGCACGCTCTGCCGTGGGCTCGCTGGCAGGTGAGTGCTGGGCTTGGCTCTTGCCCTGGCTTTCTGGCCACTGCAGTGGGTGCTGCATGCAGGGAGGGATGTGGGAAGAGGCTCTGTGCTGCCTGAGGTGGCATGGTCAAGCTGGGATCTGGGTTTCCCACCCAGGAACCCTGTGGGCAGGGACTGGGGCTTTGTCACTGCTGTCCTTGCAAAGCAGGGCCTCCCCTATACAAGTTGCTGTTCTGTGCTCCCTTCCAGCACACTGGGACAGCCCTTAGCCCAGCAGTGCTGCTCTCACTCCATTTGGCTGCATGGACTCAGTCCAATATTTCCTGTATTCCAGACTGGGAAACGCTCTCTATTCTCTAGGAATGCCCAAGAGTCCCCTTTCAATCCTCCTTCAAGAGCATCCTCTCCTCAACATGCTATTGATTTAGGAAACATAGAATCTCAGCCTGGGCTGAGTTGGAAGGGACCTTAAAGGTTATTGAGTTCCAACCCCCTGCCATGGGCAGGGACACCTTCCACTACAGCAGCTTGCTCCAAGCCCCTGTGTCCAACCTGGCCTTGAACACCGCCACGGATGGGGCAGCCACAGCTTCACTGAGCACCGTGTGCTGTGCCAGTGTCCCACCACCCTCACAGAGAAGAGCTTCCTCCTGAGATCTCATCTCTCCCCTCTGTCAGGTTAAAGCAGTTCCTCCTTGTCCTGCCCCTACAGGCCCTTGCAAAGAGCCCCTCTCCAGATTTCTCATAGGCCCTGTTTAGGTATGGGCTTAGTAAGGTCTCCCTGGAGCCTTCTCTCCTCCAGGCTGAACACCTCCAGCTCTCTCAGCCTGTCACCATCAGAGACGTGCTCCAGCCCTTAGAGCATCTTTGTGACCCTTCATAAGCCCATCATTGTAGGATCATAAGAGAACAGAGGTTGGAAGGGCCCCAGGAGTTATCAAGTCCAACGTGTCAGGAACAGGGTCAGAGCAAGTGGTTCAAGGCTTGATTCAGCCCCACTTGGAAGCCCACAAGGCCAACGACTGCACAGCCTCTCTGGGTGACCTCATGCAGCACTCGCCTGAGCCTATGGGAACAAGGTTGCCTTCTGTCCTGGCTGAACCTCTCCTCTGTCACTGGCCCCCATTGCCTTTTGTCCTCCTGCCAGGCACCATGCTGAGGAGCCTGGCTCTGTATCCTCCATGCCCTCCTTGCCGGTACAAGCAGCCAATCCCCAACAGCCTTCCCTTCCCAAGATCCCAGGTCCCCATCAGCCTTCCCTTCTCCAGGCTGGACAAGCCCAGCTCCCCCAGCCTCTCCCCATAGGCACCGTGCTCCAGTCCCTGCCTGTCCTGAGGGCCCGTTGCCAAGCACACTCCTGCTTGTCAATAGTGTTCCTCAAGTGGGGATCTGAACCCTGGATGGAGCATTCCAGAGCATCCCTTCCCTTGTTCTCCTGTCATGCTCCGGGTCATACAGCCGCAATGCTGCTGTCCTCCCTTGCTGCCAGGGCACACGCTGCCTCCTGTCCCGCTCCTGCCCACCCAGACTTTTCCTATGGCTGCTCCCAGCCAGGCAGCCCCAGCCTGTGCCACTGCAGGCGAGTCCCCTGCAGGGACCCCTGTGTCCCCTGCCCAGGACACCCTGAGAGCTCTGCAGCCCCCCCTATGCTATCCCATCTCCCCACTCCAGCACAACAGCCCCAGCCCTTGGGCTCCTCAAGAGCTCTTCCTGCTCCAGACACACAGCAGCCATCCCAGAGCTTGAGGATCCAGAAAGGTGATCTCATCCCCCTTCATTCCTGCCATGAGGACATATCACAGAGAAGATGTTGCTGCAGGGTCGTTTATTTCTCTTAAATACAATGAGAGACCCCAGTGTCACAAAGTCTGGGTCGCACAAGACGGGTGGCTACTTAAGCAGAAGGGTGAAAACTTACCTTTCTATGAAGACTTCATTATCACCAATTGAAAAAGGAAAACAAACTTAAAATAAGAAAGACAGACATGGGCTGTCATCACCCACACTTGGAGCCCTTTGCGGAGGACAGCAGGCAGTGTATGGCTGCTCAAACACATCCAGTCACCAGCTTCCTCAGAGCATCCTTGAGCTCCTGGTTCCTCAGGCTGTAGATGAGGGGGTTCACTGCTGGAGGCACCACCGAGTACAGCACTGACAGCACCAGATCCAGGGATGGGGAGGAGATGGAGGGGGACTTTAGGCAGGCAAACGCGCCAGTGCTGACAAACAGGGAGAGCACGGCCCGGTGAGGGAAGCGCGTGGAAAAGGCTTTGTGGCATCCCTGCTCAGGGAGGATTCTCAGCACAGCAATGAAGATCTGCACATAGGACCTCACAATGAAAACAAAACACCCAAAAAATAACAAAGCGGAAAAACCAGTAATTCCAACTTCCCTATTATAATGTGAGCAGCAGTGCTTGAGGATGTGGGGGATTTCACAGAAGAAATGCATGGAGAAACCCAATGCCCCAGGCAGCTGCTGCCATGTGGACACAACCTCTGCTGCCCAGGAGGGTCCCATAGTGCAGGGGCTTGCAGATGGCCACAGAGCGGTCGTAGGACACAACGGTAAGAACATAAAACTCAGCTAAGATGAAAAAGAGAAAGAAAAGAGCTGTGCAGCACAACCTGTGCAGGACATGTCCCTGGTGTCCCAGAGGGAACTGGCCATGGAATTTGGGACAGTGCAGCCCAGGTCCAGCAGGGAGAGGTTAAGGAGGAAGAAGTATCTGGGGGTGTGGAGGTGCTGGTCGCAGGCTGTGCTGGTGATGATGAGGCCGTTGCCCAGGAGCACAGCCAGGGAGATGCCCAGGAAGAGCCAGAAGTGCCAGAGCTGCAGCTCCCGTGTGTCTGCGAATGGCAGCAGGAGGCAGTGGGTGATGGAGCTGCCGCTGGACATCTGCTGTCCTAACTTAGGGAAAAAAAAGACTGAGACAAGTTAGGGAACACTGCTCAAAACTGAAACTTTTTCGCACAGACCCTCCGCCTCCCAGACACAGACACACTTTTCTAGGAGACGTTCCTTCAGCTCCATGCCTGGGACCCTCTTTGATGCTGGCCCTGTGTGCAGTGAAGAGCAGAGCATCTGCACATGGGCTCTTGATCCATCACTCGTACTCTGCAGAGCTGGGAGGGGCAGGGACCAGTCCTGGTGCTCAGCTTTGTCCTATGGAGCCCCTGCTAATGCAGAGGGGTGTCAGCATCTGCACTCCCAGTGCTAAGGAAGGGGAATGGCAAAGGCACTTGGCCAGTTCCAGGGGTTGGACAGCTCCCAGCATCTCCCATGGGCCCGGCTGAGAGAGACGCGGGCAGAGCAGCGGCTCTCAGGACAGCGTTCCCCTGCCCCAGCCGTGCCCCCACCTCCCAGCACCAGCACTGCCCGGCAGCTGCTCCCAGCCCCGGGGCTCTGCAGAGGGCACTGGGTTCATGGCTGAAGAGAGGCACCACAGCTCTGCGGGAGCTCTGCCTGCAGGGGAGGGGGGTAATGCCTTGGACCCCCGGCCCTGAGGGCAGAGCTGTGCTGGGTGGGAGAGGAGCCAAGGGGGCTTGCTAAGGCGAAGGGCTCTGCACACAAGGGCTCAGGCACATAGTTCTGGAATCTCCCTGCCACAGCACTTCTCGGTTTCGTTTTCGCCCATTCCCAGATCACATCCCTGCTACCTGGAGATTTTCCTGCCGGGAGGTGTTTCCCTGTCCCATGTCTTTCCATTGGAAGTGCTCACAGAGCTCATGTGAACCTCTCTGCACTCACTCTGGTCCTCCAAATTCCTGCCTGTTTTAAGGGAACTGCCTGGGCACGCGTTCCTGTTTGCAACTGGACATGGGCAGGCCAGAACAAGCCTCATGGATGATGCTGAGGCTGTCCATAGGCAGAGGTGTGGCTGAAGGCACTTCGGGATACTCGTATCAGACCTGCGGGTCACTCAAAGTTGTAGGCAGTGATCAGGTCCCCCTTGAGCCTTCTCTTCTCCATCTGAACCCTCCAGCTCCCTCAGCCGTTCCCATCACACTGTGCTCCAGGCCCTGCAACAGCTCCATTCCCTTCTCTGGCCCCGCTCCAGCACCTCAATGTCTCTCCTGTAGTGAGGGGCCCAGAGCTGAACACAGGACTCGAGGCGCAGCCTCACCCGTGCCCACTGCAGGGGCACAATCCCTGCCCTGGCCCTGCTGCTGCACTGGTGCTGAGCCAGGCCAGGATGCTGGGGGCTTCCCGGCTGCCTGGGCACAAGCTGCTCGTGCTCAGCTCCATCACTCAGCACCCCCAGCTCCTTTCCCAGGAGCAGTTTCCAGCCGCTCTTCCCCATGCCTGGAGCATTGCAGGGGGTTCTTGTGGCCCAAGTGCAGGACCTGGCACCTTGCCTTCCTCAACCTCATCCCATTGGCTACAGCCCATTTATCCAGCCTGTCCACATCCTCTGCAGAGCTTCTACCCTCCAGCAGATCAACGCTCCCACCCCACTTGGTGTCATCTGCGTATTTACACGTGCCAGTATGGAGCAGTACAGACCAGTCTGCACCATACACACCAATAGAGGCCACTATGGCCCCACATACTGCTGGGGTTTCAATATCCCTGTCCCGGCTGCAGGTGCTCCTGCTCATCCCCCACCAGACCTCCTTGCTGGTGGTCTTTTGGGGGACACCCCAAATTAGGCACCCCCCCACTCTGGGGCTGCCCCACAGCTTCCTGATACAAGGGGCCGGGCTTGCAATGCCCATGGGGTGTGGTTTGGGGGCAACAAGAAGCAATTTGGGGCTGGTGGCTTGGGGGAGGAAGCAGCTTTCTTGGGGCATCCCCATTGGGGGTGGGGGTGTTTGGTGGGGCCCCTCCAGGATTTTGCATTCCCGGGTTCATTTGGGAGGGCCTGGGGTAATGGCAGGGCGCAGGTCACTCTTGGGCTGCCCCAGGAATCCCATTTGGGGTCCTGCCTGCTCTTGTGGCGCTTCAAGGAGATTTGGGGTTACCCCAGGATTTTGGGGGCACCACGATTACTTTGGGTGCCCCCAGGGCCATCTGGGGGCAGTGTGGTTTTGGGGTGCCCCTTTATTGGGGTGCCCCTTTTTGGGGATCCACCCTCTCTGGCCCCCTGAATTCACTACTGAATCCAAAGCAATGTTGGGGTACCCACAGTGGATTCAGGGTCCCAGAGCACCATTGAGGATCCCCTAGGGTTGGTGCTGGGGGGACCCCACTTTTCGGGACACTCCTGTTTTAGTGTGTCTGTGCCACTCTGCTGAGCCGGGGTGGCTTTGGAGCTGTGGGCTTTGGGTTTGGGGAGATTTTGGGGATCCCGGGAGGATTTTGGGGATTCAGGCTGGTCCCCAAAACTCCTCGGGATGGCTCTGTTATTTCAGAGATTCTCCCAAAAATGGGGGTTCCATCAATCCCAGGGCAGCTGAATCGCATTGGATGCCCTAGGCAGCCCCGTTGCTATAAATGGGAGGAATTTGGGGGTTGGAGGGATTTGGGGGTTCAAGGAACATTCGGAGGTTTGGGAGGGGATTCCCAAAAGCTCCCTGTAGGAGACACATTATATTGGGGGATCTCCCATGTGCCGAAAATGGGGGGCACCTGGGTCCCAGGGCACCCTGAGTCGCTCTGGGGCGAGCAATGTTCACCCAGGGTGGAGATGTGTTGAGGGGAAGAGTTTGGGGGTTCAGAGGGGATTTGGGCATTGGGAGGATCCCCACAGATCCCCGGGGTGGTGCAGGGATTTGGGGAACACCCAATGTCTCAAAACCAGGGGTTACATTTGTCCCAGGGTACCCTGACTCTTCCATGCCCCTGTCGGCCCATGGCAGAAGATGCACCTCTGCAGGCAGAGGGGAGCTCCAAGCACACGAACAGGCCCAGTGCCTCCTCCTCACCCATCCCCTGCTCCCACAGCTGGGATGGCACCAGCACAGCTCCTGACAGCTTCTCCTCCCTTTGCAGCACGCACCCACAGTGTGTTTGGAGCCAACACTAAACCAGGATGGCAAAGTCAAAGAACACGTACCTGGATGTGCAGGGCAGCCAGGGCAGATGCAGCCTCCTGACAGAGGGGTCTCCTCTGCACTGGTTCCTGCAGGGCTCTGCTCCTAAAATGGCCCGCACTCACCGTGAGGGCCCCGTCACAATGGGTGTCCCATAGCGACCCCCACGGCTTTGTGATGGCAGCAGCATCGTGCCCATGGCCACTGGGCACCCAGGGGTGCTCTGGGAGGTGCCATAGGGGCACCACCCTCTGCCCAGTCGGCTCGGGGAGGTCCCTCAAGGGCTGCTCTTCCTCAGTGCCTTTGGTCCAGAGGTGGAGCATGCGAGGGGCCACAGCTCAACCTGGGCAATGGACAGGGCGTCACAGACACCTACGGGAAGGGGACAGTGACCGACATTGGCACAGCAGAGAATCATGGAATCCCAGACTGGGTTGGGCCGGAAGGCACCTCGAAGATCCTCCAGCTCCAACCACTGGATGAGCTTTAAGGTCCTCTCCAGCCCAACCCAGGCTGGGATTCCATGATTCAGGAATCAGCACAAGTTGAGGAGAGGATGCCCTCGAAGTGAGGATTGGAAGGGGACTCTCAGGCTTTCCCAGAGAACACAGAGCATTTCCCAGTCTGCAATATAGGAAACTGGACCGAGGCCATGCAGCCAAAGGGAGGCAGAGCAGCACTGATGGGCTGCAGCTAAGGGGTGTCCTAGGCACAAGTGCCAAGGGAGCAGAGAACAACACAACCTCCTTGGACAGGGGATTCCCTGCTTTGCAATCACAGCAGTGACAAAGCCCCAGTCCCTGCCCACAGGGTTCCTGGCTGGGAAACCCAGGTCCCAGCAGGACCATGCCACCTCAGCCAACACAGAGCCTCTTCACGCATCCCTCCTCGCATGCAGCACCCACTGCAGTGGCCAAAAACCCAGGGCAAGAGCCAGGCCCAGCACTCACCTGCCAGCGAGCCCACGGCAGAGCGTGCCAGCATCATGGGCTGCCGCCCAGCAGCACTGCAAACTTGAGGATGTCACAGAAGCACGGAATGGTTTGGGTTGGGAGGGACCTTAAAGCTCCTCCAGCTCCAACCCCTGAAACAGGCAGGGACACCTTCCACTGGAGCAGCCTGCCCCAAGCCCCATCCAACCTGGCCTTGAACATGGCCAGCCATGGGGCAGCCACAGCTTCTCTGGGCACCCTCTGCCAGTGTCCCACCACCCTCACAAGAAGAGCATCTAAGAGCTCTCCTCTCAATCTCCCCTCTCTGTCAGGTTAAAGCCGTTCCCCCTTGTCCCATCCCCACAGGCCCTTGCTCTTCCCACAAGAAATGAGGGCAGATCCCAGGATTTAAGGCAGCCGCAGCGCTCGGCTGCCGCCTCAGCCAGCACAACTCGCACACCCGAGTGCAAAGCAGCCACTCTGGAGATGTCACTTGAGGTGTTCTTGGTAATTCCTACAGCACCCCAAGATCGCCATCGTCACCCACCTCGTTCCATGCTCCTGTGTCCACAGGTGTCACCGGCACCGAGACACCAAGATGGGAACCACCAGAGGAGCTGCTCTTGCCTCCTCCACCGGCAGCTTGTGTTCTGTGGGGCAGCTGTCGTCTACCGCTGCCTCCGGTGAAGGGTTCTGTGAGGTTCCGTGGCCTTGCACACCTGAACAGGGGGAGGTCCAGAATCAGCCACCCCTGAGGTCCCCATGCTCACTGTGATACATGAGCACTGGTAGGTTCCATGGGGTGCTCTGGAGGTGCTGCAGGCATTCTCTGGGATTCTCTAGGAGCATCCCAGGGATACTCTGTGGGTCCTGAGGATGCTCTGGGGGTGCTTTAGGGGTCACCACAGCCCAAATCCCCACAAAATCTGGTAAACCGGGGTTTATTGGATTTTTTTACTCCAATCCTGCTGCGAGCAGGGAGCATTTTCCCAATCCTGACCCTTATTCAATAGAATTTTTCTCCTCATCAAATCAACATTAAATCAGTGGTAAATCTGGGCAGAGCTGCCTCTCTGCATGCCTTGAATCAGGAAAGACCCACTACTGGACAGATATCGATCTGAGCAACCTGTGACAGTGTCCCACCATGCTCACAGGGAAGAACTTCCTCCTAAGGTCCCATTGTATTCACCCCCTTCTGTCAACTTAAAGCCGTTCCCACTTGGCTGATCACTGCATACCCTTGTAAAGAATCCCCTCAAGCTTTCTTGTAGGCATCAAACAGACACTGGAAGGCAAACTCATTGTTTAATTCATCATCTAAAATGTCATTTACATCGTCTTCAAATCACTGTGAATTCACAGTTGAATTAAAATTCAATTATTGCTAAATCACCATTGGATTCCCACTTGATTTTAATTCAGTCTCTAATTAATTACCACTGGTCGTTAATAAGGCCCTTTCAGTTATCCCCACAAGGATGACTTCCCTGAACCATTCCCCTGGGAAGCACAATGACTCACAGCTCCAAGTCCACTTTCCTTCAGGTGTGCAGCAGCAGATCCAGCAAGTGCCCCCGTTCCCCACTGAGGGCCATGGCAGATGGAGGAAGCCCAGCACATCCCAGCTGCCTGCAAAGAGAGCTGCAGAGAAGGTTCCCGAGAGCTCCTGGCACAGGGACTATCCCAGCTCCAGCTCCAGCCTGCACTGGGCGCCCTGTGCCTCCTGCCCCTGGCAGTGGGGTCACAGCAGGGCCCATTGTGCCCCGGTCTGTGACAGTCCCCGGTGTGGTCTCGTCCCTTGCGCTGCCCTTCCCTCCCCCTGCCCACATCCTCCCTCCCGCAGGGGGGCAGAGAGACCCTGCAGCCACCCCAGGGTGGCCTGGGAGGAGGTGGGGGCTCCCAGGAGAGCAGCTCTGAGCTGGAGCCAGCCGAGGTGTGCCTGGGGCAGCCACTGCTCGGAAGAGAACTGAAATAACTGGAAGTTCTCAGCTCTTCCCAGCTCAGTGCAGAGCCAGGAGAGCTGCAGTGTCTATCAGTCCTTTCCCATTTCCCCTCTGCTTACACTTGCACTGCCTTTAATCTGCCTTCACACACAAATTGATCTTCAGAACCCCACAAGCACCTGTCCTGTGCTGAGAGCAGGTGAATATGGTTTCAATGTGCGGATCACAGAGCTCCCATAGAGAGAAGCAAAGGACTGTGCCCAGCAGAGCATGGCCAGCAGCCACCTCCAGTGCCTCACACCAAGAGAGCTGCCTGAACGCACCCTCCCCAGGCTGGGCTGCACTTTCCCCCCACTCCCTGCCCACGTCTCTGCTGCCTGGAGCTCTCCCTGCCAGGAGCTGCTGCTCTGGGCCCACCTCTGCTCCCTCTCCCTGCTCCCAGAGCCCATCCCATGGGCTGTGTGCTCAGCTCTGCCCTGCACACCCCTCCTGGCAGCAGGGCTCTGCCCAGGGCCATCTCTGCCTGGGCAGGGGCTCAGCAGCAGCTCACACAAGTCCTGACGAGACTCTCGGTGCCTTCTCCAAAGCAGAGAAGTAAATTCCCAGCTCCCACTGCCCAACCTGCCCACCAAGAGTGAGAAACATCAAAGCTTCCTGCTCTGTCCCATCTCCCTTCAGCTGTCTCACTGCAGAGCTGTCACTCTTTCCTGCCACCAGGCTCCACAGCACACTCGTACCTTTTTGTCACACCAGCATTCACAACAAGGCAAAACCAATTTCTTCCTATGGCTGCTCTCACTAGAGCAACATGGCACAAATGGTTTGTGGGTTTAATCCTTAACTGTTGGCAAACTCAATCCCCACGTCTCGTAACAACCAGCATTCCAACTACTCTGCAGGCGGTACAAGGGCTACTGGCCCTGTCATTAAGGGCTATTGGCACCACAGTGTCCTAGAAAGGATTTCAACATCCATCCCAAGGTCACACAGGTTAACATCTGCTCAGACAGCTTTGCCTTCTGCCACACACACATTATCCAGGATCTAGAAGGTAACAGCATCACACAGAGATGGGGGAACCGCATGAGCCCTGCTCCCTGTTGGGGTTGTCTGGCATGCACCTGCCCTTCCAAGCAAAAAGAGAGGTGCAAGGTCTGAACTGACCCATTTGATCCCAGTTCATCAGAGCACTGCCCCACTTCATCCAGCAGCACCTCACAAACCTGCCTCAGGGCTTCCTTCCAGCAGCAGCTCACACACACAGAGGTGGGCCCAGGGCTCACTACAGGCTGCCCAACTGAAGCACAAACCATTGGGAGGAGCAGGTCTGTCTCAAGCCAGCAAGGCCTTCTACAGCCTGGCCTACATCCACAGTCCATTTCACTGGGCTACTCGAGAACATGCTCAGCTTTGGACAAGAACCTTTGTGCTGAACAGGGACCAGCCTGCTCACCCCTTTGCAGTACACCCTCAAGATCACCCAGCTAACATTGAATCCTGGAGATGGGAATTCAGAGAACAAATGCAGACCCACCTGCACCTGAGGGCTAAATAGTCATCCAGGGGAGAAGTTAAACATGAGGAAGATTTATCTGCACATGTTCTGAAGCAAAAGGGTCACAGCACATAAAATGCTTCTTCACCACAGTTTTGTAGAGGATTTTCAAATCCCTTACCTTGGTGGCAATCTTCACCCATCCCTTGCTGCCTTGCTACACTCACCACGCACGTCTGGACCACCCTCTTTCAGTACCCCATTGCTGAATGGCACTTTACTCTCTTCAGGTAGCTTCAGAGCGCAAGGAGTTTCACTTGGCACGCAGCTCTGCTCAGCACATCCGTCAGGGCCTGCAGACATGCCCAGTGACTCTGAACGCTGGCCTCATGCAACAGACAGCCTTGTGTTCTGCAGCGGGCCCTCCACACGTGCCCCACCTTCACATGCGTCCCTGCTCTCCTCTTGAGATCCCATTCTAGTTTGTTACTGTTGCCCTCAAGAGTGCTGGCCTGAGCTGTTACTGGCAGGCATGGAAGGTCTTGTGAGAGACCCAGCCTCTCATCAGCCTGAGAGAGAAGCCAGGGCAGCTGCGACCCTGCTGACAGCAGGGAGGTTGAGGTTTCATTCTCTCTGCATTCCTCTTCCAGCAAGGGAAGCAGTCCTTGAGGAACACATTGTTCTGTTTCGGGGGCTGAACCCTCCTCAGGTGCTTACTTCCTGCTCTTTTTCAGTGGCTATCGTTTATTTGTCTTGACAGGCTGCCTGCCTTTTTAGACGAGAAGAGATCCATCAGCAGCCAAGAAGTGCTCGCGCTCCAGGTGTGGCATAGGGGATGAAATTCCACAAGCGGAAAGACATTTCAGAGAGCCTCAGCAATTCTATCGAGAAGGAAAAAGAGAAAACAGGTTACAATACTCACAGGGAAGGGAACAGGAACACTAACGTTTCCTAAATGCCTTGAGCTATCTCTAGTAGCATCAACAGGCTTGTTTACCAGCCGCTCTTTCAATTCACATCTCTGCTCTACCAGCAGACCACAGAACAAATCCTTACCTACGACCAGGGATCTCTGGACATTTCTCACCATTAGAGTCACCACTTTCACCTTCCTTCCCCTTTACACTCAGAACAATTTCACCTTCTTTCTCCTGCCTCCCCTTTGCAGGCCAGTACTACACACAGGGACAGCATCCAGCACTGCAGCTTCTCCAGCACCAGGCTGGGTTCACAACACAGCTGGACCACAGGCATCCCAAGACACAGCCTTGGTGCACTGCAGGTCTCCCCATCTCTCTACTTGAAAGGCAGCATCCCATTCCCCAGGGCTCCACAGGCTCACAATGCATGCTTCTCTAGAACATAACTCCTCACTGCAGGGGAAGGGCTTGGCACATGTTCTCCCCCAAGGTGTTGCAAGAGGCCGGTGTGCAGGCACACGACACAAGCCTGCAGTTCAGTAGGAGCCCAACAGCGACACGCAGCTCCTCCGGTTACTTTTACACGCACGGTGGAGAAATTCCTCCACAAAGAGCAACTCCAGCCTGAGGAAGCAAGTGTCTCCCCATGACCACATGGCCCTCTAAAAGATTTCACAGTAGTGAAGGTGGGAAATATGCTGCAACACCCTAAGAACAGTTGTACAGATCTAGCAAAAGCAGCCGGAAGAGAGAAACCACGACCTAGGGAACCAGCTCCAAAGCCTGTTCTACATGGAATTTACTGCGTTGGCAGCTGCTCCTCCTGACTTTCTAGTGTTGAAAGCTGTCTCTTCTACTTCACAAAGCGTGTGAACCCCTTCCCGCTGGGACTCATGTCCCACTCACACTCCCATCCACACGCATCCCCTGGGTTAGATGAGGCAGGGCTGACCGGCCTTTCCTTTTCCTTCAGGAAAGCCTACAGCTGGCACAAAGAATTCAACAGTTCCCCGCATCCCCAAAACAGCCCCTTGCTGCAAAGCCCTCTCAGTTGCTGCTTTCACTGGGCAGGAATTCAAGCTAAACACCGCGTGTCTGACAATGCTTACACGCACCAGGCTTTGCTCCAAATGGGCCCCAAGACTTCTCCAATGAGTAACAAAGAGAAAGACTGCTTGCAGGAGATAGCAAAGGCCTAGGAATGGGACCCGCCCATTGGAAAAGAGTAGGAGCTGGTTCCTCTTTACAAGTAGACATCTCTTAGACAAGAGAACTCCTTGGACAAGACAAGGCAGCCATCGACTGCTTACTCCATCTCCAGTGGAAAAACACTTTTGCTATCAGAGCAAGCTCATCTGAGCATGGCTTCCAGACACCACTCTCCTTCGGGGCTTCCATCTTCACCAGCAGCTGATTCCATCGCAGCTAAGGCACAAAACCAGGTCTCCCTCAGACTCAAACTGAGCATCCAGGACTCACAGAACTCCATATTCCTTCCAGATTCCTCACCTCCCCCAGCCACTCCCTCCTATCCCACAGCAGCAAACACAACCTCATCCAAACCAGCTTGGACACCAGCCTGCCTTCCCCACTGCTTGTTGCAGAGTCACAGTCATAAAGGCATAGAATGGTTTGGATCAGGAGGGACCCTAAAGCTCCTCCAGCTCCTACCCCTGCCACGGGCAGGGACACCTTCCACTGGAGCAGGGTGCTCCCAGCCCCTGTGTCCAACCTGGCCTTGAACGCTGCCAGGGATGAGGCAGTCACAGCTTCTCGGGGCAACAGTGTGCCAGTGCCTCACTACCCTCAACGTGAGGAATATTTCCCTAATCTGAAATGAAATCAAACGAATGAAATGAAATAAATCACAGTTCCCACTCGGAACCGAAGGGTCCAAAGGCTCAGGTTCACTTCACAAAGGCTGCAGCCGGGCGGGGGGCGCACGAGCCCGCTCGCGGGGCAGGGCAGGGCCCGCTCCGCCGTTCCATGGCTCCCGCGGCCGCGAACCCCCCGCGCCGGCTGCTGCGCCCGGTGGCAGCGGGCGCCCGGGGCGCGCGTGGACAGAGCCGTTGAGAGCGAGGCTGCGGCGGCAGCGGCAGCAGCGGCTCTTGAGCGGCTTTAGCAGCGACTTTAGCAGCGACTTTAGCAGCGACTTTAGCAGCGACTTTAGCAGCGACTTTAGCAGCGACTTTAGCAGCGGCTTTTGCAGCGACTTTAGCAGCGGCTTTAGCAGCGACTTTAGCAGCGGCTTTTGCAGCGACTTTAGCAGCGGCTTTTGCAGCGACTTTAGCAGCGACTTTGGCAGCGGCTTTGGCAGCGACTTTAGCAGCGACTTTAGCAGCGACTTTAGCAGCGACTTTAGCAGCGACTTTAGCAGCAGCAGCAGCAACAGCGGGAGCAGCAGCAGCGCGGCGGCGGCGGCAGCTCCGGGCGGCTCGGAGCCCTCCCTCCGCCGCTCCCCGCCTCCCCACAGCCCCCCGCCGGTGCCCGCGGCGCCGCTCGGCTCTCCCGGTACTGGCAGTGGCGGCGCTGGGCGAGCCGCCGCCGCTGGGTCTGGCGAGGCAGCGCCGCCCCCTTGCGCTCCCCGGCCCGCCCCCAGGCCCCGCTCCGCCCGGGGCCGCCGCCACACGCGGGTGCCCGGGGCAGCGCGGAGCAGCGGGGCCGCGGCCGCTCCTTCCCCGCCCCGCAGCCGCTCGGCAGCAGCGACCCCCGATTCCCCGGGCCGCGGTGCGGATGCGGGGGTGCCGGCACCGGGAGCGCGCTCGGCCAAGGTGCCCGTGGTGCTCCTCACCCGAATTGACCCGGCGGCCTATCTGCGCTCCGGCACCGGCGGGGAGCGGCACGCCGCGGAGCCTCGGCCGGGAAACGCCGGCAATGACGCGGCTCCGATCGGTCCGGAGCGGCCGGCGGGGGCCGGCCGGGACCCCGCGCGCAGCGGTAGCAACCGCGCGCGGAAGGACGAGGACACCATGGAGCAGCGTTACCGTGCAGGAGCGCTGCTCGGGAAAGGCGGCTTCGGGTCGGTGTATGCAGGGGTCCGCCTGGCTGACAACACCCCGGTAAGGGGCGGGGCGGGCCGAGGGCTCAGCTCAGCCCAGCGCTGCGCTTGGCTCGCAGGTGGCGATGAAACGAGTGGCTCGGGAGCGCATCTCCTCGTGGGGCGAGCGGGTGAGTGCGCGGGGCCACTGCGGCAGCGCGGGGCAGCGCGGGTGGGGGTGAGCCGGTGGGGCCGTGAGGAGGGAAACCGGGACAGCGCGAGGGGAGCGGGTGTGGAGTCACCAGGGGACATGGAGCGTCCCAGGCAGAGGGTGCCTGCTACCCTTGGGGCCGGGTAGGGGTGCACCAGAGCATCCCCGGGGCTGGGGGAGGGGGGCACCTGGGAACAGTGGGGCCGGGCAGGGGGGCGTCAGAGCATCCCACGCAGGGAGGCACAGGACCCCTGGGCCAGCTGATGGTGTCATGGTCCCCCTGCAGCCCAGCGGCACTTGCATTCCCATGGAGATAGCCATGCTAAAGAAGGTGCGCTCCGGCTGCAGTGCCATCATCCAGCTCCTCGACTGGTTCGAACTGCCTCACTCCTTCGTGCTGGTTATGGAGCGTCCGCAGCCATCTCAGGACCTCTGTGACTTCATCAGAAAGAGAAGGTTCCTGCCCGAGGATCTGGCGCGGGGCATTTTCTTCCAGGTGCTGGTGGCTGTGCGGCACTGCCACAGCTGCTGTGTCCTGCACAGGGATATCAAGCCCAAGAACATCATCCTCAACCTGGCCACCAGAGAGGTCAAGCTTATTGACTTCGGTTGCAGCACCCTCCTCACGGACACAGTCTACACCAAATTTAGCGGTGAGCCCACAGCCGAGGGTGCTTCCAGTAGCGGGCAGTTTGTGAACAAGAGTCACATGCTGGTGACGAGGTGGCAGGTCACACCGAGTGTGTGTCCCCACATCCATGGGGCCACCGGTGCAGCCCCTGCATCCCTGCGGATGCACGGGCGAGGAGCCGGGAGCAGGCGGCATCCGCCTGATGAGCTGCACCTGTATCCTGTGGTAGGAACACCTCTGTACTACCCGCCGGAGTGGTTCCGCTACCGCTGCTACCTCGGCCGTCCGGCAGCGATCTGGTCCCTGGGCGTGCTGCTGTATGAGATGGTGTGCGGGGTCCTCCCCTTCCGGCGCTGCAAGGACATCATCAGCGGGCAGCTCTCCTTCCAGCGCCAGGTCTCTGTCGGTAGGTACCCGGCTTCACGGCAGCAGGGGCAGGGCAGGATTTAGGGGTGGCAGCTGATCTCCCTTGGTCAGCTGGAGGAGGTGGCACATGTCCTGCTATCCTGCTCTCCTCCAAACGGATCATGGAGCACGAGGTTTGGGTGCGGCGCTGAGCACACCCAGCCCTGGGTGCTGCGGACGGTGGCACACGGTGGGCAGGAGCCTCCTGCAACTGAGCGGCGGTTCCCGGATTCTCCCCAGAATGCCAGCACCTCATCAGGTGGTGCTTGTGCATGTACGCCTGCAACAGACCATCCCTGGAGGATGTGTTCAACCACCCTTGGCTGCAAACATCCCCTGCCCCAGGAGACAGCTGCCCTCCACCTGCACAGCCTGAGCCAGCAGCCGGGAAAGTAAGCGGGGGTGCCTTTTGGGGGAGTGTGGTGGTTGTGGGGTTTGGGCTTTTTGGGAGGTTAGGATGGATGTTTTGGGGTTAAGATGGATGTTTTGGGGCTGTGGGGGTTTTTTGGAGACTTTGAGGTTTTGGGGGTTGGTTTTTTTGGGGACTGTTGTGGGTTTTGTGGAGAGTTGGTGGTTTCGGGGGTTTTGGGAGTTTTGTGAGGTTGGGTGTTTATTGGGGGATTGGGTGTTTTGGGGACTTTTGCAGTTATTGGGAGGGGTTGTGAGGATTGGTTTCTGGGGTCTTTGGAGGGCAATAGAGAGTATGAGAGTTCATACTCCTCCTTGTAGCTGGGGCAGTGCTGAGGTCTGAGGATAACGCTGGTAACACAGGGATGGTATAGTGGTTTCTGATTAGCACTTACCCTGAGCAAGGCTGAATCACTCCCACATTCTCTGCAGTGAGGAGAGACAGGACCTGATAGCAAAGCAACAGACAATGTGGTTACTCCACCACCAGCCACAGGCACCACAGCTACTCCAACAACAGCCGCAACCACTGCGGCGACACCAACCATGGCAACAGGCACGGAGGCTGCTCCAATGCCAATGACTGTAACTACAGATACCACAACTCCAGTGACATGCACTGCTGCTATTCCAACCACGGCAAAAAGCAGTACGGCTCCTCCATCCTCGGTGACAAGCACTGCGGCTCCTCCAACCTCAGTGACAAGCACTGCGGCTCCTCCAACCTCAGTGACAAGCAGTGAGGCTTCTCCAACCCAAGCCACAAGCACTGCCGATACTCCAAGCACAGTGACAGACACATCGGCCACTTGAATGCCAAGGACAGGCACTGTGGCTACTATACCCCATCAACATGCCCTGCAGTTGATCAGACCCAGCCATGACCACTGCAGCTGCTCCACCACCAGTTTTCAGCTCTGCAGCTACTCCATCTCTAGGAAGCAGCAATGGCGCTACTCCAGGGCCTGCAATGTACACAGTGGCTACGTCAACCCCAGCCACAAACACTGCAGCTACTCCAGTGCCAGCCACAAACACTGCGGCCTCTCCACTGCCAGTGACACACACTGCTGCTGCTCCATCCCCATGGACAAGCAGTGAGGCTTCTCCAACCCAAGCCCTAAGAACTGTGTCTACTGCAACCCTGGCGACAGGCACATGGGCTACTCCAATGCCATGGACAGGTGCTGTGGCTGCCACAACTCCAGTGACATGCACTGCAGGTATTCCAACCACTGCAACAAGCACTGAGGCTTCTCCAGTGCAAGCCACAAGCACTGCGGCCACTGCAACCCCAGTGACTGGGACAGTGGCTACTACACGACAAGGAGAGCCATAAACACTGCAGCTATTCCAACCACTGCAACAAGCACAGCACCTACTGCGGTGCAGCCACAGCAATGCGGCTGTTCCAGTGCCTGAGACACACTGCCAGTGAAGTGCAGAATTGATGCCCCAGACCCACAACTGCCCCCCAGGTGACCACATCGAGCCGCAACTGCACCTCGAGTGACCCCCAGTGATGCCCCAGACCCACCACTCTCCCCCAAGTGATCCCAAAGTCAGCCCCCAGGCCCACAACTGCCCCACAAGTGACCCCCAAGTGACTCCCCTGAACAACAACTGTACCCCAAGTGATCACCTGGGGACTTCCAGGCCCACTACTGCCCCCCCATGTGACCCCCCCAGACCCACAACTGCCCCCCAGGTGACTCCAAAGTGACCCTCCAGACCCACAACCGCCTCCCAGTTACCCAAAGGAGACCCCTCAGATGCACAACTGCCTCCCGAGTGAGCCCCTGACCACAGCTGCTTCCCAGGTCACCCCCAGACCCACAACTGCCCCCAGTGACCCTAAAGAGACCTCTCAGACCCACAACTGCCCCCCAAGTGACTCCCCTTTACCTACAACGGCCCCCCAAGTGACCCCCAGCTCACCCCCACGACCCACACCTGCCCCCAAATTGTCCGCCCCAGACCAACAGCAGCCTCCCAGTGACCCCAGATTCCCCTGAGACTCACAACTGCCCTCCAAATGATACCCAGGCCCACAACTGCCCCCCAGTGACCCCAAAGAGAACCCTCAGACACACAACTGCCCCCAGTGACCCCAAATTGACTTCCCAGACACACAACAGCCCCCAGGGGACAACTTAGACCCACAACTACCCCCCAGTGACTCCAAAGAAAACCCTCAGACACACAACTGCCCCCCAAGTGAACCCCCATACCCACAACTGCCCCCCAGGTGACACCCCCCTTAACTCCCCAGACCCACAACTGCCCCCAAGTGGCCACCCAGTCTCACAACTGCCCCCCAAGGGACCTCCCAGACCCACAACTGCCCCCAGGTGACCACTCAGACCCACAACTGCTCCCCAGTGACCCCTGGGCCCACAACTGCTCCCCAGGTGAGCCCCCCAGAACCACAACTGCCATAACTGCTCCCAAGTGGCCCCGCACACCTACATCTGCACCCTAAGTAACCCCCAAGTGCCCCCCACACCCTCAACTGACCCCCAAGTAACCCCTCAGACCCACAACTACCACCCAACTGATCACCCCAGATCTACAACTGCCCTCCCAGTGACGCCCCAGACCCACAACTGCCCCCCAAGTGACCTGAAAGAGACCCCTCAGACCCCACTGCTCAGGCACAGATTTGCAGCTGCTTTGCTACGTAAGGACATGGCAATGCCTTTGGCCTGGGCAGGAGGCGCGGTTCATTGAGTTTGCCTCTTGGAGCAGTGTGAAGCCAAGACCCTGCGCCTCTGTATGCAGAGACAGATGGCTGCACTCTGCAGAGGTGAGGACTCTGATGAGGTGAGGTGGGAACAGCAGGGGCCATGTCCTGAGCAGACTGAATGCTTTTTAAACAGGAATGTACTCAAATAGAAATGGCATCGCAGGAAGGGCTCTGAGACACTCGGATCGATTCCACAAGAAGGCTTCTTGTGCAAACTCGTCTCAGAATAAACCTGAACTCAGCCTTCCAGAGCTGCTTCCAAAGGAAACAGGCTAAAAACGTTCAAGAAGATGTTCAGAATGATCTCTTTTCCTTATCTCTAGCCAAGCAAAAGCTCCGGATTGTGGCTGAGATGGTAAAAGCAAACGAGAATATCAGTGTGCAATAGAGAGAGGTGCAGGGACACAGGGCTGTGACTTCAGTTCTCCAGAGAGAAAGAATGTTCTGCTTTGATTTGATTAACCCCTGTGGGACTGATGGAAGGAGCCTCACGTCTGTATTTCAGGCAGCTTGCTTGCACAAGTCGCACAGTGCTTATGGTGTAGATTTCCCGTGCCACATGCCTGACAAATTGCTTTGCCCTTTTAAATAGAGAAAGAATTCGTTTCACATTGTGTCTGCAAACTATCAACAACAGTAATAAGAAGAGGACTTGACCTTACAAAGTGCTCCGTTTATTCAGCCCTGCAGATAGAAGAGCTCCTTCAAGTCCGTGCTGTGGGCTTCAGGTTTTAGTTAGGCCATAGTGCCTGCCCATCCCAAATCCATGGATCTTGGTGACAATCCATTTCCAACCACAGGAGATGCAGCATCAATACCTCCAGTGTCAACCACAGGAGATCCAGCATCAATACCTCCAGTGTCAACCACAGGAGATCCAGCATCAATACCTCCAGTGTCAACCACAGGAGATCCAGCATCAATACCTCCAGTGTCAACCACAGGAGATGCAGCATCAATACCTCCAGTGTCAACTACAGCAGATCCAGCATCAATACCTCCAGTGTCAACTACAGCAGATCCAGCATCAATACCTCCAGTGTCAACTACAGCAGATCCAGCAGCAATACCTCCAGTGTCAACTACAGCAGATCCAGCATCAATACCTCCAGTGTCAACCACAGGAGATCCAGCATCAATACCTCCAGTGTCAACTACAGCAGATCCAGCATCAATACCTCCAGTGTCAACTACAGCAGATCCAGCATCAATACCTCCAGTGTCAACCACAGGAGATGCAGCATCAATACCTCCAGTGTCAACTACAGCAGATCCAGATCAATACCTCCAGGTGTCTGTACAGACTGGTGCCAGTTTGCTTGGTCACTGCACTCCCACAAAACAGCAAGTCCATTCTCTGCAAGAAGAATGATTCTTATCCCCGTGAGGGTGCCCAAGCACAGTCACTGTATCTCACCAGCGAGATTCCACTACAGCTGAGAATAAGGAGTCTCCAGTTTTGATGGTTGCCACCAAATAGCTCAGCAGTGCCTTTGCACCTGCATCAGGACGGCCAGAAAACACCCAATTTGGGGCAGTGTCTATAATCCACCAATTGTGGACACGCAATATCAGTTCCCTCCTTCTCACACCCTTTCCCCTGACCACAACAGTTGAGGACAGCCCCTACCTGGGTCCCCATTCCCTTGGGTTGGGAGCATTCTGGAGGGCAGATTTTGTCTAGTTGAGCCACCAGCACTTTTGGATCACTGACTAATGCTGCGCTTGAGCATTTTGGGCATCACCCCACTGCCCAGTCCTGCCAGCCCGTCTGTGCCAAGCACTTACAATCAGTTGAGGGAAGCAGAGTCATGAGGATGTATTCAATAAACTTCAAATGCTCAGTGATACTAAGGCCATAAATGACAGAATCACAGAACATCTCCCTACTGAACACAAGTGCACATGTCCTGTCTGTCACACTGCTACCTCCTGTGCTCTCCAAGATACCTTCCTCAGCTCACATGGTTTACCTTTAATGCTTATTTCTAGTCAAGGTGGTTTGAATCCTACTAACCCTTCAAGCTGTCATCATGCAATTAGAGAAACGCAAGCTGGACCAAACTGTTTTTAATGAAGTCACCACCTGTTAGAAACATGCATGCCAGGAGGTGAATTGCTCTTTTGTTAGATTGAGTCTCAATTACCTTTATGCAGATGTTGGTTTGGGGCTGCAGCTGTGGAGCTATTGGTGACTCACATCCAATGCAAGTGGCTGTATTCACTCCCAGCAGATGTCTGCATTCAAGACATGGTGCCACCTGAAGAAAAAGCCACATCACATCATGTCATTAAGGTTATCAAGAGCTTTTCAGGATTTTCCTGGTTAGAGTCTGCAGCAGCACAGTCACCAGAACCATAGCAGCTGATAGCTGCAGCAGCTGGTACTGATCCTTACAGACCAAGGGCTACTGACAAAACATGAAGACAACTGCAGAGAGTGACTTTGCTGACAACTAAACTGGGCTAGAAAGGTGCTAAGTTAATTTTCAGTAAAATTGCAAAGCCAGAGAGAAGGCAGTCACAGGCATCACTGTAAAAACTCGGTGCTCTTACACATATGCCCACACTGACACTGTTCCAGGTTTTAGGCATGATGGATCTTCTATAGCTATGACACAAGCAGTAGTTACTAACTGCACTGGTTAGCACTGCAACAAGGTCCATATGCAGGCCCTCAAGATGTGGTGGTTGTTGTTGCAGCATGAAGAGGAACCTGAATTTGGTCATGTTTCCTGACACTGGCGAAGAAAACACAATTTACTTTTCCAGTCTTACCCTTACTGACATATATGGCACTTGAAGGAATCCATGGTTCATTTTGCCCATCATTGAAGAATTACATCCAGTGCTAAAGGTATTGAATACAATCACAGAATCCCAGACTGGATTGGGTTGGAAGGGACCTTAAAGCTCCTCCAGCTCCAACCCCTGCCACGGGCAGGGACACCTTCCACTGGAGCAGCTTGCTCCAAACCCCTGTGTCCAACCTGGCCTTGAACACTGCCAGGGATGAGGCAGCCACAGCTCCTCTGGGCACCCTGTGCCAGCGCCTCAGCACCCTCACAGGGAAGAGCTTCTGCCCAAGAGCTCATCTCAGTCTCCCCTCTGGCAGGTTAAAGCCATTCCCCTTGGCCTGTCCCTACAGGCCCTTGGCCAAAGCCCCTCTCCAGGTTTCCTGTAGCCTCTTTAGGCTCTGGGAGCTGCTCTAAGGTCTCCCCTTAAGGAGCCTTCTCTTGTCCATGCAGAACAAGCCCAGCTCTCTCAGCCCTGGATGTTTATGTCCCGGGCTGTGGGTGAAGGCCAATGATCCACAGAGGACGTGGATGACAAATTCATAATACATACTGTACTTTCAAGCACTGGTTTTTGCAGACAAAGCAAAATGCAAGAGCTTAGGAGCTGGATCTTGGAAGCAATCAAGACTGCTGCCATGTATGAAACAACTCTTATGTCATTAATACTGTTTGAATACATCAAATCAAGTGCAAGTAGAGTTGGTGTATTTAAACACATTGGTTCATTTTCTAAGTTCCTTCCTGAAATGCACCCTCATAAAAATCATCACGAAACGCAAACAAAAGTCTCGAGGCTCAAAGTTCCACATGAACACTTAAGAGAAGTTTTTACCTGGATCCAAAGCTCTCATTCAGACCTGATCTCATTTCTAGAAGAGCATTTGTGTCTACTGCATGGTCAGCCTTCCCTGGAAGAGGGATTCCAAGTGGGACCACCTGAGGAACTGGGGCAGACCCAGGCCCCACTTACTCCACAGTGCTCTGGAAAGAAGAAAAACAAAAAGGCAGACAATCATGGTTCTGCATTGAGAGATACGGTCTTTGAATGGGATTCCTGTCTTCATTTGTTTCTCTTAACAGAGAGAACACCAGGTTCTTTAAAGTGTTATTCCTCACTGCATGATTTTCACCTTGGAAAGCAGCAAGGTCCTAACAACCATCCCAATCCCAACTTACTCTCCTGTTGCAGAACTATGAACAAGACTTGAGATGAGCACTGCTGCTCTCATTTCACTTTGACCTTCCTCGCTCAATTCTGGTTACGATGTGTTCCAGGGAAACAGCTTTAGCATCACACATCAATGGTACACGGTAGGAGGGAGTCCCAGGGAAGCCTCTCCACCCTAATGGCACATTGGAGCCAGCCTCTTGTTTCATTGCAGCCATCTCAATAGATACAAGATGTCCTGCAAAGGGCTAAAGCAAGACAGCCATTGCTTAAGCTTATCTCAGCTTCTCTGTGCATTAAGAATATACCCACAAAAGAGATGCCAAACATGACTTATCATCATTTACATCATCAGCATCATGTCTCACAATACAAGAATGACAAATTGCATTTGGACGCAGTAACATTTTACAATACACAAAGATGTGCTCCAGATCCTGGGAACTGATCCTTAGAGCCAGGAAACATGTCTGCACTGCAAGTGTTTCCTTCTGTAACCAACCCTTTAATCCTCCACACACATCTTTCACACTGCTCATCAACGCAGACAGCGCTGATTCAGCACGGCAGGGGATCCTTAGTCAGGGCTCTGCCTGGGGCTGTGCCCATCTCCTTGGCTGGGTTGCCCAAGGCAGTGGTTCAGGCCCGGGGCAGTTCTCAGCCAGACTCTCTTGGCTGCACACACACGGTGTGCACGGGACACACAAGGTGGGGGCTCAGATCTTTACCTGACGCGAAGGGGCAGCGAGCAGCTGTCCCCAAGGAGCCGCCTGCTCTCGGCACCCCTGCACCAAAAGCACGGGACCTCGGTTCAGGCTCCTGAGGGCCCACCCTGGTGGGACACAATGGTCCTGCCGCCATCCCCTGCATGCCCAGCCCCTGCCCCAGCGTGGGCTCCAGCCCTGCCCGCACCTCCCCTGCTGGCTCAGGCCCCGCTTCCCGTGCCCTCCTGGCACAGCCCAGCCCACCTCACCCCACTGCATCCCTGCTCCCGACCCCCTGCCCCCGGCTCCATCCCAACCCACAGCCCTGCCTTTCCCACTCGATCCCTGCCACAGCCCCGCTCACCCCGCTCCTGCCGGCTCCACCCCGCTCCGATCGCGGCTCCATCCAGCTCGATCCGGGCTCCATCCATGTTGGATAGTGGCTCCATCCAGCTCCGATCCCGGCTCCATCCAGCTCACCCGGGCACGATACACCTCCACGCCGCCATTCCCTCCCCACATCCCCCCAGGTTACCACAGGCGCCGCGCGCACCGCCCCCTCAGACCCCTTCCCGCCCTCCCCTCTTTGGCGCCGGCTCTGACGTCATCCCGCCGCGCCGCCCGGTGTCATGGCGGCGGTGCAGCCGCAGCCGAAGGCTCTGCCCAGAAGCACCGAGCGCTGGAACTGAGCCGCGTCTGCCCCGGAGCAGGGTCAGGGCCCACAGCTCCGCTCCTGCAGCGCTGCCGAGCCCCGCACTCACTTGATGGTGCCATCGGAGCGCTCCACACACCGCAGTACGGGCTGGGCCATTGCTCTGGCTCCGGCAGAGGCAGAACTGCCTTTGGGAGCTGCCCACCAACAACGAGAGCTGAGAAGCGGCTGCAGAAGGGCTCTGCTGTGGGGCTGAAAATTTGCTGCTGCAAATCAATATTGTTGTATTAATAATAGTAGCAACAACAGGAATAATAATAATGGGTCCCCCCATATCTCCAGATCCCCCCTCCCCAGTGATCTGTGGGGTGGTTTCTGGTGGCTTTAGCCCCTGTTTGAGGGCTCTGCTGGTCCCCCAAATTCCTTTCCCTCCCTCCCTCTGAGAATGGGGACCTCCACATGAGCCCCCAAATTCCATCCATTTACCTCCATTGGCCAGCAGCGGGCACTGAAGAGAGACACAGGGTGCCCTGGGACACATGTACCCCTATTTTGGGACACAGAGGGATCCCCAAATCCCTGCATCCCCCTGGGCAGTTTTGGGGGGATTCCTGAACCCCAGAATCCCCCCTGAGCCTCCAAGTCCCTTCTGAACTCCCAGGTTCTCTTCCTCCAACACATCCCCACCATTGGGGAGCATGGGGCACTAAGGGGAGACTTGGGGTGCCCTGGGATGGATGTACATCCCCATTTTGTGGAACATGGGGGTCTCCCAAATTACTGTGCCCACGATGGGGAATTTTGGAGACCCCCCATGAACCCTGAAATCTCCCATGAACCCGAAATCCCTCTGAAGTCCCAAAATCCCCCCATTTATGGCAAAGCGACCACATGGGGCTTCCAGTGATGCCCCAGGTGCTGCAGGAGCTGCAGCAGCACGAGGCTGACGTGAAGCTGCTGCAGCAGCAGCGCCGGGACCTGAAGGAGCTGCGCAAGAAGCACCTCAAGAGGCTCTTGGCTCTGCACAAGCACCTGGCAGCCGGGTGGGACCCCAGAACCCGGCACCCCCGAACCCAGCCCCCCCTGCACCCAAAATCCCAGCGGGGAGCCCCAAATCCCCCCAGACCCAAACCCTGCAGCTCCAAAGCCGCCCCGGCTCAGCGCAGCAGCCAGGAGCCCCCTGAAAAAGGGGGTGTCTCTAAAGTGTGGTTCCCCCGGGACCTGCCCTGGGGTCCTCCAAAATGCTTTGGAACCCCAAATCCACTGGGGGGACCCCAACATTGCTTTGGGTTCAGTTGTGAATTCAGGGGGTCAGAGGGGGTGGACCCTCCAAAAGTGGCACCCCAGTAAAGGGGTAGGCCAAAAACATGCTGCCCCCCCACAGGGCCCTGAAGGCACCCAAAGTAATCGTGGTGCCCCCCCAAAATCCTGGGGTAACCCCAAATCTCCTTGAAGCAGCACACGAGCAGGTAGGACCCACAAATGGGGGGCCTGTAAGCACCCCCAAAGCAAACTGCATGCTGCCATCACGACAGGCCCCCACAAATGAACCTGGGGACTGAAAAGCCTTGAGGGGCCCCACCAAACACCCTGGCCCCCAACTGCAGGTGCCCCAAAAAAGCTGCTCCCCCTCCCCCAAAGCCACCAGCCCAAATCGATCCCTGTTGCCCCCAAAGCACACCCCATGGGACACCCTAGCTCCGCTCTTATATAAGAGAGCTGGCGTGGGGGGTTGGGGGGGGTGCCTAATTTGGGGGGTCCTGCCCAGAAGACGGCAACATTATCATCTGGGGGATGAGCAGCAGCACCCGTGGCAGGGACTGGGAGGGACTGGGAGCAGCTGCAGCAGGTAGTGGGAGCACTGGGAGGGATGGGGAGTTGAGCGTGGCTGCAAGCAAGAAGACCTGCGGCAGGGACTGGGAGCACTGGGATATTGAAACCCCATCGGTGTCTGGGGCCATAGCGGCCTATATTGGTCTGTACTGGTGCAAGCTGCTCCATACTGGGATGTGTGAATTTGCGGACAACACCAAGTTGGGTGGGAGCGTTGATCTGCTGGTTTCTACTTGGTTTCTGACATTGCTCACGTGGGACTTTGACATCCTGGAGTGCTTCCCACACTGCTGTTGCTGCTTCCCCCACCTCTGTGGGGCAATCTCCTCTCATTAAGACATCATCTCCATAATGGTACATTTTCACCTGCTGAGGAAGTGAGACCTCCTGTGGGTTTGTGGTACTCATGGGAGGGAGCTGAGTCCCCTTCTAGCCCCAGGGCTACAATCCCAGGCTGAGATGCCTCACCTGACCAGGCTGAATCCCTTCGTTCAGCAGGGGTAAAGGAGATCCCAGCCTGTCCTGGCCTGGCTGTCCTGTCGGATGATGGGACAAGAAAGTGGCTGCCTGCAGAAGTGGCTGTGTCAGCATCCCTGGAGGTATTTAAGACATGTTCTAAGGGACATGGTTCATGTGTTGACTTGCCAGTGTTCAGTTTCTGTGAGGGTGGTGGGACACTGGCACAGGGTGCCCAGAGGAGCTGTGGCTGCCCCATCCCTGCAGTGTTCAAGGCCAGGTTGCACACAGGGGCTTGCAGCAGCCTGCTCTAGTGGAAGGTGTCTGTGCCTGTGACAGGGGT
This sequence comes from Amazona ochrocephala, assembly GCA_039720435.1. Lineage (NCBI taxonomy): Eukaryota > Metazoa > Chordata > Aves > Psittaciformes > Psittacidae > Amazona > Amazona ochrocephala. The sequence goes on along the minus strand of JBCFXG010000044.1, from coordinate 436,309 downwards.
GGAACTGGATGAGCTTTAAGGTCCCTCCCAGCCCTGTACATAAATATTGAGTGCCTCTACAGCTGAAGTGCTCCAGGGAGGGCAGGTTTGATACCAGGTACTGGTGTGCTGACTGCACAGTGGGTCGGTGTGATTCTGAACAGGGATCAGAGCTCAGCGGCAGCAGTGACCCCTGGTGTCACAGAGAAGAGTGTGTGTTTCCTTCCTGGCACTGGTGCATTGCTTGGCAGAAACAATGCCAGGTATTTTGGAGTCCCCAGCTGTGCAGTTCCCAGCAGGGCTCTGCGGGTCCAGCTGAAAGTTACCCGCCTGTTTCCTTGGTACATGGTTGAGTTGATTTGGAGATGGATGTGACACCACAAGGAACTGTTCACCGGCATGTGCAGCAGACGCACAGATCTCTTGCTGTGTTGTGTGCACTTGTCAGTTACTGAGGAAAGTATCCATGGGACGGGAAAGGAAACAGAACAGGATGGAATTTTTAGTTCACTGTTGCTCTTCCTGGTGAAACCTGTTGGGCTTTAGCATCTTGTCCCATATTTTCCATGGTAATTGGAATGTTTTTTGTTATTAAAAATAGTATTTAATTTTCTACTCCCGTGTTCCAGGAGAAACAGCACCAAGGGCCTCCCCATGTGCCACAGTTTGCAACCCTGCGATGTGTAACAAGAGAAAGAGATGGGCTGGTACTTCTGGAGAATCCTGTGGCCTGTGGAGCTTTGTCTGGGACAAGGACAGGTTTGTGTGTAAGCACTGCCTCAGTTCAGCCCAGCTGTGCTGTAGTGAAGAGCAGCTCCCATCGCTGCCCTGTGCAGAGTCAGGGCTGGGGTGCGTGCTCCCCAGTCCCTTCTCTCCTGCCTCCTTTGTCTGCAGTGAAGCAGTAACTGTTCTCTGCAGCAATTCTTTCCTGTGAGGGCGGTGCGACACTGGAACACGTTTCCCAGAGAAGCCCCACGTGCCGGTTGTGAACCTGTTTAGGATTGCTCAAAGAATCACTGGCACAGATACCAGGAAAAGGGATTTGAATGTGAATTCATCAAAGCAGGATTTAACAGGATTTGGAGGGGAGGCCCCGCTCCACCAGCTACAAAAAGAGATTGTGTCAGTCTTGGAATGATTTATACGGGACTGGGTTCAAGTGATTCATACAGTATTGAAAAATCGAGTATAGGAACTGCAGACACAAAGGGATAAGGGAGACCCTCTCGTTGAGTCACAAGGTTCAGATTGACCCCTTTGTTTTCTAAGCTCCCTCTCCAAGAACAGCCTGGGTGTGGCTGGATCCCATCTCAGTCTCAGGCCTGGTATTCATCTAAAGGGTCACAGATGTCAGCTAGCAGCAGTTTGCATTTGTAAACTGAATCATGGGATTTCTAACAGCACTTGATCACTGAAGCTGATATACACGCACTTGCAATTAAATATCTAACCTAACACAACACACTGAGATGGAGCTAGATGGCTATATACACATCTAGATGCATACCTGTGTTAAAGTTGCTCTCAGTGCAGTGAAAATAAAAGCAGAGCCCAATACTCACATCAGCTCTGGAAGTGCTCCTCAGGGGGCAAAGGGCCGAGTGTCAGTGAGCAGCAGGAGCAGCCCAGGCAGATGATCCCCGTTTCCTAAACCGGAGAGTTTAGGGGGCTCTCAGAGATGTCTCACTCTGAGGGAGATGCCGCTGACAGCCCATTGGGGTCCAGGAGAGCTCAAAGGGTCTCTCACTTGGGACCACCATTTCTAGGGTGGCCAGATGATGGGCTTTAGTCATCAGTCAGTTTTCCTCCTGGCCTCAATTCTGCGTTGGTTTCCCCAGTGCACAACGGCTCTGTTCCAGGTTGTCAGGGAACGACTGTTCATCCCAAAAGAGCTCCTGGTATGATCAGGGAGTGTCCAACTTTCCTGATCTCTGTGTGCTGTTCCCACCTTTGCCAGGCAACCAGAGCTGCTGGTGCAGGCAGGGAGCAGGCAGCATCCAGCTCCTTGTACTGTGCAAAGGATGGGGCCTAACAGGCAGAGGGCTCCAGGAAAGGCAGGGGGGCTGCATCAGCACAGTCCAGCCTGTGACTAAAGTCAGTCCATGTTTCTCAGGGTGGTGTGGTCACCTCTTGCCTCTGTGCCTACAGAGTAGTGCTGAATTCCAGTTATAAATGAAGGGGCATTTTTGGTTGCTTTACTCAAATGTTAAGAGTTGTTAAATGGGTTTAAGTACCATTATCTATACGAGAGGTTTCTGCAGTAAACATAACTTGTGCAGATGATTTCCGTGCTCTAATGTATAGCAGAATGTTTAACAACAAACAGAATAGGACATAAATTAGTGAAATTATGGTAGGATGTAAAATTCAACTTTAAAGCCCCAGTTACTATTGGTGACCATCCAACAGGGTATCTCACCAGAGATGTTCTCATGCTCAGTGTGTGACCTAGCCAGTGACAGGTTAATAGACGGACTTGATGTTCTCAAGGGTCATTTTCATAGAACCATAGAATCATAGAATAGTTAGGGTTGGAAAGGACCTCAAGATCATCCAGTTCCAACCCCCCTGCCATGGGCAGGGACACCTCCCACTAAACCATGCCATCCAAGGCTATGTCCAACCCCACCTTGAATGCTGCCAGGGATGAAGCATTCGCAACTTCCCTGGGCAACCCATTCCAGGGCCTCACCACCCTTACAGTAAAGAATTTCTTCCTCATATCCAATCTAAACTTCCCCTGTTTCAGTTTGAACCCGTTACCCCTTGTCCTCTCACCACAGTCCCTAATGAAGAGTCCCTCCCCAGCATCCCTATAGGCCCCCTTCAGATACTGGAAGGCTGCTATGAGGTCTCCACGCAGCCTTCTCTTCTCCAGGCTGAACAGCCCCAACTTTCTCAGCCTATCTTCATATGGGAGGTGCTCCAGTCCCCTGATCATCCTCGTGGCCTCCTCTGCGCTTGTTCCAACAGTTCCATGTCCTTTTTATGTTGAGGACACCAGAACTGCACACAATACTCCAAGTGAGGTCTCACGAGAGCAGAGTAGAGGGGCAGGATCACCTCCCTCGACCTGCTGGTCACGCTCCTTTGGATGCATCCCAGGATACAGTTGGCTTTCTGGGCTGCAAGCGCACACTGCAGCCGGCTCATGTTCATTTTCTCATTGACCAACACCCCCAAGTCCTTCTCCTTGGGCTGCTCTGAATCTCTTCCCTGCCCAACCTGTAGCTGTGCCTGGGATTGCTCCAACCCAGGTGTAGGACCTTGCACTTGGCATGGTTAAACTTCATCAGGTTGGCATCAGCCCACCTCACAAGCGTGTCAAGGTCCCTCTGGATGGCATTCCTTCCCTCCAATGTACCAACCAAACCACACAGGTTGGTGTCATCGGCAAACTTGCTGAGGGCGCACTCAATCCCACTGTCCATGTCACCCACAAAGATGTTGAACAAGACCAAAATTTTCAAATTAAATGATTCTGTGATTCTCAGAAAAGAAGGTTTTTAGCCTTAAACCTCTTTCTCATCAGAGAACTGACCCTGCAGGAAGGCAGTGTGTCTGCCAGCTGAGGGAGGGAGCATCAGTGCTTGCTTCAGGCTGTTTCCCATGGGGTTCCCCTGCAGCCCCAGGGAGCTCTAGAGGGAGACCGGGGGGCAGAGGCAGAGCCACCTTGGGCTGGGTCTCTGCTGCTGAGCTGGGTCGGGCTCCTGGGATGCAGATAAATGGTGGCAAGGGGGCAGCGCTGCAGAGAGACAGCTGTGCCCAGGAGCAGGGCTGGGCACTGCCTGCAGGCACCCAGGGGAGACCTGCGAGCCTCAGAGAACTTAAAGGCCCCTGGCAGTGGAGGATACTGAAAGCTCCCTGCAGGAGAAACCTTCAGCGCCCTGTGCATGGTAAGGCTCTGGGTGCAGGGCAATGCAGCTGCAGTTGCTGGAGGGATCTGCTGCAGCTGCTGCCTCGGACAGTGCATGGGATGTGTCAGGAGGACTCTCTTGGTTTCTCAGTGTAGATAAGGAGGAGGATGTGCTGCAGAGCAGGACTATCCCTCTGCACCATGCAAGGGACAGGACAAGGCAGGTCCCCTTGGCTGGCTGCAGGGTGTAAATGTGGGTGTGCAGCCAGGGCTGCCCAGTGCTGTCCTTGTGAGCAGGGTCCCTGCAGCCCAGGGGCTGTGTGCTGGGGCAGGGACTCTGCTGCCTGCCAGGGTCAGCACTCAGCCTGCCCGGGAGCTCATCACGGCACTGGGGGTGAAGCTGTGGGGGGAGGAAGAACCCCGGGCGGGGAAGGGAAAGTGTTCGTGTGCACTGGAGAGGGTGCTGTGTGGGTCCGTGCTGTTCTGAGCTCCACATCACTCTGAGCACATTTGCAGAGGGTCCTTCTGAAAGACACTGAGGCAGCGTTTGCCTGATAGGGAAGGATTCTGAGCTCTGATGTTTCTCACTCTTGGTGGGCAGGTTGGGCAGCGGGAGCTGGGAATTTACTTCTCTGCTTTGGAGAAGGCACTGAGAGTCTCGTCAGGACTTGTGTGAGCACTGAGAGGGAACAGAACTGGGCCGGGAGCAGCAGCTTCCTGGCAGCCACAGCTCCAGGAAGCAGAGACGTGGGCAGGGAGTGGGGGGGAAAGTGTAGCCCAGCCCTGGGGAGGGCAGGTTCAAGCAGCTCTCTTGGTGTCTGGCACTGGAGGTGGCTGCTGACCATGCTCTGCTGGGCACAGTCCTTTGCTTCTCCCTATGGGAGCTCCGTGATTTGCCCTTTGAAACCATGCGCCCCTGCTCTCAGCACAGGTCAGGTGTTTGCAGGGGATTTAAGTTCAATTTGTGTGTGAAGGCATCTTACAGGCAGTGCAATTGTAAGCACAGGGCACATGGGAAATGTCTGATGGACACTGCAGCTCTCCTGGCTCTGCACTAAGCTACAAAGAGCTGAGACTTTTTGCCTGATGCAATGCTCTTCTGATTGAACCTAGGAAGAAGCCTCAGCAGTGTAATGACATCTCTGGCGATGGCACTGAGCCTCTCCTCTCCTGCTAAAATGTGCTCAATTGTGAGTGTGTAAATTGAACTTCTGTATCTGACATCCCTCCTGCCCTAACCTGTCACTGTCTGTTTCTCCTCTGACAGTGCTCTGTGCCCAGAGGCAGTAGATGTCCAGAGGCAGCTCCATCACCCACTGCCTCCTTCTGCCATTCGCAGACACACGGGAGCTGCAGCTCTGGCACTTCTGGCTCTTCCTGAGCATCTCCCTGGCTGCGCTCCTGGGCAATGGCTTCATCATCACCAGCACAGCCTGCAATCAGCACCTCCACACCCCCAGATACTTCTTCCTCCTCAACGTCTCCCTGCTGGACCTGGGCTGCATCTCCACCACTGTCCCCAAATACAAGGCCAATTCCCTATGGGACACCAGGGCCATCTCCTACACAGCTTGTGCTGCACAGATCTTTTTCTTTCTCTTTTTTCTCATAGCTGAGTTTTATTTTATCACCATTATGTCCTATGACCACTACGTGGCCATCTGCAAGCCCCTGCACTACAGGAGCCTCCTGGGCAGCAGAGCTTGTGTCCACATGGCAGCAGCTGCCTGAGGCACGGGGTTTCTCACTGCTCTGCTGCACACAACCAATACATTTTCACTCCCCCTCTGCCAAGGCAATGCTGTGGAGCAGTTCTGCTGTGAAATCCCCCAGATCCTCAAGCTCTTCCACTCACACTGCTACCTCAGGGAAGTTGGGCTTCTTGTGATTGCTGTCTGTGTAACATTTGGCTGTTTTGTTTTCCTTGTGGGGTCCTGTGTGCAGATCTTCAGAGCGTGCTGAGGATCCCGTGAGCAAGGATGCCACAAAGCCTTTTCCACGTGCCTCCCTCACCTGGCCATGCTCTCCCTGCTTGTCAGCACTTCAGCATTTGCGTACCTGAAGCCCCTCTCCATCTCCTCCCCACCCTTGGATCTGGTGCTGTCAGTGCTGTACTCTGTGGTGCCTCCTCATCCAAGGCCACCGCTGTATCCCAATGTTGGGAGCCAGGACGGACCTACTAATGATTGTATAAGAAGCAGGAGAAGGGTAAGCGGACCTCCAGTAATTATCTGCTGCTAAAGGTTGCGTGTGGATGGGTAGTGTGTATGAAGTGTGCATGATATGGCTATAGAGTGAGTGTGAATTATTAATAGAATGTTTTAAACGTTTGATCTTTTAATATTTAAATTGGGCTACTGTGGTGTTTGCTCTATCTCCTATAGGGGACCAGTTAAGCATTAAGGTGGCAGAATGACGAGAGTTGCTCCTCTGGTGGTTTGGGCTTGAATATTTGAACGAAGGGGGAAATTGGTTAAGGAGAGGAATGAGCGGGTTTATCTGGAAGGAGTATACATAACTCCAGCAGGACGAACAGTGGCTTTAGATTGGGAACAACCTTTAGGTTGAGAACAACCTCACTACCCCAATCTGAACCCTTGCATTTGTGGGCTAACAGGAGTAATCCCTTCTTTTGTGTGTGGGCTTGTTTTCAGATTGTGTGATAGCTGCCACCCAGCTCGGGTTTTGCTGAAGTGTAAATCCTGTACGAGACGATGGTATTGTATATCTTATAGAAAAAGGGCGGAGAGCCCTAAGTGCCTCCCCCAACCTCCACACTTATATAATGCCCAACAAGAATCTGAAAGAGTGAAATTAGAGTGTGGGAGGAAAAATTTGATCCCTGAAGTTTGGGGTGTGTGTGTAGAGGATTGGGAAAAGACAGTAAAGATTTGCGTGGAAATTGAAACAAAGAAATGGAAGATAAAATAGAGGACTAAGAAGAGACAGTGGTCAAAGATACGGGTAACACCCAAAGGGGAATTCCGAAAATGAGTCCTTTGAGCTGCGTGCTCACCCACTGGAAAGACATTGCTGGGTCTGGAGGCACGGAAAATAAAAAGACCCTTATTAAGTACTATCCGGAAAGCTGATGGGTCATAGCGGATAGTCCAGGATCTATGGGCTGTAAATAAGATAACGGAGAATCTTTACCCAGTAGTGGCAAATCCATACACTTTGTTAACCGCGTTAACACCTGAACTGACTTGGTTCACTGTCGTAGACCTGAAAGATTCCTTCTTTTGCCTCCCTCTCCATGAAGCTAGCCAAAAATTATTTGCATTTGAATGGGAAAATCCTAACAGTGGTCGGAAGATCCAGCTCACTTGGACGGTGTTGCCCCAAGGATTTAAGAATAGTCCTACCATTTTCGGCAATCAGCTGGCAAAAGATTTAGAATCTTGGGAAACCCCTTCTGAGGAGGGAAGAATGTTGCAGTATGTGGATGATATTCTAATGGCCACAGAACCAGAAAGCGATTGCGTGGCCTGAACAGTGAGACTGCTGAATTTTCTAGGACTCCAGGGATATCGGGTGTCTAAAAAGAAGGCCCAGATAATACAACATGAGGTGAATTATTTGGGCTATGAGATCAGCGCAGGACAAACAACTTTGGGACAGGCCCGCAAAGAAGCAATATGTCAGACCCCAAAACCTCAAACAGTAAAAGAGTTGCGGACATTCCAGGGAATGACAGGGTGGGGCCGGTTGTGGATCTATAACTATGGACTGCTTGTTAAACCTTTGTATGCACTAACGACCAGTGACTAGAAACACCTTAAATGGAGTAAGGAAGCTGGAAAGGCCTTTGTGGCACTGAAGAAAGCTTTGATGTTGGCCCTGGCCTTGGGACTCCCAAACGTGCGTAAGCCGTTCTTTCTCTTCTCCCACAAGAAGCAGGGGATTGCCCTGGGAATATTAGCACAAGATCTGGACCCATACCAACAAGCAGCTGCCTACTTTTCCAAACAGTTGGACGCAACTGTGAAAGGTTTGCCTGGATGCTTGTGAGCAGTTGCAGCCGTAATATTGAATATACAAAAAGCCCGAATATTTACCCTGGTCCAGAAAATGACTGTGTTGGTATCCCATACAGTGTCTGCAGTACTGGAAGCTAAAGGTGGACACTGGCTTTCTCCACATAGATTCTTGAGGTATCAAGCTATGTTGGTAGAACAGGACAATGTGGAAATTATAGTCACTAACATTGTCAACCCAGCTTCTTTCCTCAGTGGAAACACAGGAGAGCCAGTACATCATGACTGCTTGGAGACCATTGAAGCAGCCTATGCAAGCAGCCCAGACCTGAGAGACAGCCCTATGGAAAGTGGAGAAAACTGGTTCACAGATGGAAGCAGCTATGTCCTAAGTGGTAAGAGACACGCGGGATACACCATTACCACCAGTCAAGAGGTAACAGAGTCAGGGCTTTTGCCCACGAATACCTCTGCACAGAAGGCAGAAATAATTGCTCTAACCCGCGCCTTGGAATTGGCCCAAGGCAAAGTTGTTAATATTTATACAGACTCAAAATATGCCTTTGGGGTGGTGCACGCACATGGAGCGATCTGGAAAGAAAGGGGATTATTGAACTCTCAAGGGAAAAACATCATGCATGCAAGAGAAATTTTGAGACGGCTGGAGGCAGTCCAACTTCCTGGGTAATTGGCTATCATACACATTAAGGCACACCAGAAAGTGAGCTCAGAAATGGAGAAGGGAAATGAGCTGGCAGACAGAGAGGCAAAACAAGCAGGCAAAATAGAGAAAAAAACAGAAGGAGCTTTGGTCCCCAATGGGCAAATTTCCCTAGAAGGTAAGCCAGATTATACTAAGGAAGATAAGAAGCTTATCATAGATCTGGAAGGGTCATATAATGAAGAGGGATGGGCTCTTACCCCACAAGGGAAAGTAATCATTCCTTCCTGCCTAATATGGCATTTAGTAAAGGAAGAAGATAGGAAGAGACATTGAGGGGCAGAGTCTTTGTACAAATATTTAATTAAAGAAATTGCGGCTAGAAATTTATACACCACTGTGACACAGGTGACTCAGCAGTGTGATCTCTGCCTCCAGACTAGCTCTAAGAACACCCCCAAACCAGAAATAGGTCACACTGGGAGAGGCAATGGACCTGGTCAACAATGGCAAATTGATTTTACAGAGCTCCCAAGAAAAAGGGGGTACCAGTATTTATTGGTATTAACTGATACCTTTCCAGGTTGGCCAGAAGCGTTCCCAATCAGAATAGCTGAGGCTCGAGAGGTAACTGGAGTATTAGTACAAGAAATAATACCACGTTTTAGGGTTCCAACAACTATATCCTCTGATAGAGGACCACATTTTGTCTCAAAGGTGATACAACAAATTAGCCGCCACCTGGGTATAGAGTGGCAACTTCATACCCCATATCGCCCCCAGTCGAGTGGCCAAGTAGAAAAGATGAACCATTTAATTAAACAGCAAATTGTAAAATTAGGACAAGAAGCAAATTTGGCCTGGCCTCAATCCCTTCCTCTGGCCCTCCTGCGCATACGGATCAGACCAAGGGCAAAGGAAGGAGTGAGCCCCTTTGAAATTTTGTATGGACAGCCCTATGAGATACAGAGAGGGATATCCATACAAGCCGGAGATGAAATTATGACTTCATATATGGTGGCATTGAGTACAGTTTGATTAAATTAGAAGACATGTAGTTGGAACTCAGGGGAGAGGTTTAGACGGGCCGGTACGCAATATACAACCTGGAGATTATGTATATGTGAAGTCTCTTACAGAAAAAACTTTGGCGCCACAGTGGGAAGGACCTTTCCAGGTACTCCTTACCTCCTTCACAGCAATCAAAATCAAAGAACAAAGTGCCTGGATACATCACACCAGGGTAAAGAAAGCACCTAAATCTCCATGGAGAGTCACCCAAGTACAACAAGGAAAACCTACCTTGTCACGACGCTGATTGTAAACCTCATAGGGGGATTAGAGGAATGGGGAAGTAATACTTTCTTCCAGCTACATGAGAAAATTGCTAATACCATGAACTGCTCTGACTGCTGGATTTGCTCAGGCTTACCCCAAAACACAGGACATGGCCACCCTATACTCGCTACCGTTTTTCCCAGCCTTTCAGGAAGAGCTCGGGCCTTTGATAACATATCTCTGGACAAGTATACAGGGGAACCAGGAGAGAATCTCAAATGGCAGATAGATTTAAGCCTACTCTGGAATGAGACTGAGGGAGTACCTTGTGTCCAAAGGTGCTACCTGGAAAACACCACAAATATTAAGAACATAGGGGGGAATAGCACAGACAAAAATTGAGGAAATTTAAGATTGATTGGAGCGTATTCCAGTTGCACCACTTACATCCGTTATGGAGGTGCCAATATATGGCATAGCTACCAGACTCAGAAAAATGCCACCTATTCCCCCCAGGGTTGGCCAACTCCAGTAGGTCATGGATGGTATTGGATCTGTGGAAGGTGGGGATACAAGTATTGCCCTTGGGGTGGGAGGGCCAATGTGCCATAGGGATCATAGTTCTTGACATTACCATCGTACAAGACTTAATGAGTTTATGCACGTTTGCCCTATTACGAACCTACATGAAACCTGTCACCCATCTAACCAAGAGGAACAACCCTTTAATAATGAAACCAGCCGGGTTTCATAGTTCTGTGAGATGGTTTCTTCCATGGTTAGGAGTTAGTGAATTAGAAAAGGCCTTAGTTAACATCTCAGCTACAATGGAAATCATTAATAATGCCACAGCTGATGCACTCAAGGCACTACAAGAAGAAATCTCTTCCTTAGGGCAAGTAACACTTCAAGACAGGTTAGGGCTGGACTTACTTTTTGCTAAAGAAGGGGGTTTGTGTACGATTATTGGTGAACATTGTTGTACCTATGTTAACCAAGACAAGAGGATTGAAAAGGCCTTGTCCCAGATTTAGGAAAAGACTGAAATTTTGCATGAAGTGGCCTAAAATGACACATCCTGGGAATTTAGGGACTTAATAGAAAAACTAACCTTTTGGTTACCAAATTTAACCTGGTTGAAGCAATTGATTGCCACAATGATAGTGATAGTAATCTTGATTAAAGTTTTCTGCATATCAGCTCGATGCACACTATGGTGCTGTAAGCCCACGGAAAATTCTCACAGTGAGTGGAAGAAAAAAGCAGTTATGACAAAAACTTGATTCTAACAAATACTTTGAAAAATGTTAGATAGCGAAACGTTATATTGTAGAGTAGACTTAGTAAAAGAATGTACTGATTTTCTAGAAAAGGGGGGACAGAGAGAAGGGGTTCAGAAATCCAAGTTGGCAGAGATATAGCTCAACGAAGTAACTAAAGCAAGAAGTCACATGACACCCCCTAAGGTACAGCTCCTGATAAGACTCAGGGACCTGCTTTAAGAAGTGGTTGAAACCGACTCTGCGGTCTGGATGGGAACCAAGGTCTAACAGAGTCTGCGCAGGAACAAAAGGTTACTGGCTGTGAGGAAGAAGAGATAACAGCCTTCATCCCCATGACACCGCAGACCACCACCAGGAAGCACTGTGCAAGCGCAGGAGTGAGGAGTTTATGGAAATCACTTACTGAGACTCATTTTAATACGGAGCAGGGACAGGTTATGCCTATGTATAGGCATATCGGGAAACTTCGTCAATATTCGACATCCTGCTTTATATAAACAGGTCGAACTGCCGCCTGGGGCGCACACGTCTTTGGTGGGACTTCCCCCGTGCCGCCCAGAGCTGAATAAACACAGCTACTTTACAATCCACCAAATTGTGGAGTGTGATTTCCGCACGTCAGAGAGGGGAACGAGACGCGCGCGTTCATACACATGCATGGAGAAAGTTACGATGAGGCAGCCAGAAACAGCGACGGCCTCGACCTGCTCCGGAGGCCGCGCTGCCGGCAGGTCTACCGCGGGACCTCGGAGAGGCGGCTAAGTCCGACGCGAGCCGAAACACCCCCTAGAGGCGGCGCGCGGAACTCTCCCTGCAAATACGGCTAAGCCCCGGCGGGGCCAGGTAGACCTGACGGCAAACTGCGGCCCCCACCACCGGCTTGCCGTCCATCCGCCGGGAGGCTCCCAGGCAGGCTCGGGCAGCGTTTGCCGGGCGCGGGTCTCGGCGCTGCCAGGCGCTCGCCAGCCTTTTCTTGGTTGTGAGGGGTTATTTTTGGCGGGTTTCTTCTTTTTCTCCTTCGTTCAGTTGTGGTTTGTTTCCCCCCCCCCCCCCCTTCCGTTTCGTTTCGTTTCGTTTTTCCATTGTTCGTGTTGTCGGGGGCGGGGGGGTTGGTGGGGGGTGGGTTTCGGGGGGGGGGTGTTTGGTTTTCTGGGGTTTCTTTCCGGTTTTACCGTTCCGTCGGCCGACAGTCCCCCTGAAACTCCCTCTGGCTGGTGTCGGGGACCGGGCGGGCGGACGGAGGCAGGCAGGCAGGAGACAGTGGTCGGGGAGCAGGCGCGGAGCCTGGCGCACGCACAGGTGGACTGCGGATGGTGGGGGTGTGCGTGTGACGGGGGTGGGGGGTGTGTTTCTGTTTATTTTATTTTATTTATTTATTTTATTTTATTTTATTTTATTTTATTTTATTTTATTTTATTTTATTTTATTTCATTTTATTTTATTTTTATTTATTTTATTTATTTTTCGCAGGAGTTCTCCGTGCGTTTTGCTTGGGGTTTCTCGGCATTATTTTCTGCTGTTTTTCTCCTCTCACCTCCTTTTTCGGCCCACGCCCCCCTCCCCCCCCCCCCCCCCCCCCTTTTGAGTTTTGGAACCGCGGCAGGAGAGGGACGGGAGGCCACGCCCTGCTGGGACTTTCCGTCTGCCGCCTAGTCCAAGGGAACCGACCGGGACGCCGCCGGGTCCTAAGCTATCCCTGCTGCCGTCCTTCCTTTCCTTCCTTTCCTTCCTTTCCTTCCTTTCCTTCCTTTCCTTCCTTTCCTTCCTTTCCTTCCTTTCCTTCCTTTCCTTCCTTTCCTTCCTTTCCTTCCTTTCCTTCCTTTCCTTCCTTTCCTTCCAACTCCCTTCCTTTCCTTCCAACTCCCTTCCTTTCCAACTCCCTTCCTTTCCAACTCCCTTCCTTTCCAACTCCCTTCCTTTCCAACTCCCTTCCTTTCCAACTCCCTTCCTTTCCAACTCCCTTCCTTTCCAACTCCCTTCCTTTCCAACTCCCTTCCTTTCCAACTCCCTTCCTTTCCAACTCCCTTCCTTTCCAACTCCCTTCCTTTCCAACTCCCTTCCTCCCTAACTCCCTTCCTCCCTTCCTTCTTTCCCCGGACCGGGAAGGCAGGCAGGAGACAGTGGTCGGGGAGCAGGCGCGGAGCCTGGCGCACGCACAGGTGGACTGCGGATGGTGGGGGTGTGCGTGTGACGGGGGTGGGGGTGTGTTTCATTTCATTTCATTTCATTTCATTTCATTTCATTTCATTTCATTTCATTTCATTTCATTTCATTTCATTTCATTTCATTTCATTTCATTTCATTTCATTTATTTTTCGGAGGAGTTCTCCGTGCGTTTTGCTTGGGGTTTCTCGGTATTATTTTCTGTTGGTTTTCTCCTCTCACCTCCTTTTTCGGCCCACGTCCCCTTCCCCCCCCCCCCCCCCCTTTTGAGTTTTGGAACCGCGGCAGGAGAGGGACGGGAGGCCACGCCCTGCTGGGACTTTCCGTCTGCCGCCTAGTCCAAGGGAACCGACCGGGACGCCGCCGGGTCCTAAGCTATCCCTGCTGCCGTCCTTCCTTTCCTTCCTTTCCTTCCTTTCCTTCCTTTCCTTCCTTTCCTTCCTTTCCTTCCTTTCCTTCCTTTCCTTCCTTTCCTTCCTTTCCTTCCTTTCCTTCCTTTCCTTCCTTTCCTTCCTTTCCTTCCTTTCCTTCCTTTCCTTCCTTTCCTTCCTTTCCTTCCTTTCCTTCCTTTCCAACTGCCTTCCTTCCTAACTGCCTTCCTCCCTTCCTCCTTTCCCCGGACCGGGCAGGCAGGCAGGAGACAGTGGTCGGGGAGCAGGCGCGGAGCCTGGCGCACGCACAGGTGGACTGCGGATGGTGGGGGTGTGCGTGTGACGGGGGTGGGGGTGTGTTTCTATTTTATTTTATTTTATTTTATTTTATTTTATTTTATTTTATTTTATTTTATTTTATTTTATTTTATTTTATTTTATTTTATTTTATTTTATTTTATTTTATTTTATTTTATTTTATTTTATTTTTTTTATTTATTTTATTTTATTTTATTTTTCGGAGGAGTTCTCCGTGTGTTTCACTTGGGGTTTCTCGTTTTTTTTTTTTCTCTTTCGCTTTTCTCCTCTCTCCTCCTTTCTCGGCCCACGTCCTCCGCCCCCCCCCCCCCCCCATTTGATTTTTGGAACCGCGGCAGGAGAGGGACGGGAGGCCACGCCCTGTCGGGACTTTCCGTCCGCCGCCTAGGGCAAGGGAGCCGACAGGGACGCCGCCGGGTCCTAAGCTCTCCCTGCTGCCGCCCGCCCTTCTTGCATTCCCCAGGGCGGCAAACCCGCCGGCAGAAGGCGGCGCGGGAGGTTGGGGAAGGGGGAGCGTCCGGGCTCTTCGCGAACCGCCGGCGATCGACGGGGGAGGAGGAGAGGGGGAGGAGAGGCGCGCGTTCGTACACACGCACGTACACCTGCACTCATACGCGTACACTCGTACACATAGACACGCCCAGGCGCGCGAGCGCTGGGACATGGGGCGGGGGGGCTTTGGGGCCAGGGGCCTGTCGGAGGGTTCCGCGCACCCTCTCAGGCAGAAATGAAGTCGGGTTTGTTCCGCCGTTGGCAGTTGCCGCCGCCTCCTCTTTCAATAAAACGAAGGCGTAAGGGAAAGGAGGGGGGGGGGGGGGGGGGCCGCGGATGGACGGAGGGAGGGAGGGACCGAGAACGTAAACCGAGAGGGAAAGGGAAGGAGAACACAAACGGAAACGGGGTGTGCGCGAGGTTCTTTTTGCACAGAAACATTCCCGAGGGGGTGGGGGTGGGGGTGGGGGGTGGGGGGTGGTGAATGCCGGGGCGGAGGGCGATCGATGGATCGATAGGCTGATGAAAAAAAAAGAATTTAAAACGAAACAAGAAAGAAAAAAAGGCAGAATACATATAAAATGAAGAAAAAAAAATACTAAACCCCAAAACCAAAACAGCTCCACCACAAAACAACATCCCAAAACCACCTCCCAAAAAAAAAAAAAAGGCAAGAAGAAGGGAGTCCGAGGTCTAGCACCGGCACTGCGCGCCCGCCACCTGCTCCCTCTGCCCGCAGCGAACCGGCACAGGCCAGGTCCGCCAGTGGCAATCGCACACACCCACACAGCACCCCCCCCCCCCCCCCCCCCTGCCAATCTGCCCCCCCCCCCCACAGACCTAGCCAGCCGTCGGAGGCCCGGTCTATCTGCTGCAGTCACTGCTTTATCACCCCCCCCCCCCCCCTCCCCCCAATACCCCCTGCTGCTCTGTGCCCGGTTCTGTTCCCTCTCAGTGCTCACACAAGTCCTGACGAGACTCTCGGGGCCTTCCCCAGAGCAGAGAAGTAAATTCCCCGCTCCCACTGCCCAACCTGCCCACCAAGAGTGAGAAACATCAAAGCTCAGGGTCCTTCCGTATCAGGCAAACGCTGCCTCAGTGCCTTTCAGAAGGACCCTCTGCAATGTGCTCAGAGTGATGTGGAGCTCAGAGCAGCCCGAACCCACACAGCACCCTGTCCAGTGCACAGGAACACTTTCCCTTCCCTGCCAGGGGTTCTTCCTTCCCCCCCAGCTTCTCCCCCAGTGCCGTGATGAGCTCCTGGGCAGGCTGAGTGCTGACCCTTGCAGGCAGCAGAGTCCCTGCCCCAGGACACAGCCCCTGGGCTGCAGGGACCCTGCTCGCAAGGACAGTGCTGGGCACCCCTGGCTGCACACCCACATTCACACCCTGCAGCCAGCCCGGGACAAGGGACCTGCCTTGTCCTGTCGCTCGCATGGCGCAGAGTGAAGCCCTGCTCTGCAGCACATCCTCCTCCCTTCTCTACACAGAGAAAGCAAAAGAGTCCTCCTGACAGATCCCATGGACTCTCCAAGGCAGCAGCTGCAGCAGATCCCTCCAGCAACTGCAGCTGCATTGCCCTGCACCTACAGCCTTACCTTGCACAGGCCTGGGAAGGTTTCACCCTGGTTGCATGGTCACCAACAGCAACTGCTACTATAAGTCAAATTTTATTCCCTATGCGGTGAATTTTATACCCTATGGTGACCGCAGCACTGTATGAGAAGGATGGATTGATGGAGACCCTACTTGCTCTTTCTTCTAGAACACAGGGGAGGAGGGAATGAAATATAACTTTCAATAACTAAAATACATTCCAATTAGCAAGGAAAATATGGAACAAGATGCTAAAGCCCAACAGGTTTCACCAGGAAGAACAATAACTAAAAATTCCCTCCTGTGCTGTTTCCTTTCCCAGCCCCTGGATACATTTCCCAGTAACTGACAGGTGCATACAGCACAGCAAGAGATCTGTGTGTCTCTGCACATGTCGGTGAACAGTTTCTTCTACATGTTTCAGCAGCCTCCTGGGGCTTTGGGTTGTCAGACACAGCAGCTGCGCCTCGCAGTGCGTTCCTGCCCTGCTGGTGATCTCCTGTCCTAAACAATGGTTTCCCATGACCACGAGGGTTTCCCATCCTAGCTGTGGTTTTTGGGGAGGTGAATTTCATGTCCAAAGACAAGGGGTGGGGCCAGCACTGCTGGTCTTGTGATGCAGCCATGCGTGCTTCCCAATCTTCCCCAGTGGGAGAAAGGGGAAGGGGGCTTGTGGCACTTTTGGGTTGTTTTTTCCTCCCCCCCCCCTCTCAGGAGACTGATCCCTCTGAGATGGCATCTTTGCTGCCTCTCGTCACCTTGTCACTGGTGTTTGGGACCCTGGTTGGTGGGACCCACAAGGCATGTTATGAAAATTCTCTTCCCCCTAACTACTAGATCAGCCAGCCTTAAGTATTAATAGGTCTTTTCATGATGTATGTGCATATATACATGTACACTGCAATGCGATGAGGTAGTGGATCTTTCCTGGAAGCTTCATCCCAGCCCTGGAACTAGGACTTTTCTTTAGGGTATCTTAGAGCTGTCTGTGAAGGAGAAGGGGTATTGCAGCACAGCGGAAATAATGGCAGAATCCCAGCCCCTCCAGCCTGTCTTTGAAACCCTCCCACTGTCCCGCGCTCCATTAATCAGTATCTCTTGCAGGACTGGCTCCAGGGACATGTGCATCACTAGACAAGAGCAGGACTGCAGCAGAAGTAGCATGGGCACCTGGCACAGTTTGACTAGGACTAGTAATTGGTAGTGAGGGTGCTTGTGCTTGGTTCCAGTGTGTGATACGTGACCGTTTGAAGGGTGTGAGAACCCTGTGTAAAACCACATTTGGGGTTCCCCAGCGGGACTGGGGGACCCTGGTAATTCTCTCCTTTGTATCCCAGCCTCTGGGCGCGGTGGGCACGGGCCACTTGCGAATTGTGGTGGCAGTTTGTCAAGGCAGATGGGACACAGCTGACTGCATGAGCCAGCGTCTGCCCGGAACCTGGGGCCCCGAAGACCAGCACTGCCGGCTGGGAGTGACTTCATCTCTGGATACTGCACTATCAGGGCAGTAGGATCTCCATGGCTATGCTGTGCTGTGCTGTGCTGTGCTGTGCTGTGCTGTGCTGTGCTGTGCTATGCTATGCTATGCTATGGTGTGCTGTGCTATTCCATTTTAATCCCTGCACTGACCATTAGTCAAGTAATGATGACCCTGTTTGCCTGAAATATCAGCTACTTTTTCAGCTCCAGAATCAGTTTTAAGGACAAACAATGGTTCCAAGTGGAAAGAGGGTTAAATTTCATTTCATTGACTTCATTTAATTTCAATTCATGTTAGGAAAATCTTTCTCACATTGAGTGGAGTGAGACACTGCACTCTTGCCCAGAGAAGCTATGGCTGCTCCACCCCTTGCAGTGTTCAATGCCAGGTTGGAGAGGCCAAGGAGGAGCTGCTTTAACCTGACAGAGGGCAGAGTGAGATGAGATCTCAGGAGGAAGCTCTTCTCTGTGAGGGTGGTGGGACACTGGCACAGCACATGGTGCTCAGTGAAGCTGTGGCTGCCCCACCCCTTGCTGTGCTCAAGGCCGGGTTGGATGAAGGGGCTTGGAGGAAGCTGCTCCAGTGGAAGGTGTCCGTGCCCATGTCAGCGGTATAGATGAGCTTTAAGGCCCCTTCCAGCCCAACCCAGTCTGGGATTCCATGATTCTCTGCTGTGCCAATGTCGGTCACTCTCCCCTTCCCATAGGTGGCTGTGATGCTCTGTTCCATTGCCCAAGTTGAGCTGTGACCCCTCGCATGCTTCACCTCTAGACCAAAGGCACTGAGGAAGAGCAGCCCATGAGCGACCTCCCTGAGCTAGCTGGGCAGAGGCTGGTCCCCCTATGGCACCTCCCAGAGCACCCCTGGGTGCCCAGTGGCCATGGGCACGATGCTGCCACCATCACAAAGCTGTGGCGGTTGCTATAGAGACGCCCATTTTGACGGGGCCCTCACGGTGAAAGTGGGCTATTTAAGGAGCAGAACCCTGTAGGAACCAGTGCAGAGGAGAGCCCTCTGTCGGGAGGCTGCATCTGCCCTGGCTGCCCTGCACATCCAGGTACGTGTTCTTTGACTTTGCAATGCTGGTTTAGTGTTGGCTTCAAACACACTGTGGGTGCATGCTGCAAAGGGAGGAGAAGCTGTCAGGAGAGGTGCTGGTGCCATCCCAGCTGTGGGAGCAGGGGATGGGTGAGGAGGAGGCACTGGGCCTGTTCATGTGCTTGGAGCTCCCCTCTGCCTGCAGAGGTGCTGGGGAAGAAGCGGGATCCTTCTGTGTGCAGGAGCTGCGGGTGTCAGAGGTGCTGAGCAGGTGTCAGGGCAGGAGAACTTCTACCTCCCTGTTAGCGCCTGGGGCAGAGCAAGGGTCACCCCAGCTCTCAGGAACCTCATTTTAGTTTCTTTCCTCTCCCTGGCAGAGGGTTGAGTTCACTGTCAGCATCCTCACTGGTAAGATTTATTGGGAGCCGCCAGCGGCATTCCCAAAAGCTGGCAGGGTCTCCCTATATATCCTGTTCCCCCTCCCCAATGGTCTGTGGTGTGGTCTCTGATGGCTGTAGCTCCTGTTTGAGTGCTCTGGTGGTCCCTCAAATTACTCTGCCCCCCCACAACCCCCGAGCTTGGGGGCATTCCCATGAACCTCCAAATCCCCCCAACCTTCCAGTTCCCTTCTGAACTCCAAATCCCCCCCCCATTTACTGCCATGTGCCAGCAGGGGCACTGCAGAGTCAGGGTACCCTGGGACAAATGTAACCCCTCGTTTTGGGACATTGGGTGTTCCCCACATCTCTGCACTACCCCGGGGAGCTGTGGGGATCCCCCCAATGCCCAAATCCCCTCTGAACCCCCAAACTCTTCCCCTCAACACATCTCCACCGTGGGGGAACGTTGCCCACCCCAGAGCGACTCCGAGTGCCCTGGAACCCACGTACCCCCCATTTTCGGCACATGGGAGATCCCCCAATGTAATGTGCCTCCTACAGGGAGTTTTTGGGAAAACCCCCTCAAACCTCCAAATGTTCCTTGAACCCTCGAATTCCCCCATTTATGGCAACGGGGCTCCCTGGGGCATCCAATGCGATTCGGCTGACCTGGGATCGATACCCTCATTTTTGGTTGAAGAGAAATCTCTGAAATAACGGAGCCACCCTGAGGAGTGCAGTGGCACAGACACACTAAAAAAGGAGTGTCCCAAAAACGTGGGGTCCTCCCAGCACCCACTCTGGGGGATCCTCAAGGTGCTCTGGGACTCCGAATTCACGGGGGGGACCCCAGCATTGCTTGGGATAGTGAATTAAATTCAGTAGTGAATTCAGGGGGGCAGAGAGGGTGGATACCCCAAGAGGGGCACCCCAAAACCATGCTGCTTCCCAAATGGCCCTGGGGTCACCCAAAGTAATCGTGGTGCCCCCAAAATCCTGGGGTAACCCCAATTCACTTTGAAGCACCACAAGAGCAGGCAGGACCCCAAATGGGATTCCTGGGGCAGCCCAAGAGTGACCTGCACCCTGCCATTACCCCAGGCCCTCCCAAATGACCCCAGGGACAAAAAGTCTTGGAGGGGCCCCACCAAACACCCCCACCCCCAGTGGGGATGCCCCAAAAAAGCTGCTTCCTCCCCCAAGCCACCAGCCCCAAATTGCTGCTTGTTGCCTCCAAACCACTCCCCATGGGCATTGCAACCCCGGCCCCTTGTATCAGGAAGCTGTGGGGCAGCCCCAGAGTTGGGGGGTGCCTAGTTTGGGGTGTCCCCCAAAAGACCACCAGCAAGGAGGTCTGGTGGGGGATGAGCAGGAGCACCTGCAGCCGGGACAGGGATATTGAAACCCCAGCAGTATGTGGGGCCATAGTGGCCTCTATTGGTGTGTATGGTGCAGACTGGTCTGTACTGCTCCATACTGGCACGTGTAAATATGCAGATGACACCAAGTGGGGTGGGAGCGTTGATCTGCTGGAGGGTAGAAGCTCTGCAGAGGGATGTGGACAGGCTGGATCCGTGGACTGTGGCCAATGGGATGTGGTTGAGGAAGGCAAAGTGCCGGGTCCTGCACTGGGGCCACAACAACCCCTGCAATGCTCCAGGCTTGGGGAAGAGCGGCTGGAAACTGCTCCTGGGAAATGAGCTGGGGGTGCTGAGTGATGGAGCTGAGCATGAGCAGCTTGTGCCCAGGCAGCCGGGAAGCCCCCAGCGTCCTGGCCTGGCTCAGCACCAGTGCGGCAGCAGGGTCAGGGCAGAGATTGTGTCCCTGCACTGGGCACGGGTGAGGCTGCGCCTTGAGTCCTGTGTTCAGCTCTGGGCCCCTCACTGCGAGAGAGACATTGAGGAGCTGGAGCGGGGCCCGGAGCACAGTGTGATGGGAACGGCTGAGGGAGCTGGAGGGTTCAGATGGAGAAGAGAAGGCTCAGGGGGGACCTGATTGCTGCATACAGCTGCCTGAGAGGAGGGTGGAGGCAGGAGGGAGCTGGGCTCTGCTCCCAAGGAACAAAGGATGGAACAAGAGGAAACAGCCTCAAGCTGCACCAGGGCAGGTTTAGATGGAGCTGAGGAACAATTCCTGCCCCAAAGGGTGCTCAGGCATTGGAAAAGGCTGCCCAGGGCAGTGCTGCAGTCACTGTCCCTGCAAGTGTTCACACACCGTGGAGACGAGGCCTCAGTGCCATGGGTCAGTGGTGGCCTTGGCAGTGCTGGGGTAATGGTTGGACTGGATGAGCTGAAAGGACTTTTCCAGCCTGGTTGATTCTATGGTTCTGTGATCCTTTCTGCTGAGGCACCGGGGAACCAGGTATTTTCTGTTGGTGTTCCCTCGGTGAAGGGAGGTGCTTCTAAAGCTGGTGAGGGTTTGAAAGGCTGTTGTATCGCTGATGGCTCTGCATTTACAGGCATCTGCAGTAGTTTGGGAGCTTCAGTCTGTTCTTGAGGTAATGTCACTTCCTCTGCAACCCCTGGTACATAGGCATGCCATTTTCTGCCAGTGGTTTTGTGCAGCTGCATCCTGAGGAGCAGTTCCCTTTGGGATGCTGTCAAGTCAATTGAATGGATTGAATGGATGGTTTGTACTGCTTGTCTTGATCAATGTTCTCAGTTTGTTTTACTGCTGGGACTAAAGACAAGAGTTCCTTTTCCCACTCTGAACATCTCGGTTCAGTGTCTTTTAAAGAGGTGACTTGAACATTCAAGTTCTTTTTGGTCCATCAGGGCCAGTTTGAAGAAGTCCCAGGAAGAGCCATGCTCAGCAAAACCCCATTCCATTATGAGAGGGTGGGGGTGTACGGACCCCTGTGACTGGTATGGTTTTAATTCCTGTATTAGGTTTTTCCTGCTTCCTTGTGCTCTGGATTCCATTTCTATAGTTTTTGCTTTTGTAACAGTGGGCGAGCAGTGATGGAGAATCCAGGTCCATGTTTCCTGCAGTATCCTGGAGGAGCCATAAGCGGCTGTAATTCCTTCCTAGCCTGGGGCATCTGCCCTTGTTCTGGTTGTGTGAAGGTGTCTGCAGGAATCACTGCACTGCTGCTATCCATCAGGTACCCCCCGATTTGACTGCTTTCTGCTTGGTTTCTGACATCACTCAGGTGGAACTTCAACCTCTGGGCCATGGAGGGCTTCCCACCCTGCTGTTGCTGCTGTTCTTTGGGGCAATCTCCTCTCATTAAGACATCATCTCCATAATGGTACATTTTCACCTGCTGAGGAAGTGAGGCCTCCTGTGGGTTTGTGGTGTTCATGGGAGGGAGCTGAGTCCCCTTCCAGCCCCAGGGCTACAATCGCAGGAGGAGATGCCTCACCTGACCAGGCTGAATCCCTTCGTTCAGCAGGGGTAAAGGAGATCCCAGCCTGTCCTGTCCTGGCTGTCCTGTCTGATGATGGGACAAGAAAGTGGCTGCCTGCAGAAGTGGCTGTGTCACCATCCCTGGAGGTATTTAAAAGACATGTTCTAAGGGACGTGCTTAACATGTTGACTTTCCAGTGTTCAGTTAACGGTGGACTCAGCGTTCTTAAGGGTCTTCTCAAACCTAAATGGTTCCTTGATTCTACAAAATCTTGTTGTTCAGACCAAACTTTGTCTCTCATCAGAGAACTGACCCTGCAGGAAGGCAGTGTGTCTGCCAGCTGAGGGAGGGAACATCAGTGCTTGCTTCAGGCTGTTTCCCATGGTGTTCCCTTGTGCCCCATGGAGCCCAAGGATGCTCTGAGTTAACTGCTGACTGGATGTGTTCGAGCAGCCATACACTGCCTCCTTTCCTTTGAAAGGGCTCCCAGTGTAGGTCATGACAGGCCGCGTCTCAGGAGCCAGTGAGCCAGGCGATGATGATGAAGGTGCTGTCCTCATTGCTGCCATCTTCTCGCTCTTCTCATACCAGTCTCTCCAGGTAGGAAAGATGGATGGTGTGTGGTATAGGGTTGTTGGATGCTGAAGCCAGTTCCGATTCCATCACTGCAGCACTTGTCCAGTCTGATCAAAGTCCATTCTTCATTAACGTGGTGATCAAGGGAGTCAGGTTCAGATCCTCAAATCCAGGACAGTGGGGACAGGTGCCACATGGCATCCCACGCAGTGATGGGTGTTCAGCCACCATGGACGTGATCACGTTCGGTGTGCACTGAGCAAGGCACTCATGTCATCAGATGTTGGTGGTGATATCCTCATTGCCTGCCTGCCCTGCCACTGCTGTTGGCTCCTTGTGGCAGCCGCCCTCCACGATGTTGTCCGGTCAGGGAGAGCACTGAGCAAGGCACTCATGTCATGGGTGTTGGGGATGCTGTTGTGATTGTTCCCCAGCTCTGCCACTGCTGCTGGCTCCTTGGGGAGCTGCTGGATCTGGGCAGGCTCAGCGGAGAGCGGCAGCCCCGGGACAGAGGGCAGCACACAGGCATGCACAGGAGGCGGCATGGCTGGAGCAGGGAAGCTCACGCCGGGCACCTCTGATGCCATGGGCAGCTGGAGAGGGAGCGTCTCTGTTGGGAGAAGCAGAGAGGTGCTGGGGTGAGAGCTTGGCAGGCAGAGGCACCTGGGGGTTACCTGGGGGCAGGAGCAGCCGGAGGAGCGGGAGCTGCTGCTGTACCTGCCATGGCAGTTGGTCAGTGTCAGCTGGGTGGGGGCCAACTGGCCCCTGCGTCGGGTTCTGCCCCAGTTCCACTAGTCCTGGCTGCTTCAGCAGCCTCCTGGGGCTTTTGGTTGTCAGACACAGCAGCTGCCCCTCGCAATGCTTTCCTGCCCTGCTGGTGATCTCCTGTCCTAAGCAATGGTTTCCCATGACCATGGGGGCTTCCCATCCCAGCTGTGGTTTTTGGGGAGGTGAATTTCATGTCCAAAGGCAAGGGATGGGGCCAGCACTGCTGGTCTTGCGATGCTGCCATGCGTGCTTCCCAATCTTCCCTAGTGGGAGAAAGGGGAAGGGGGCTTGTGGCACTTTTGGGTTGTTTTTTCCTCCCCCCTCTCAGGAGACTGATCCCTCTGAGATGGCATCTTTGCTACCTGTCATCACACTGTCACTGGTGTTTGGGACCCTGGTTGGTGGGACCCACAAGGCATGTTATGAAAATTCTCTTCCCCCTAACTAGTAGATCAGCCAGTCTTAATTAAGTATTAATAGGTCTTTTCATGATGTATGTGCATATACATATTTATATGTACACTGCAATGTGATGAGGTAGTGGATCTTTACTGGAAGCTTCTTCCCAGCCCTGGAACTAGGACTTTTCTTTAGGGTATCTTGGAGCTGTCTGTGAAGGAGAAGGGGTATTGCGGCACAGCGGAAACAATGGCAGGATCCCAGCCCCTCCAGCCTGTCTTTGAAACCCTCCCACTGTCCCGCACTCCATTCATCAGTATCTCTTGCAGGACTGGCTCCAGGGACATGTGCATCACTAGACAAGAGCAGGACTGCAGCAGAAGTAGCATGGGCACCTGGCACAGTTTGACTAGGACTAGTAATCGGTAGTGAGGGTGCTTGTGCTTGGTTCCAGTGCGTGGTACGTGGCCGTTTGAAGGGTGTGAGAATCCTGTGTAAAACCACATTTGGGGTTCCCCAGCGGGACTGGAACACCCCTGTAATTCTCTCCTTTGCATCCCAGCCTCTGGGCATGGTGGGCACGGGCCACTTGGGATTGTGGTGGCAGTTTGTCAAGGCAGATGGGACACAGCTGACTGCATGAGCCAGCATCTGCCCGGAACCTGGGGCCCAGAAGACCAGCACTGCCGACTGGGAGTGACTTCACCTCTGGATACTGCACTATCAGGGCAGTAGGATCTCCATGGCTAGGCTGTCCTATGCTGTGCTGTGCTATGTTGTGCTGTGCTATTCCATTTTAATCCCTGCACTGACTGTTAGTCAAGTAATGATGACCCTGTTATTTGCCTGAAATATCAGCTACTTTTTCAGCTCCAGAATCAATTTTAAGGACAAACAACGGTTCCAAGTGGAAAGAGGGTTTAATTTCATTTCATTGACTTCATTTAATTTCAATTCATGTTAGGAAAATCTTCCTCACATTGAGGGTAGTGAGACACTGCACTCTTGCCCTGAGAAGCTGTGGCTGCCCCACCCCTTGCAGTGTTCAAGGCCGTGTTGGACGCACGGGCTTCTAGCAAGCTGCTCCAGTGGAAGGTGTCCCTGCCCATGGCAGGGATCAGAACAGGATGAGCTTTAAGGCCCCTTCCAGCCCTACCCAGTCTGGGATTCCTATGTCGGTCACTCTCCCCTTCTCGTAGGTGGCTGTGACTCCCTGTTCCATTGTCCAGCTTGAGCTGTGACCCCTCGCATGCTCCACCTCTGGACCAAAAGCACTGAGGAAGAGCATCCCTTGAGGGACCTCCCCGAGCCGGCTGGGCAGAGGGTGGTCCCCTTATGGCACCTCCCAGAGCACCCGTGGGTGCCCAGTGGCCATGGGCACGATGCTGCCACCATCACAAAGCCGTGGTGGTCGCTGTGGAGATGCCCATTGTGACGGGGCTCTCACAGTGAGCGTGGGCTATTTAAGGAGCAGAGCCCTGCAGGAACCAGTGCAGAGGAGAGCCCTCTGTCAGGAGGCTGCATCTGCCCTGGCTGCCCTGCATATGCAGGTACGTGTTCTTTGACTTTGCAATGCTGGTTTTGTGTTGGCTTGAAACACACTGTGGGTGCATGCTGCAAAGGGAAGAGAAGCTGTCAGGAGCTGTGCTGGTGCCATCCCAGCTGTGGGAGCAGGGGATGGGTGAGCAGCAGGCACTGGGCCTGTTCATGTGCTGCTTGGAGCTCCCCTCTGCCTGCAGAGGTGCTGTTGGTGAAGCAGGAGCCTTCTGTGTGCAGGAGCTGCTGGTGTCAGAGGTGCTGAGAAGGTGTCAGGGCAGGAGCAGCCCCTGGGCACCGCAGCTGCTGGTGCTGGCACTGGGAGCTCAGCATAAGGGGACCTGCCTGGCCCCGGCAACACCCGCAAAAGCTCAAGGGGCATTGTGGAAGGCAGGAGGGTTGCTGGTGTGCTCTGGTAAAGCCCAGGCCAGCGCCGGGCATTGTGCAAGGCTCCAGTGCTCTGCTGGGCTCTGGCAATGCATTCTGGAAGGTGACAAAGGCCCTGGCAGGCGCAGGCAGAGCCCAGAAGCCCACCGGGCACTGCGCAAGGTGGGAAGGAGCTGGTGGGCTCGGGCCACACCTGCGCAATCCTGACTGCGGCAATGCCCGCGGGAGCGCTGTGCTCCCCCAGCAACAGTGCCAGGGCAGGAGCTGTTGCTGGGCCTCCCCTGCCCTTGGCAAGCATTCAGCCGCCGCTCGCTGAGCACCTGGGTGGGATGGGGAGGAGAATGGGAACAATGTAAAACCCATGTGTGGAGATATGAACAGGTCAGGAACTGAAATCAAGCACAATACTGTAATATTAATAATAATACCAGCAACATGAATAACAGTAATGCTTTCCCCCATATCTCCAGTTCCCCCCTCCCCAATGATCTGTGGGGTGGTTTCTGGTGGCTTTAGCCCCTGTTCGAGGTCTCTTCTGCTCCCCCAAATTACTCTCACACCCTCCCTCTGAGAATGGGGACCTCCCCATGAGCCCCCAAATTCCCCCCGTTTACCTCCATGACCCCAGAACCCAGTACCCCCGAACACAGGCACCCCTTCACCCCAAAATCCCAGCAGGAAGCTCCATATCCCCCTGGACCCAAACCCTGCAGCTCCAAAGCCGCCGCAGCTCAGCACAGCAGCCAGGGGCCCCCTGAAAAAGGGGTGTCCCGAAAAGTGGGATTCCACTGGCAGCTGCAGTGGGGTGCTCTGGGACCTTAAATCCACTGGGGGGACCCCAACATTGCTTTGGGTTCAGTAGTGAATTCAGGGGTCAGAGGGCATGGACCCTCTTAAAGGGGCACCCCAATAAAGGGGCACCCCAATAAAGGCACACCCAAAACCACGCTTCCCCCCCCAAGAGCCCTGGAGGCACCCAAGGTAGTCATGGTGGCCCCTAAAATCCTGGGGTATCCCCAAATCTCCTTGAGAGCAGGCAGGACCCTAAAAAGCGGGCCTGTAGCACCTCCAAAGTGAACCTCACCGCACCATCACTATGGGCCCCCCAGATGAACCTTGAGACCCAAAATCCTGGGGGACCCCATCAACTGCCCACACCCCCAACTGCAGGTGCCCCAAAAGAGCTCTTCCCCCCTCCAAAGCCACCAGCCCTGAATTGCTCCTTGTTGCCCCCAGACCACACAACATGGGGCACCCCAAATCCTCCCCACCTCTGGTATCAGGGAACCGCGGGGGCAGGGGGGGGCAGCCCCAGAGTGGGGGTTGCCTAATTTGGGGTGTCCCCTCCTAAAGAGCACCAGCCAGGAAGTTGGGTGGGGGATGAGCAGGAGCAGCTGCGGCAGGAACAGGGAGCACTGGGATATTGAAACCCCAGCAGTGTCTGGGGCCATAGTGGCCTATATTGATTTGTACTGGTGCAAACTGGTCCCTACTGGTCCATACTGGGATGTGTAAATTTGTGGACAAGACCAAGTTGGGTGGGAGCGTTGATCTGCTGGTTTCTACTTGGTTTCTGACATTGCTCAGGTGGAACTTTGGCTTCCTTGAGTGCTTCCCACACTGCTGTTGCTTCTTCCCCTACCTCTGTGGGGCAATCTCCTCTGACTGGGACATCATCTACATAATGGTACATTTTCACATTCTGAGGAAGTGAGACTGTTTGTAGGAGTTCAAGTGCAGCAAGAGCAACCGGGGCTGAAGAGTGGTAAAGGTTTGCTGTAGACCTTACTAAGTACAAGCACACTTCTCTTTATCCTTCTCTTGAAAAGGAATCATATAAAGAACATCTCCTTAAGCCTAATGCTGCCATCCAGGGCTGTGCAGCTGCTTGCAAAGTCTCTGTAAGTTTGCACTGTTTGGAGCAGCAGCTCTCAAGGACCTGTGTTGCCATTTAAACATCAGCAATTAATTGTTAATCACCTTCTTCAAGCAGGTTCGGGACTCGCCAAACTGGTGAGTTCCATGGGAGTGAGTTCTGGAAATGAGGTTTTGCTTTTCCAAATCGGCTGTGACTTCAGAGATTCCCTTTTGTGCTGCTGCAGACACTGGGGATTGTGGTACATGGGTGATCTTTGAATCCCACCTCCTGTGGGTTTGTGGTGTTCATGGGGGGAGCTGAGTCCCATTCCAGCCCCAGGGCTACAATCCCAGGATGAGATACCTCAATCAACCAGGCTGAATCCCTTTCTTCAGCAGGGGTAAAGGAGATGCCTGCCTGGTTGTTCTGTCTGATGATGGGACAAGGAACAGACTGCCCACAGAAGTGTTTGGGTAGCAGTCCCTGGTGGTATTTAAAAGACATGGAGATGCGGCACTTGTTGACAAGGCTCAGTGGTGGACTTAACAGTGTTTTGTTAATGGTTGGAGTCGATCTTTAGGGTCTTTTCCAGCCCAAGTGGTTCAATGATTCTACAAAATCTTGATGCTCAGACCAAACTCTGTTTCTCATCAGAGAACTGACCCTGCAGGAAGGCAGTGTGTCTGCCAGCTGAGGGAGGGAACATCAATGCTTGCTTCAGGCTGTTTCCCATGGGGTTCCCCTGGAGCCCCAGGGAGCCCTGGAGGGAGCCCAGGGGACAGAGGCAGAGGCACCTTGGGCTGGGCCTCTGCTGCTGAGCTGGGCCGGGCTCCTGGGACGCAGATAGATGGTGACAAGGGGGCACCACTGCAGAGAGACAGCTGTGCCCAGGACCAGGGCTGGGGCACTGCCTGCAGGTACTGAGGAGACAGGATCTGGGAGAGAGAGACTAAAGGCACTCTGGAGTGGATGGACAGAGCTGAGTTTGTGCACAGAGAAATCTTCACATCTGCGGTCACAAGAAGTCTCTGGCAGCAGCAAAATTAAGATGAGTATCCTGGAGAGGTCTTGTAGAGCTGGTGCATGCCATGGCTGATGTAACCCTGTAAGGGTTTACTCTCCAGGCTTTTCTGTTAGCAGCTGGAGGGTGTGCTGCAGAGCAGGGCTTCGCTCTGCACTATGGGAGGGACAGGACAAGGCAGGAGCCCTGCGCAGGGGCTGGCTGCAGGGTGTGAATGTGGGTGTGCAGTCAGGGGTGCCCAGTGCTGTCCTTGGGAGCAGGGTCCCTGCAGCCCAGGGGCTGTGTGCTTGGGCAGGGACTCTGCTGTCTGCCAGGGTCAGCACTCAGCCTGCCCAGGAGCTCATCATGGCACTGGGGGAGAAGCTGGGGGGCAAGGGTTGACCCCAGCAGGGCAGCCAAAGGACCCTGCTGCTGTAGAGAGGGTCCTGTGTGGGTCAGGGTTAGTCACAGCTCCAGAT
Source organism: Amazona ochrocephala (assembly GCA_039720435.1). Classification (NCBI taxonomy): domain Eukaryota; kingdom Metazoa; phylum Chordata; class Aves; order Psittaciformes; family Psittacidae; genus Amazona; species Amazona ochrocephala. Next base: position 407,085 of record JBCFXG010000044.1, on the reverse strand, counting down.
GAGCCCAGGACATTTTCAAGAGGACTTTCAAAGGGGAAGCTTAAGGCAGGGGTTCCTATAAAGACAAAGAGCTTTTGTGAGCCTGTGTTCTCAGTTTCCTCTTTGTGATGAATTTGGGGAAAAAGGAGCTTTCATGCTAGAAGAAGCCCCTGAGACTTCTGAGGTGGAACTTTGAGTGAGCAGCGGGTCTGATACGAGCACGCTGATGTGCCTTCAGCCACTCCTTTGCCTATGGACAGCCCCAGCATCATCCATGAGACTTGCTCTGACCTGCCGTTACACACCTGGAAACAGGAACACGTGCCCAGGCAGTTCCCATAAAACAGGCAAGTTTGTGGAGGACCAGAGTGAGTGCAGAGAGGTCCACATGAGCTCTGTGAGCACTCACAGGGAAAGACATAGGACGGGGAAACACCTCCCAGCAGGAAAATCTCCAGGTAGCAGGGATATGATCTGGGAGCAGGAGAAAACTAAACCGAGAAGTGCCGTGGCCGAGAGAATTCTCAACTCTCCTTGGAAAGTGTTTGTGTCTGGGAGGTGGAGGGTCTGTGGGAAAAGGTGTCAGTTTTGAGCAGTGTTCCCTAATTTGTCACAGTGTTTTTTTTCCCTAAGTTAGGACAGCAGATGTCCAATGGCAGCTCCATCACCCACTGCCTCCTCCTGCCATTCCCAGACATGCAGGAGCTGCAGCTCTGGCACTTCTGGCTCTTCGTGGGCATCTCCCTGCCTGAGCTTCTGGGCAACGGCCTCACCATCACCAGTACAGCCTGTAACCAGGACCTCCATACCCCCATGTACATCTTCCTCTTCAACCTCTCCCACCTGGACCTGGGCTGCATCTTCACTGCTGTGCCCAGATCCATGGCCAATTCCCTCTGGGACACCAGGGCCATCTCCTACACAGCTTGTGCTGCACAGATCTTTTTCTTTCTCTTTTTTATCTTAACTGAGTTTTCTCTTCTCACCATCCTGTCCCATGATTGCTACGTGGCCATCTGCAAGCCCCTGCTGTATGGGACCATCCTGGGCAGCAGAGCTTGTGTCCACAAGGCAGCAGCTGCCTGGGGCATTGGGTTTCTCCCTGCTCTGCTGCACACAACCAATGTATTTTCACTCCCCCTCTGCCAAGGCAATGCTGTGGAGCAGTTCTTCTGTGAAATCCCCCAGATCCTCAAAGTCTCCTGCTCACATTCCTACCTCAGGGAAGTTGGGCTTCTTGTGGTTGATACCTGTTTAGCATGTGGGTGTTCTGTTTTGGTTGTGAGGTCCTATGTGCAGATCTTGAGGGCTGTGCTGAGGATCCCGTCCGAGCAAGGACTCCGCAAAGCCTTTTCCACATGCCACCTTGTGGTTATTCTTTTTAGGGCAGTCTCACTTCCAACACCCAAATTTCCTACAGTATGCACACTGATCTCATCCCACAGGAGAAGAATTCACTGTTTCAACTCTGCCTGACATTCTTCCTCCACCTCTGCTGCCCCGGCACTCATCCCACACTTAAACACAGGAGCTTGCAAAACGTATATGATCTTCAGTCCTCCCAGGCATTGTCCCTGCAGTGATCTGGGCATTTAGTTGAGCACAAGCAGTTTTTACTACAAATTGTTTTTCTGTCTTTCTTAATGCATCCAATATTCCATCCAGATCCTTTCAATCACGATCCTGACTTCTTAAATTTCTTAGCTACTCCTGCAGGGTCATTTCGATAGTTTTCCTGCAATCTGCTTCCCATTATCCAAATCTCCGAAAGAGAAATTCACTTTTATCTGGGTACGTCCCTCCAGTTCCATTGTTTCCCTAAGAGGGGCTTGCAGGACCGTCTTAGTTTTCCGACGGACACGGGCGTCAACGCGAGTGGAGGGAATTGTCTTGACACTTCATTCTTGTTCTTCACCTGGATCACAGGATTCCTCCTGAATCGGAGGTGGTCTCTGATCCGGTACCTTTGGGGAAACATAGCCCTCCGTTCTATCCTCAACCATGTTGTCTTTACCTCTTTTGGTAACTTTCAAACCCGTCTCCCCAATACCACAACCCGAAGAACATCTTTGTGATGTATTCCCAACCTGTTGCGAAGGGGGGGGGGGGATGATCCACTAGTGTATTTCAGCGCGTCCTCGGTTCAGCAGTTGCGGTCATTTTTCTCTTTCTTAGGAGCTGGTGCTGTGGTGCCCCCCCTCGCCAGCCAGAGATGTGTTTGAAACCAAAAAAACAATGTAACTCCCCAAGGCCCCACGGAACAAAAAAAACATCTGGCGAGCGCCGGGACCCGGGCAGCCGCCTCCGCCCGCCCGCCCGGTCCCCGACACCAGCCAGAGGGAGTTTCAGGGGGACTGTCGGCCGACGGAACGGGAAAACTGAAAAGAAACCCCCGAAAACCAGACGCCCCACCCCCCAGAAACCTACCCCTCACCAACCCCCCCGCCCCCGACAACACGAACAATTGAAAAACGAAACGAAAGGAAACGGAAGGGGAGAAAAAAAAAAAACAAAACCAAAACACAACAGAACGAAGGAGAAAAAGAAACCCGCCAAAAATAACCCCTCACAACCAAGAAAAAGCTGGCGAGCGCCCGGCAGCACCGAGACCCGCGCCCTGCAAACACTGCCCGAGCCTGCCTGCGAGCCTCCTGGCGGATGGACGGCAAGCTCATGGTGGGTGCCACAGTTTGCCGTCAGGTCTACCTGGCCCCGCCGCGACTTAGCCGCATTTGCAGGGAGAGTTCCGCGCGCCGCCTCTAGCGGGTGTTTCGGCTCGCGTCGGACTTAGCCGCCTCTCCGAGGTCTCGCGGTAGACCTGCCGGAGCCTCTGCCTGCGGAACAGGTTGAGGGCGTCGCTGTTTCTCCCTGCCTCCAGCTGCCTGATGGTAATTTTCTCCTTCTAGCTCGCCGCCTCGCTGAGCCTAGACGCTGGGAACTGCAAGCCGCCGCGGAAGGTGGCTTATCTGTCCGTATTACAGGAGCGAGTAGTGGCTCGGCTCCGCAGCAGCGCTAGCGAGCGACTGTCACGCCCGCGGCTCAGCCGTCGATAGCAGGGTACGCTGGGCAGCCATTGCGGCGCTTCCTGAGGGGTGCTCGTTCGGCTTTCCCGCGAGGCGAGGCGGCGGAGGCCGGCACTCGAAGCCTGGATGCCCGTGGTGGGACTCGGATCTTTCCCGGGTGGGAATTTTCTCTAGCCCGCTCCGTGAGTTTTGAGCTAGGGCTGTCCAATGATGGCACTGGCAAGCCCGTTGGTGTGTACGTCCCGGCACCAGTGATGCCTTGGTCAGCGTCCGGCTCTTGCTCGCCCTTGCCTAGGGGCCCGGTGGTGTGGGGATGAGAAGGAGGCAGCAGCGGCGGTGCCGCCTGGTTTTTTTTCTCTTTTCTCTCCTTGAAATTTCATTTTTGGTTTCGTTCAGCTCTATCTCCCCTCCTCCTCCGCCACTTCGCTCTCCTTTTCGCCCGTTTCTCACCTGTCTCCTTTTCAGCATTAAAGCTGGAGCCTGCGAAGCGGGCAAGCCAAAACCGTGGCTGGGGAAAAAGAGAGAAGCTCGCGGGAGCCTCTCCCCTTGGCCTTTTTTTGTTTTTTTTTTTTTCTCCTCCTTCCCTGCCCGGCGGCCCCGAACGGCCCCCGCCGGGGCTGGCTGTTGTCTCAGGACCCACCGTTGGCCTACCGTGGGCAGGCCTGTGCGTTTTCTGTAGCCTTCGCTGTCTTCCCGACCGATCGATGAGGCCCTTCGGGTCGCGTCGGAGAGGGCCCCCAGCGGGCCGGCTCGCCTGTGCTCCCCGTCCTCGGGCTGGGCCACGGGTGGTGCCCGGTGTTCAGGCTGGGTGGTTTCCTTTCTAGCTCGCTTCCCGTTGCCTGCGAGGTGTCGTCCTCTTTCTTCCCCCCTCTCCCCGAGGGAGAAGGAGCCGTGAGCGTGTTGGGCCGGCGAGGTGCGTGCCCCGCCGAGTCGGCGTTGTCCTTCCTGCTCTCTGCTGGACGATGGGGGAGTTCCCACGGACTTGTTATCGAACCGGGCTGTGTGACAGCTGCGTGGCCCCGCGAGCCCTCAGGTGTCCTGTACCACGGGAGGTGTGCCGGTGCAGGCCTCGGTTCGTGCGCCCGTGGGTGCTGGCCGCGAGCAGCGCTTGGGCGGTGGGGTGGCCGAGCCCGAGAGAACGGGGGAAAAGCCAAGTTAGGCGAGGACCGTGGGCGGCAGGGGGGCGGCCCCCTCCGCTGCGGCCGCTGGCCGCCTGGGCTTCTTTCCGTGCCGCCTCCCCGCCTGCTGCCGAGCGAGCTGCCCCGGTGAGAGGCGCTGGTCGCCGGGTCGCACCCGCCTCGGCGGGTCGCTGCCTCCTCTAGCACGTCCGATGCTGTGCCGATGCAGCGGGGAGAAGACGGGGGCCGGTCCCCTCTCCCCCGCCCCACCCCTCCCACCGCCGCTCAGCATGCTCGATGGAGCGAGCGAACGACCCGGCGCCTACAAGAGGCGCAAGGCGGGCCGGCCTTCATGGGGGATGGCTCAGTCCCGGCCGGCCGCTGGCGAGCAGGATAGAGAGCCGGGCGCGCATCCCCCGTCTCGCGGGAGATGGGCAAGCTCGGTTGCCATGGCCAGCGAGCGAG